>JAJOZX010004351.1:315000-412782 GCA_023014485.1 Bathynomus jamesi | reverse complement strand
TTTTTTTTTCTTTTTCCTCTCTGTTCCTTTCGTTCATTTCACGACAATTCCGACATATTGGTAAAATGGCTTTGATTGTAAAGAAAGATTTCTTGTAGGCCTATCGTTAATATTGTTCGAGATTAACCGTTTACTACGGTTATGTCTATTGAGTAGTAAATTTTTAGTTATTTAACAAAATTTTAATTGGTTTAACATAAATATCAGGATTTTTCTTTAATAAGCCAAATGTTATGCATTAAATTCTAAATTGTGCTTTCACGCGTAACATTGAATTTATTATTATAGGTCTAAAAGTGCGCAGTACATTTTTTTTTATTTTGGGAACCTATGTGAGTTAATGTATACATTTTTACTAAATCTCGATATTATAATTTTTTTTGAATTACGAAATTTGTGTAGAAATTCTTTCATATATTTTCTTTACGTTTTATAATTCATTCATAATCAATTTTATTTGTATAGTAGCCGATTTTATTTTTCTTTCTTCCAGTTTAATGACAATGGTAAAATTTTTAGTTCAAATTTAGATTGTATTATAAAAGATGTTTTATTTGATATTTTAATTTGGTATAGAAATGAAAAATGTCTTTTTTTTAGTTCGAGCGTTTGCAATGGAAATATAGAAATTATGTTAGATATATGCAAGTTCATTTGGTTAGGGATATAGAGGTTCGCTTAAACAAAGCGACCGCTCTCAATTAGCAATGTTTTGTTTGTTTCAGTAAGTTACGTGTATTTTTGAGTCCATATTTCTATTCTTATTTAGTATAATTATGCAAATTTTAGTTTCACTTGGAAACGATAAATTCTGGGATTTTTTGTGATTTGCAAACCATAACTGGGTTTCTGTTGAAGAGAGTTTGTATCTCAGATGTAATTTGTGAATTACGAGTTGATTCATATGAAATTTAGAGTTTCAAGTTGGAATTACTGTATTAACATGATTTTTGGTAGTAATATTTAATTTTTTTTACTTTTAATAACTTTTGGAAAATTATTATTGTTTAGACCTTCAGTCGGGGTTAACTAATGCATTTGAAACATTGACTCAAGTGTACCTCGGAATGGAGCCTTCTAGATAGCCAGTAACGTTTTTTGTGGCGTCTTTGTGTTCTCCTCCTCAAAGCAGTTCATGATTGTCAGAGAAATGGATGACATGAAGTTTCTGGGGTTCATTTTTGTCTTTTGTATTCAAAGTATCGATGTGATTTTCTGACGGTAGTTTGAACAATAGTTCTAAATTATACTAACAGTTTACTATGTTGTGCGCTTTTATATTTTATACTGTACAATTTTGGTTCGTACGTTTTATGACTTTTTTTATCTTCGCTGTAACGCCATAAGTGACCTTATTGGTAGCTAGATTGGATAAAATTTTTGCGAAATTTTGAGATGTGTATTTTTTTTTCTTTCCGTGAATTTGGCCAAGAAATGTGTAGTTATTGTTTCGAAGTGAACTGTCGAAAAATTCGATAAATTAAATAGTAATAAATGATAAGCAGTACGTACAAAACACGTTTTAGAATAAACTTTTTTTTTCAAAATTTCGAGAGGCTCAGTTTGGAGGCAACCAGTTGAATCGAGTTCCATCAAGTGAGTTTAGTCGACCCGGATAGGTGATCGCTCACCAATGAAGAGAGAGAGAGAGAGAAGAAACCCAGACTGCGCAGGACTTGGCGCAGGATGGTTTCGGAAGAGAAGAGATAGAAGAGAGGAACCGAATGCGCATGCAGTTGGCGCAGGACAGTTTCGGAAGAGAAGAGAAGAGAAATTTACGTGTGCAGGGTCTTGGCACACGAAAGTTTCGATCGAAGATGGTCTACTGGTATTTTTCGGGCAGTAGCTGGTCACGCTGCTCGAATGCTTCGCTAAATATGTGTTGTACCACGTGGTAGACAAGCCACGAGAGCTTGAACGGGTGCCTACGACTGTACTGTCCATACAGACATACAGTAGGTTCGTTGGGAAACGGCCTACGGCGGAGTCATCGTTTGATTGTTGCCAGTAGAAGAGTCTTTCAGCTGGACTTAGAAGAGCAGCGTTCACCGACAAAAGTGGAGATGAGACAAGGCGAGTTTCTTCATCGACTTCTAGAATTGCAAATTCCGTCCAATTCCAGCGCGTGGTCCCGCTTTCAGATATCTCCCCCCCCTGATCCTTTTAGAATTGGACGTCTCTTGTTTTTTTTTTCGCCATTGGAGAGAGAGCGGAACCATTATAGCATGCTGCCCTGTTGCATGTTGATTGATGCAATCCCTTGCATTCTAGCGAAGTGAGCAGGAGAGCTGCGATTGAAAATTGAAGTCCGTTGTCAGCGTGCGGAGTGTCATCTAAACGTCCAGCAAATTAATGTACTGATTATTATGTAATGAAATTATAAGTGAAAGGGTGCGATTATTGCCCATAATTGTTGTGTTTTTCGTGAAGTAGTATGTGCGCTCTTGGTCAGTATTTTATGTAAACTTTTTCTTATATTTTTTCTATGTTGCCCTGATAGTAACTGTATAACTTACAAATAACTGTTTCAAATGTAAAGCGATCGTTGATGAGGAATCGCGGGAATAGATTGTGAACTTGAGATTTGTGTAGCCACTGTAAAAAAAATTTCCGTTATTTTTTTGGCATGTATAGATTAGTTACAGGTTGTAATTTAATTATTAGTGGGAAATGTTATTTTATGCAAATGTGAAAATTATAAAGTTTTCGGTTTTTATAATATGATACAAAATATGTGTGGAAATTGTCATTCTAATTATTTCTTGTCTATCTCCACTCTGAATTGTTAAAGAAAATAAAAAAAAAAAAATTGAAAAATATAATTTGTTGAATAAATTTATTAACATTGTTAACGATATAATAAGTTTTACTAATGGAAAAACTTATTTTCAAGGGGTGATGCGAGTGTAGTAATGCTTAGTTAAGAATAGTAATTTCTGTTTAATTAAATAAGATAATGTTTAATGTAAATCATTTACTAATAATTATGAAATTATGAAAAAGTATTTTGTTAAATTTAAATTGTTTAAAATGGTAGAGTTGGCAGTCCTGAAGGGAGCCGACAAAGAGTGGACTACCCCCTAAGGGAGTCAGTCTTGAGGCAGGCGCGTTACGCGCAGGTTGACGAAATGTAACGTAAAATTAATTAATTGTGTGTTCCTCTCCGACCTAAATTATTATAATAAAATTTCATACTCGCATACCCCTAACTTAACTAAACCATTTTCGGAATTAATAAATAATGAAAAGTGTTAAAATAGAGTATTAATAAACCCCCTTTCCCCTTTGTTTTGTAACGGACTTTCAGAGTCTAGGCCTCGGCGTGGCTACTGGAACCTTTATATACGGTACGGCGAAAAAAAGAGTAGAGAAAGTGATAAATGAAATAAAGAGCCGATAGTAAAGTAGAAAGAAGCGTAAATAATGAAGAGAAAGTAAATTAATAAAGGCGTACACTACATTTGGTAGCGGAACACTACATCTGGTGGCGAGAGTGGTCTTACATCATATTTTTGAGGCTTACCCACGTGACTAGAATTTCGATTAAAATTCTTCAAACCCGGTATATTAGCCAATAGCGTTAATGAATATTTTATTTCGATTATTAAAATATCTAAATGCAAAGTTTATCCCGTTTGCAGGCAATTTCGATTTTCATTCCTTAAAATTCATTATAAATCTAATTTCAAAATGGCGTCCATTGTGTTCCAAATTATTCTGAGTCACAATAAGTAGTATTGTGATATAATAATAACGATTAATATAGAAAAAAATTTGTACGTAAGTAAATTGTTAGTTTAAATACAGTATGATACACATTTTATATGGTCCTTTCAAAATGTTTCAGCGAAAAATTGTACCGCATTTCTAGGTATATATACATATATAGTATTCTAAAACATTTCATGAACATGTAAAATTTTCTGGGTTTCATTAGCAGATTGTTGATTATATTTCGATTGGTTGTACATAAATTATAATGATAGGCTTATATTATTGTTTATGTAGGTTTACGGGCTTTTTGCTTCGCTCGCTTCGCGCTATATAGGTTAAGTTACAGTTAATTGACAGTCGAAAGGTAATCTTAAACATATAAATTTGTCAGATTATAGGCGGGCCGTATAGGATTGTGTTAATTAAATTTCAAAAATAAGCTAAATTGGTTTAACGGAAATAGAAAAATTGTGTTGTGAAATTTTCTATAAAATTTGTTTTGGATTTTTTTTTTACTCATTAATTATATACTCATTAATTATATACTTACTTATTAACTTATACGTATATATTAGTTATATATAATTATATATATTTATATACTCATAAAATTTGGTAGGTAGGCTGATTATCTATTTTTTTTTTTTTTCCTCTCTGTTCCTTTCGTTCATTTCACGACAATTCCGACATATTTGGTAAAATGGCTATTGTATTGTAAAGAAAGATTTCTTGTAGGCCTATCGTTAAATATTGTTCGGAGATTAACCGTTACTACGGTATATGTCTATTGAGTAGTAAATTTTTAGTTATTTAACAAAATTTTAATTGGTTTAACATAAATAATCAGGATTTTTCTTTAATAAGCACAAATGTTATGCATTAAATTCTAAATTGTGCTTTTCACGCGTAACATTGAATTTATTAATTATAGGTCTAAAAGTGCGCAGTACATTTTTTTTTATTTTGGGAACCTATGTGAGTTAAGGTATACATATTTTACTAAATCTCGATATTATAATTTTTTTTGAATTACAGAAATTTGTGTAGAAAATTCTTTTCATATATTTTCTTACGTTTTATAAATTCATTCAATAATCAATTTTATTTGTATAGGTAGGCCGATTTTTATTTTTCTTTCTTCCAGTTTAATGACAATGGTAAAATTTTTAGTTCAAATTTAGATTGTATTATAAAAAGATGTTTTAATTTGATATTTTTTTGGGTACTAGAAATGAAAAATGTCTTTTTTTTAGTTCGAGCGTTTGCATGGAAAATATTACGAAATTATGTTAGGATATAATGCAAGTTCATTTGGTTAGGGATATAGAGGTTCGCTTACAAACAAAGCGACCGCTCTCAATTAGGCAATGTTTTGTTTGTTTACAGTAAGTTACGTGTATTTTTGAGTCCATATTATCTATTCTTATTTAGTATAATTATGCAAATTTTTAGTTTCACTTGGAAACGATAAATTACTGGGATTTTTGTGATTTGCAAACCATACTGGGGTTTCTGTTGAAGAGAGAGTTGTATCTCAGATGTAATTTGTGAATTACGAGTTGGATTCATATGAAATTTAGAGTTTCAAGTTGGAATTACTGTATTAACATGATTTTTGGTAGTAATATTTAATTTTTTTTAACTTTTTAATAACTTTTGGAAAATTATTATTGTTTAGACCTTCAGTCGGGGTTAACTAATGCATTTGAAACATTGACTCAAGTGTACACTCGGAAATGGAGCCTTCTAGATAGCCAGTAACGTTTTTGTGGCGTCTTTGTGTGCTCCTCCTCAAAGCAAGAGGGTTCATGATTGTCAGAGAATGGATGACATGAAGTTTCTGGGGTTCATTTTTGTCTTTTGTATTCAAAAGTATCGATGTGATTTCTGACGGTAGTTTGAACAATAATAGTTCTTAAATTATACTAACAGTTACTATGTATGGGCGCTTTTATATTTATACTGTACAATTTTGGTTCGTACGTTTTATGACTTTTTTTTATCTTCGCTGTAACGGCCATAAGTGACCTTATTGGTAGCTAGATTGGATTAAAATTTTTGCGAAATTTTGAGATGTGTAATTTTTTTTCTTTCCGTGAATTTGGCCAGAGCAAATGTGTAGTTATTGTTTCGAAGTGAACTGTCGAAAAAATTCGATAAATTAAATAGTAAATAAATGATAAGCAGTACGTACAGAAACACGTTTAGAATAAACTTTTTTTTTCAAAATTTCGAGAGGCTCAGTTTGGAGGCAACCAAGTTGAATCCGAGTTCCATCAAGTGAGTTAGTCGACCGGATAGGTGATCGATCACCAATGAGAGAGAGAGAGAGAGAAGAGAAACCCAGACTGCGCAGGGACTTGGCGCAGGATGGTTTCGGAAGAGAAGAGATAGAAGAGAGGAACCGAATGCGCATGCAGTTGGCGCAGGACAGTTTCGGAAGAGAAGAGAAGAGAAATTTACGTGTGCAGGGTCTTGGCACACGAAAGTTTCGATCGAAGATGGTCTACTGGTATTTTTCGGGCAGTAGCTGGTCACGCTGCTCGAATGCTTCGCTAAATATGTGTTGTACCACGTGGTAGACAAGCCACGAGAGCTTGAACGGGTGCCTACGACTGTACTGTCCATACAGACATACAGTAGGTTCGTTGGGAAACGGCCTACGGCGGAGTCATCGTTTGATTGTTGCCAGTAGAAGAGTCTTTCAGCTGGACTTAGGAAGAGCAGCGTTCACCGACAAAAGTGGAGATGAGACAAGGCGAGTTTCTTCATCGACTTCTAGAATTGCAAATTCCGTCCAATTCCAGCGCGTGGTCCCGCTTTCAGATATCTCCCCCCTGATCCTTTTAGAATTGGACGTCTCTTGTTTTTTTTTTGCCATTGGAGAGAGAGCGGAACCATTATAGCGTGCTGCCCTGTTGCATGTTGATTGATGCAATCCCTTGCATTCTAGCGAAGTGAGCAGGAGAGCTGCGATTGAAAATTGAAGTCCGTTGTCAGCGTGCGGAGTGTCATCTAAACGTCCAGCAAATTAATGTACTGATTATTATGTAATGAAATTATAAGTGAAAGGGTGCGATTATTGCCCATAATTGTTGTGTTTTTCGTGAAGTAGTATGTGCGCTCTTGGTCAGTATTTTATGTAAACTTTTTCTTATATTTTTTCTATGTTGCCCTGATAGTAACTGTATAACTATACAAATAACTGTTTCAAATGTAAAGCGATCGTTGATGAGGAATCGCGGGAATAGATTGTGAACTTGAGATTTGTGTAGCCACTGTAAAAAAAATTTCCGTTATTTTTTTGGCATGTATAGATTAGTTACAGGTTGTAATTTAATTATTAGTGGGAAATGTTATTTTATGCAAATGTGAAAATTATAAAGTTTTCGGTTTTTATATGATACAAAATATGTGTGGAAATTGTCATTCTAATTATTTCTTGTCTATCTCCACTCTGAATTGTTAAAGAAAAAAAAAAAAAAAAATTGAAAAATATATAAATTTGTTGAATAAATTTATTAACATTGTTAAACGATATTAATAAGTTTTACTAATGGAAAAACTTATTTTCAAGGGGGTGATGCGAGTGTAGTAATGCTTAGTTAAGAATAGTAATTTCTGTTTAATTAAATAAGATAATGTTTAATGTAAATCATTTACTAATAATTATGAAATTATGAAAAAGTATGTTTGTTAAATTTAAATTGTTTAAAATGGGTAGAGTTGGCAGTCCTGAAGGGAGGCCGACAAAGAGTGGACTACCCCCTAAGGGAGTCAGTCTTGAGGCAGGCGCGTTACGCGCAGGTTGACGAAATGTAACGTAAAATTAATTAATTGTGTGTTCCTCTCCGACCTAAATTATTATAATAAAATTTCATACTCGCATACCCCTAACTTAACTAAACCATTTTCGGAATTAATAAATAATGAAAAGTGTTAAAATAGAGTATTAATAAACCCCCCTTTCCCCCTTTGTTTTGTAACGGACTTTCAGAGTCTAGGCCTCGGCGTGGCTACTGGAACCTTTATACGGTACGGCGAAAAAAAGAGAGTAGAGAAAGTGATAAATGAAATAAAGAGCCGATAGTAAAGTAGAAAGAAGCGTAAATAATGAAGAGAAAGTAAATTAATAAAGGCGTACACTACATTTGGTAGCGGAACACTACATCTGGTGGCGAGCGGTGGTCTTACATCATATTTTGTGAGGCTTACCCACGTGACTAGAATTTCGATTAAAATTCTTCAAACCCGGTATATTAGCCAATAGCGTTAATGAATATTTTATTTCGATTATTAAAATATCTAAATGCAAAGTTTATCCCGTTTGCAGGCAAATTTCGATTTTCATTCCTTAAAATTCATTATAAATCTAATTTCAAAATGGCGTCCATTGTGTTCCAAATTATTCTGAGTCACGTCCTGAATTCGTTAGCGTTCGTTCATTCGGTCGGAGAGGACATAGTTTTGAAAATTATCGTGCTGCCTGAGGACTCAATTTTTCTTTTTTTCGTCTCTTCCACTGTATGCCTGTTTCAGCTTACCTTTTTATTTTTTGTTTAAAACTTTTGGAATTAGTAGTAATTGTGATATAATAATAACGATTTAATATAGAAAAAAAATTGTACGTAAGTAAATTGTTAGTTTAAATACAGTATGATACACATTTTATATGGTCCTTTCAAAATGTTTCAGCGAAAATTTGTACCGCATTTCTAGGTATATATACATATATAGTATTCTAAAACATTTCATGAACATGTAAAATTTTCTGGGTTTCATTAGCAGATTGTTTGATTATATTTCGATTGGTTGTACATAAATTATAATGATAGGCTTATATTATTTTTATGTAGTTTACGGGCTTTTTGCTTCGCTCGCTTCGCGCTATATAGGTTAAGTTACGTTAATTGACAGTCGAAAGGTAATCTTAAACATATAAATTTGTCAGATTATAGGCGGGCCGTATAGGATTGTGTTAATTAAATTTCAAAATAAGCTAAATTGGTTTAACGGAAATAGAAAAATTGTGTTGTGAAATTTTCTATAAAATTTGTTTTGGATTTTTTTTACTCATTATTATATACTCATTAATTATATACTTACTTATTAACTTACGTATATATTAGTTATATATATAATTATATATATTTATATACTCATAAATTTGGTAGGTAGGCTGATTATCTATTTTTTTTTTCTTTCCTCTCTGTTCCTTTCGTTCATTTCACGACAATTCCGACATATTGGTAAAATGGCTATTGTATTGTAAAGAAAGATTTCTTGTAGGCCTATCGTTAAATATTGTTCGGAGATTAACCGTTACTACGGTATATGTCTATTAGTAGTAAATTTTTAGTTATTTAACAAAATTTTAATTGTTTTAACATAAATAATCAGGATTTTTTTAATAAGCACAAATGTTATGCATTAAATTCTAATTGTGCTTTTCACGCGTAACATTGAATTTTTAATTATAGGTCTAAAAGTGCGCAGCCGCATACATTTTTTTTATTTTGGGAACCTATGTGAGTTAAGGTATACATATTTTACTAAATCTCGATATTATAATTTTTTTTGAATTACAGAAATTTGTGTAGAAAATTCTTTTCATATATTTTCTTTACGTTTTATAAATTCATTCAATAATCAATTTTTTTTGTATAAGGCCGTTTTATTTTTCTTTCTTCCAGTTTAATGACAATGGTAAAAATTTTTAGTTCAAATTTAGATTGTATTATAAAAAAGATGTTTTAATTGATATTTTAATTTGGGTATAGAAATGAAAAATGTCTTTTTTTTAGTTCGAGCGTTTGCATGGAAAATATTACGAAATTATGTTAGGATATAATGCAAGTTCATTTGGTTAGGGATATAGAGGTTCGCTTACAACAAAGCGACCGCTCTCAATTAGGCAATGTTTTGTTTGTTTACGTAGTTACGTGTATTTGAGTCCATATTATCTATTCTTATTTAGTATAATTATGCAAATTTTTGTTTCACTTTGGAAACGATAAATTACTGATTTTTGTGATTTGCAAACCATACTGGGGTTTCTGTTGAAGGAGAGAGTTGTATCTCAGATGTAAATTGTGAATACGAGTTTGGATTCATATGAAATTTAGAGTTTCAAGTTGGAATTACTGTATTAACATATTTTGGTAGTAATATTTAAATTTTTTTTACTTTTTAATAACTGTTTGGAAAATTATTATTGTTTAGACCTTCAGTCGGGTTAACTAATGCATTTGAACATTGGCTCAAGTGTACACTCGGAAATGGAGCGTTCTAGTAGATAGCCAGTAACGTTTTGTGGCGTCTTGTGTGCTCCTCCTCAAAGCAAGAGGTTCATGATTGTCAGAGAATGATGACATGAAGTTTCTGGGTTCATTTTGTCTTTTGTATTCAAAAGTATCGATGTGATTTCTGACGGTAGTTTGAACAAATAGTTTCTTAAATTATACTAACAGTTACTATGTATGGCGGTTTTATATTTACTGTACAATTTTGGTTCGTAGGTTTTATGACTTTTTTATCTTCGCTGTAACGGCCATAAGTGACCTTATTGGTAGCTAGATTCGATTAAATTTTTGCGAAATTTTGAGATGTGTAATTTTTTTTTCTTTCCGTGAATTTGGCCAGAGCAAATGTGTAGTTATTGTTTCGAAGTGAACTGTCGAAAAAATTCGATAAATTAATAGTAAATAAATGATAAGCAGTACTACAGAAACACGTTTAAATAACTTTTTTTTTCAAAATTTCGAGAGGCTCAGTTTGGAGGCAACCAAGTTGAATCCGAGTTCCATCAAGTGAGTTAGTCGACGGATAGGTGATCGATCACCAATGAGAGAGAGAGAGAGAGAAGAGAAACCCAGACTGCGCAGGGACTTGGCGCAGGATGGTTTCGGAAGAGAAGAGATAGAAGAGAGGAACCGAATGCGCATGCAGTTGGCGCAGGACAGTTTCGGAAGAGAAGAGAGAGAAACTTTACGTGTGCAGGGTCTTGGCACACGAAAGTTTCGATCGAAGATGGTCTACTGGTATTTTTCGGGCAGTAGCTGGTCACGCTGCTCGAATGCTTCGCTAAATATGTGTTGTACCACGTGGTAGACAAGCCACGAGAGCTTGAACGGGTGCCTACGACTGTACTGTCCATACAGACATACAGTAGGTTCGTTGGGAAACGGCCTACGGCGGAGTCATCGTTTGATTGTTGCCAGTAGAAGAGTCTTTCAGCTGGACTTAGGAAGACAGCGTTCACCGACAAAAGTGGAGATGAGACAAGCGAGTTTCTTCATCGACTTCTAGAATTGCAAATTACGTCCAATTCCAGCGCGTGGTCCCGCTTTCAGATATCTCCCCCTGATCCTTTTAGAATTGGACGTCTCTTGTTTTTTTTTCGCCATTGGAAGAGAGCGGAACCATTATAGCGTGCTGCCCTGTTGCATGTTGATTGATGCAATCCCTTGCATTCTAGCGAAGGTGAGCAGAGAGCTGCGATTGAAAATTGAAGTCCCGTTGTCAGCGTGCGGAGTGTCATCTAAACGTCCAGCAAATTAATGTACGATTATTATGTAATGAAATTATAAGTGAAAGGGTGCGATTATTGCCCATAATTGTTGTGTTTTTCGTGAAGTAGTATGTGCGCTCTTGGTCAGTATTTTATGTAAACTTTTTCTTATATTTTTCTATGTTGCCCTGATAGTAACTGTATAAACTATACAAATAACTGTTTCAAATGTAAAGCGATCGTTGATGAGGGGAATCGCGGGAATAGATTGTGAAACTTGAGATTTGGTAGCCACTGTAAAAAAATTTTCCGTTATTTTTTTTTGGCATGTATAGATTAGTTACAGGTTGTAATTTAATTATTAGTGGGAAATGTTATTTTATGCAAATGTGAAAATTATAAAGTTTTCGGTTTTTATAATATGATACAAAATATGTGTGGAAATTGTCATTCTAATTATTTCTTGTCTATCTCCACTCTGAATTGTTAAAGAAAATAAAAAAAAAAAAAAATTGAAAATATATAATTTGTTGAATAAATTTATTAACATTGTTAAACGATATTAATAAGTTTTACTAATGGAAAAACTTATTTTCAAGGGGGTGATGCGAGTGTAGTAATGCTTAGTTAAGAATAGTAATTTCTGTTTAATTAAATAAGATAATGTTTAATGTAAATCATTTACTAATAATTAGAAATTATGAAAAAGTATGTTTGTTAAATTTAAATTGTTTAAAATGGGTAGAGTTGGCAGTCCTGAAGGGAGCCGACAAAGAGTGGACTACCCCCTAAGGGAGTCAGTCTTGAGGCAGCGCGTTACGCGCAGGTTGGACGAAATGTAACGTAAAATTAATTAATTGTGTGTTCCTCTCCGACCTAAATTATTATAATAAAATTTCATACTCGCATACCCTAACTTAACTAAACCATTTTCGGAATTAATAAATAATGAAAAGTGTTAAAATAGAGTATTAATAAACCCCCTTTCCCCCTTTGTTTTGTAACGGACTTTCAGAGTCTAGGCCTCGGCGTGGCTACTGGAATTTTATACGGTACGGCGAAAAAGAAGAGTAGAGAAAGTGATAAATGAAATAAAGAGCCGATAGTAAAGTAGAAAGAAGCGTAAATAATGAAGGAAAGTAAATTAATAAAGGCGTACACTACATTTGGTAGCGAACACTACATCTGGTGGCGACGGTGGTCTTACATCATATTTTTGAGGCTTACCCACGTGACTAGAATTTCGATTAAAATTCTTCAAACCCGGTATATTAGCCAATAGCGTTAATGAATTTTTATTTCGATTATTAAAATATCTAAATGCAAAGTTTATCCCCGTTTGCAGGCAAATTTCGATTTTCATTCCTTAAAATTCATTATAAATCTAATTTCAAAATGGCGTCCATTGTGTTCCAAATTATTCTGAGTCACAATAAGTAGTAATTTGATATAATAATAACGATTAATAGAAAAAAAATTGTACGTAAGTAAATTGTTAGTTTAAATACAGTATGATACACATTTTATATGGTCCTTTCAAAATGTTCAGCGAAAAATTGTACCGCATTTCTAGGTATATATACATATATTAGTATTCTAAAACATTTCATGAACATGTAAAATTTTCTGGGTTTCATTAGCAGATTGTTGATTATATTTCGATTGGTTGTACATAAATTATAATGATAGGCTTATATTATTGTTTATGTAGGTTTACGGGCTTTTTGCTTCGCTCGCTTCGCGCTATATAGGTTAAGTTACAGTTAATTGACAGTCGAAAGGTAATCTTAAACATATAAATTTGTCAGATTATAGGCGGGCCGTATAGGATTGTGTTAATTAAATTTCAAAAATAAGCTAAATTGGTTTAACGGAAATAGAAAAATTGTGTTGTGAAATTTTCTATAAAATTTGTTTTGGATTTTTTTTTACTCATTAATTATATACTCATTAATTATATACTTACTTATTAACTTATACGTATATATTAGTTATATATATAATTATATATATTTATATACTCATAAAATTTGGTAGGTAGGCTGATTATCTATTTTTTTTTTTCTTTTTCCTCTCTGTTCCTTTCGTTCATTTCACGACAATTCCGACATATTTGGTAAAATGGCTATTGTATTGTAAAGAAAGATTTCTTGTAGGCCTATCGTTAAATATTGTTCGGAGATTAACCGTTACTACGGTATATGTCTATTGAGTAGTAAATTTTTAGTTATTTAACAAAATTTTAATTGGTTTAACATAAATAATCAGGATTTTTCTTTAATAAGCACAAATGTTATGCATTAAATTCTAAATTGTGCTTTTCACGCGTAACATTGAATTTATTAATTATAGGTCTAAAAGTGCGCAGTACATTTTTTTTTATTTTGGGAACCTATGTGAGTTAAGGTATACATATTTTACTAAATCTCGATATTATAATTTTTTTGAATTACAGAAATTTGTGTAGAAAATTCTTTTCATATATTTTCTTTACGTTTATAAATTCATTCAATAATCAATTTTATTTGTATAGGTAGGCCGATTTTTATTTTTCTTTCTTCCAGTTTAATGACAATGGTAAAATTTTTAGTTCAAATTTAGATTGTATTATAAAAAGATGTTTTAATTTGATATTTTAATTTGGGTACTAGAAATGAAAAAT
Organism: Bathynomus jamesi; assembly: GCA_023014485.1. Taxonomy (NCBI): domain Eukaryota; kingdom Metazoa; phylum Arthropoda; class Malacostraca; order Isopoda; family Cirolanidae; genus Bathynomus; species Bathynomus jamesi. The sequence continues at coordinate 398,896 of JAJOZX010004351.1, read as the reverse complement.
GTCTTTTTTTTAGTTCGAGCGTTTGCATGGAAAATATTACGAAATTATGTTAGGATATAATGCAAGTTCATTTGGTTAGGGATATAGAGGTTCGCTTACAAACAAAGCGACCGCTCTCAATTAGGCAATGTTTTGTTTGTTTACAGTAAGTTACGTGTATTTTTGAGTCCATATTATCTATTCTTATTTAGTATAATTATGCAAATTTTTAGTTTCACTTGGAAACGATAAATTACTGGGATTTTTGTGATTTGCAAACCATACTGGGGTTTCTGTTGAAGGAGAAGTTGTATCTCAGATGTAATTTGTGAATTACGAGTTGGATTCATATGAAATTTAGAGTTTCAAGTTGGAATTACTGTATTAACATGATTTTTGGTAGTAATATTTAATTTTTTTTACTTTTTAATAACTTTTTGGAAAATTATTATTGTTTAGACCTTCAGTCGGGGTTAACTAATGCATTTGAAACATTGACTCAAGTGTACACTCGGAAATGGAGCCTTCTAGATAGCCAGTAACGTTTTTGTGGCGTCTTTGTGTGCTCCTCCTCAAAGCAAGAGGGTTCATGATTGTCAGAGAATGGATGACATGAAGTTTCTGGGGTTCATTTTTGTCTTTTGTATTCAAAAGTATCGATGTGATTTCTGACGGTAGTTTGAACAATAATAGTTCTTAAATTATACTAACAGTTACTATGTATGGGCGCTTTTATATTTATACTGTACAATTTTGGTTCGTAGTTTTATGACTTTTTTTTATCTTCGCTGTAACGGCCATAAGTGACCTTATTGGTAGCTAGATTGGATTAAAATTTTTGCGAAATTTTGAGATGTGTAATTTTTTTTCTTTCCGTGAATTTGGCCAGAGCAAATGTGTAGTTATTGTTTCGAAGTGAACTGTCGAAAAAATTCGATAAATTAAATAGTAAATAAATGATAAGCAGTACGTACAGAAACACGTTTAGAATAAACTTTTTTTTTCAAAATTTCGAGAGGCTCAGTTTGGAGGCAACCAAGTTGAATCCGAGTTCCATCAAGTGAGTTAGTCGACCGGATAGGTGATCGATCACCAATGAGAGAGAGAGAGAGAGAGAAGAGAAACCCAGACTGCGCAGGGACTTGGCGCAGGATGGTTTCGGAAGAGAAGAGATAGAAGAGAGGAACCGAATGCGCATGCAGTTGGCGCAGGACAGTTTCGGAAGAAAGAGAAGAGAAATTTACGTGTGCAGGGTCTTGGCACACGAAAGTTTCGATCGAAGATGGTCTACTGGTATTTTTCGGGCAGTAGCTGGTCACGCTGCTCGAATGCTTCGCTAAATATGTGTTGTACCACGTGGTAGACAAGCCACGAGAGCTTGAACGGGTGCCTACGACTGTACTGTCCATACAGACATACAGTAGGTTCGTTGGGAAACGGCCTACGGCGGAGTCATCGTTTGATTGTTGCCAGTAGAAGAGTCTTTCAGCTGGACTAGGAAGAGCAGCGTTCACCGACAAAAGTGGAGATGAGACAAGGCGAGTTTCTTCATCGACTTCTAGAATTGCAAATTCCGTCCAATTCCAGCGCGTGGTCCCGCTTTCAGATATCTCCCCCCCTGATCCTTTTAGAATTGGACGTCTCTTGTTTTTTTTTTCGCCATTGGAGAGAGAGCGGAACCATTATAGCGTGCTGCCCTGTTGCATGTTGATTGATGCAATCCCTTGCATTCTAGCGAAGTGAGCAGGAGAGCTGCGATTGAAAATTGAAGTCCGTTGTCAGCGTGCGGAGTGTCATCTAAACGTCCAGCAAATTAATGTACTGATTATTATGTAATGAAATTATAAGTGAAAGGGTGCGATTATTGCCCATAATTGTTGTGTTTTTCGTGAAGTAGTATGTGCGCTCTTGGTCAGTATTTTATGTAAACTTTTTCTTATATTTTTTCTATGTTGCCCTGATAGTAACTGTATAACTATACAAATAACTGTTTCAAATGTAAAGCGATCGTTGATGAGGAATCGCGGGAATAGATTGTGAACTTGAGATTTGTGTAGCCACTGTAAAAAAAATTTCCGTTATTTTTTTGGCATGTATAGATTAGTTACAGGTTGTAATTTAATTATTAGTGGGAAATGTTATTTTATGCAAATGTGAAAATTATAAAGTTTTCGGTTTTATAATATGATACAAAATATGTGTGGAAATTGTCATTCTAATTATTTCTTGTCTATCTCCACTCTGAATTGTTAAAGAAAAAAAAAAAAAAAAAATTGAAAAATATATAAATTTGTTGAATAAATTTATTAACATTGTTAAACGATATTAATAAGTTTTACTAATGGAAAAACTTATTTTCAAGGGGGTGATGCGAGTGTAGTAATGCTTAGTTAAGAATAGTAATTTCTGTTTAATTAAATAAGATAATGTTTAATGTAAATCATTTACTAATAATTATGAAATTATGAAAAAGTATGTTTGTTAAATTTAAATTGTTTAAAATGGGTAGAGTTGGCAGTCCTGAAGGGAGGCCGACAAAGAGTGGACTACCCCCTAAGGGAGTCAGTCTTGAGGCAGGCGCGTTACGCGCAGGTTGACGAAATGTAACGTAAAATTAATTAATTGTGTGTTCCTCTCCGACCTAAATTATTATAATAAATTTCATACTCGCATACCCCTAACTTAACTAAACCATTTTCGGAATTAATAAATAATGAAAAGTGTTAAAATAGAGTATTAATAAACCCCCCTTTCCCCCTTTGTTTTGTAACGGACTTTCAGAGTCTAGGCCTCGGCGTGGCTACTGGAACCTTTATACGGTACGGCGAAAAAAAGAGAGTAGAGAAAGTATAAATGAAATAAAGAGCCGATAGTAAAGTAGAAAGAAGCGTAAATAATGAAGAGAAAGTAAATTAATAAAGGCGTACACTACATTTGGTAGCGGAACACTACATCTGGTGGCGAGCGGTGGTCTTACATCATATTTTGTGAGGCTTACCCACGTGACTAGAATTTCGATTAAAATTCTTCAAACCCGGTATATTAGCCAATAGCGTTAATGAATATTTTATTTCGATTATTAAAATATCTAAATGCAAAGTTTATCCCGTTTGCAGGCAAATTTCGATTTTCATTCCTTAAAATTCATTATAAATCTAATTTCAAAATGGCGTCCATTGTGTTCCAAATTATTCTGAGTCACGTCCTGAATTCGTTAGCGTTCGTTCATTCGGTCGGAGAGGACATAGTTTTGAAAATTATCGTGCTGCCTGAGGACTCAATTTTTCTTTTTTTCGTCTCTTCCACTGTATGCCTGTTTCAGCTTACCTTTTTATTTTTTGTTTAAAACTTTTGGAATTAGTAGTAATTGTGATATAATAATAACGATTAATATAGAAAAAAATTTGTACGTAAGTAAATTGTTAGTTTAAATACAGTATGATACACATTTTATATGGTCCTTTCAAAATGTTTCAGCGAAAAATTGTACCGCATTTCTAGGTATATATACATATATAGTATTCTAAAACATTTCATGAACATGTAAAATTTTCTGGGTTTCATTAGCAGATTGTTGATTATATTTCGATTGGTTGTACATAAATTATAATGATAGGCTTATATTATTGTTTATGTAGGTTTACGGGCTTTTTGCTTCGCTCGCTTCGCGCTATATAGGTTAAGTTACAGTTAATTGACAGTCGAAAGGTAATCTTAAACATATAAATTTGTCAGATTATAGGCGGGCCGTATAGGATTGTGTTAATTAAATTTCAAAAATAAGCTAAATTGGTTTAACGGAAATAGAAAAATTGTGTTGTGAAATTTTCTATAAAATTTGTTTTGGATTTTTTTTTTACTCATTAATTATATACTCATTAATTATATACTTACTTATTAACTTATACGTATATATTAGTTATATATATAATTATATATATTTATATACTCATAAAATTTGGTAGGTAGGCTGATTATCTATTTTTTTTTTCTTTTTCCTCTCTGTTCCTTTCGTTCATTTCACGACAATTCCGACATATTTGGTAAAATGGCTATTGTATTGTAAAGAAAGATTTCTTGTAGGCCTATCGTTAAATATTGTTCGGAGATTAACCGTTACTACGGTATATGTCTATTGAGTAGTAAATTTTTAGTTATTTAACAAAATTTTAATTGGTTTAACATAAATAATCAGGATTTTTCTTTAATAAGCACAAATGTTATGCATTAAATTCTAAATTGTGCTTTTCACGCGTAACATTGAATTTATTAATTATAGGTCTAAAAGTGCGCAGTACATTTTTTTTTATTTTGGGAACCTATGTGAGTTAAGGTATACATATTTTACTAAATCTCGATATTATAATTTTTTTTGAATTACAGAAATTTGTGTAGAAAATTCTTTTCATATATTTTCTTTACGTTTTATAAATTCATTCAATAATCAATTTTATTTGTATAGGTAGGCCGATTTTTTTTTTCTTTCTTCCAGTTTAATGACAATGGTAAAATTTTTAGTTCAAATTTAGATTGTATTATAAAAAGGATGTTTTAATTTGATATTTTAATTTGGGTATTAGAAATGAAAAATGTCTTTTTTTTAGTTCGAGCGTTTGCATGGAAAATATTACGAAATTATGTTAGGATATAATGCAAGTTCATTTGGTTAGGGATATAGAGGTTCGCTTACAAACAAAGCGACCGCTCTCAATTAGGCAATGTTTTGTTTGTTTACAGTAAGTTACGTGTATTTTTGAGTCCATATTATCTATTCTTATTTAGTATAATTATGCAAATTTTTAGTTTCACTTGGAAACGATAAATTACTGGGATTTTTGTGATTTGCAAACCATACTGGGGTTTCTGTTGAAGAAGAGTTGTATCTCAGATGTAATTTGTGAATTACGAGTTGGATTCATATGAAATTTAGAGTTTCAAGTTGGAATTACTGTATTAACATGATTTTTGGTAGTAATATTTAATTTTTTTTACTTTTTAATAACTTTTGGAAAATTATTATTGTTTAGACCTTCAGTCGGGGTTAACTAATGCATTTGAAACATTGACTCAAGTGTACACTCGGAAATGGAGCCTTCTAGATAGCCAGTAACGTTTTTGTGGCGTCTTTGTGTGCTCCTCCTCAAAGCAAGAGGGTTCATGATTGTCAGAGAATGGATGACATGAAGTTTCTGGGGTTCATTTTTGTCTTTTGTATTCAAAAGTATCGATGTGATTTCTGACGGTAGTTTGAACAATAATAGTTCTTAAATTATACTAACAGTTACTATGTATGGGCGCTTTTATATTTATACTGTACAATTTTGGTTCGTACGTTTTATGACTTTTTTTTATCTTCGCTGTAACGGCCATAAGTGACCTTATTGGTAGCTAGATTGGATTAAAATTTTTGCGAAATTTTGAGATGTGTAATTTTTTTTCTTTCCGTGAATTTGGCCAGAGCAAATGTGTAGTTATTGTTTCGAAGTGAACTGTCGAAAAAATTCGATAAATTAAATAGTAAATAAATGATAAGCAGTACGTACAAAACACGTTTAGAATAAACTTTTTTTTTCAAAATTTCGAGAGGCTCAGTTTGGAGGCAACCAAGTTGAATCCGAGTTCCATCAAGTGAGTTAGTCGACCGGATAGGTGATCGATCACCAATGAGAGAGAGAGAGAGAGAGAGAGAGAAACCCAGACTGCGCAGGGACTTGGCGCAGGATGGTTTCGGAAGAGAAGAGATAGAAGAGAGGAACCGAATGCGCATGCAGTTGGCGCAGGACAGTTTCGGAAGAGAAGAGAAGAGAAATTTACGTGTGCAGGGTCTTGGCACACGAAAGTTTCGATCGAAGATGGTCTACTGGTATTTTTCGGGCAGTAGCTGGTCACGCTGCTCGAATGCTTCGCTAAATATGTGTTGTACCACGCGGTAGACAAGCCACGAGAGCTTGAACGGGTGCCTACGACTGTACTGTCCATACAGACATACAGTAGGTTCGTTGGGAAACGGCCTACGGCGGAGTCATCGTTTGATTGTTGCCAGTAGAAGAGTCTTTCAGCTGGACTAGGAAGAGCAGCGTTCACCGACAAAAGTGGAGATGAGACAAGGCGAGTTTCTTCATCGACTTCTAGAATTGCAAATTCCGTCCAATTCCAGCGCGTGGTCCCGCTTTCAGATATCTCCCCCCTGATCCTTTTAGAATTGGACGTCTCTTGTTTTTTTTTTCGCCATTGGAGAGAGAGCGGAACCATTATAGCGTGCTGCCCTGTTGCATGTTGATTGATGCAATCCCTTGCATTCTAGCGAAGTGAGCAGGAGAGCTGCGATTGAAAATTGAAGTCCGTTGTCAGCGTGCGGAGTGTCATCTAAACGTCCAGCAAATTAATGTACTGATTATTATGTAATGAAATTATAAGTGAAAGGGTGCGATTATTGCCCATAATTGTTGTGTTTTTCGTGAAGTAGTATGTGCGCTCTTGGTCAGTATTTTATGTAAACTTTTTCTTATATTTTTTCTATGTTGCCCTGATAGTAACTGTATAACTATACAAATAACTGTTTCAAATGTAAAGCGATCGTTGATGAGGAATCGCGGGAATAGATTGTGAACTTGAGATTTGTGTAGCCACTGTAAAAAAAATTTCCGTTATTTTTTTGGCATGTATAGATTAGTTACAGGTTGTAATTTAATTATTAGTGGGAAATGTTATTTTATGCAAATGTGAAAATTATAAAGTTTTCGGTTTTTATAATATGATACAAAATATGTGTGGAAATTGTCATTCTAATTATTTCTTGTCTATCTCCACTCTGAATTGTTAAAGAAAAAAAAAAAAAAAAATTGAAAAATATATAAATTTGTTGAATAAATTTATTAACATTGTTAAACGATATTAATAAGTTTTACTAATGGAAAAACTTATTTTCAAGGGGGTGATGCGAGTGTAGTAATGCTTAGTTAAGAATAGTAATTTCTGTTTAATTAAATAAGATAATGTTTAATGTAAATCATTTACTAATAATTATGAAATTATGAAAAAGTATGTTTGTTAAATTTAAATTGTTTAAAATGGGTAGAGTTGGCAGTCCTGAAGGGAGGCCGACAAAGAGTGGACTACCCCCTAAGGGAGTCAGTCTTGAGGCAGGCGCGTTACGCGCAGGTTGACGAAATGTAACGTAAAATTAATTAATTGTGTGTTCCTCTCCGACCTAAATTATTATAATAAAATTTCATACTCGCATACCCCTAACTTAACTAAACCATTTTCGGAATTAATAAATAATGAAAAGTGTTAAAATAGAGTATTAATAAACCCCCCTTTCCCCCTTTGTTTTGTAACGGACTTTCAGAGTCTAGGCCTCGGCGTGGCTACTGGAACCTTTATACGGTACGGCGAAAAAAAGAGAGTAGAGAAAGTAAGTGATAAATGAAATAAAGAGCCGATAGTAAAGTAGAAAGAAGCGTAAATAATGAAGAGAAAGTAAATTAATAAAGGCGTACACTACATTTGGTAGCGGAACACTACATCTGGTGGCGAGCGGTGGTCTTACATCATATTTTGTGAGGCTTACCCACGTGACTAGAATTTCGATTAAAATTCTTCAAACCCGGTATATTAGCCAATAGCGTTAATGAATATTTTATTTCGATTATTAAAATATCTAAATGCAAAGTTTATCCCGTTTGCAGGCAAATTTCGATTTTCATTCCTTAAAATTCATTATAAATCTAATTTCAAAATGGCGTCCATTGTGTTCCAAATTATTCTGAGTCACGTCCTGAATTCGTTAGCGTTCGTTCATTCGGTCGGAGAGGACATAGTTTTGAAAATTATCGTGCTGCCTGAGGACTCAATTTTTCTTTTTTCGTCTCTTCCACTGTATGCCTGTTTCAGCTTACCTTTTTATTTTTTGTTTAAAACTTTTGGAATTAGTAGTAATTGTGATATAATAATAACGATTAATATAGAAAAAAATTTGTACGTAAGTAAATTGTTAGTTTAAATACAGTATGATACACATTTTATATGGTCCTTTCAAAATGTTTCAGCGAAAAATTGTACCGCATTTCTAGGTATATATACAATATAGTATTCTAAAACATTTCATGAACATGTAAAATTTTCTGGGTTTCATTAGCAGATTGTTGATTATATTTCGATTGGTTGTACATAAATTATAATGATAGGCTTATATTATTGTTTATGTAGGTTTACGGGCTTTTTGCTTCGCTCGCTTCGCGCTATATAGGTTAAGTTACAGTTAATTGACAGTCGAAAGGTAATCTTAAACATATAAATTTGTCAGATTATAGGCGGGCCGTATAGGATTGTGTTAATTAAATTTCAAAAATAAGCTAAATTGGTTTAACGGAAATAGAAAAATTGTGTTGTGAAATTTTCTATAAAATTTGTTTTGGATTTTTTTTTTACTCATTAATTATATACTCATTAATATATACTTACTTATTAACTTATACGTATATATTAGTTATATATATAATTATATATATTTATATACTCATAAAATTTGGTAGGTAGGCTGATTATCTATTTTTTTTTCTTTTTCCTCTCTGTTCCTTTCGTTCATTTCACGACAATTCCGACATATTTGGTAAAATGGCTATTGTATTGTAAAGAAAGATTTCTTGTAGGCCTATCGTTAAATATTGTTCGGAGATTAACCGTTACTACGGTATATGTCTATTGAGTAGTAAATTTTTAGTTATTTAACAAAATTTTAATTGGTTTAACATAAATAATCAGGATTTTTCTTTAATAAGCACAAATGTTATGCATTAAATTCTAAATTGTGCTTTTCACGCGTAACATTGAATTTATTAATTATAGGTCTAAAAGTGCGCAGTACATTTTTTTTTATTTTGGGAACCTATGTGAGTTAAGGTATACATATTTTACTAAATCTCGATATTATAATTTTTTTTGAATTACAGAAATTTGTGTAGAAAATTCTTTTCATATATTTTCTTTACGTTTTATAAATTCATTCAATAATCAATTTTATTTGTATAGGTAGGCCGATTTTTATTTTTCTTTCTTCCAGTTTAATGACAATGGTAAAATTTTTAGTTCAAATTTAGATTGTATTATAAAAAGGATGTTTTAATTTGATATTTTAATTTGGGTATTAGAAATGAAAAATGTATTTTTTTTAGTTCGAGCGTTTGCATGGAAAATATTACGAAATTATGTTAGGATATAATGCAAGTTCATTTGGTTAGGGATATAGAGGTTCGCTTACAAACAAAGCGACCGCTCTCAATTAGGCAATGTTTTGTTTGTTTACAGTAAGTTACGTGTATTTTTTAGTCCATATTATCTATTCTTATTTAGTATAATTATGCAAATTTTTAGTTTCACTTGGAAACGATAAATTACTGGGATTTTTGTGATTTGCAAACCATACTGGGGTTTCTGTTGAAGAAGAGTTGTATCTCAGATGTAATTTGTGAATTACGAGTTGGATTCATATGAAATTTAGAGTTTCAAGTTGGAATTACTGTATTAACATGATTTTTGGTAGTAATATTTAATTTTTTTTAACTTTTTAATAACTTTTGGAAAATTATTATTGTTTAGACCTTCAGTCGGGGTTAACTAATGCATTTGAAACATTGACTCAAGTGTACACTCGGAAATGGAGCCTTCTAGATAGCCAGTAACGTTTTTGTGGCGTCTTTGTGTGCTCCTCCTCAAAGCAAGAGGGTTCATGATTGTCAGAGAATGGATGACATGAAGTTTCTGGGGTTCATTTTTGTCTTTTGTATTCAAAAGTATCGATGTGATTTCTGACGGTAGTTTGAACAATAATAGTTCTTAAATTATACTAACAGTTACTATGTATGGGCGCTTTTATATTTATACTGTACAATTTTGGTTCGTACGTTTTATGACTTTTTTTTATCTTCGCTGTAACGGCCATAAGTGACCTTATTGGTAGCTAGATTGGATTAAAATTTTTGCGAAATTTTGAGATGTGTAATTTTTTTTCTTTCCGTGAATTTGGCCAGAGCAAATGTGTAGTTATTGTTTCGAAGTGAACTGTCGAAAAAATTCGATAAATTAAATAGTAAATAAATGATAAGCAGTACGTACAGAAACACGTTTAGAATAAACTTTTTTTTTCAAAATTTCGAGAGGCTCAGTTTGGAGGCAACCAAGTTGAATCCGAGTTCCATCAAGTGAGTTAGTCGACCGGATAGGTGATCGATCACCAATGAGAGAGAGAGAGAGAGAGAAGAAACCCAGACTGCGCAGGGACTTGGCGCAGGATGGTTTCGGAAGAGAAGAGATAGAAGAGAGGAACCGAATGCGCATGCAGTTGGCGCAGGAGTTTCGGAAGAGAAGAGAAGAGAAATTTACGTGTGCAGGGTCTTGGCACACGAAAGTTTCGATCGAAGATGGTCTACTGGTATTTTTCGGGCAGTAGCTGGTCACGCTGCTCGAATGCTTCGCTAAATATGTGTTGTACCACGTGGTAGACAAGCCACGAGAGCTTGAACGGGTGCCTACGACTGTACTGTCCATACAGACATACAGTAGGTTCGTTGGGAAACGGCCTACGGCGGAGTCATCGTTTGATTGTTGCCAGTAGAAGAGTCTTTCAGCTGGACTAGGAAGAGCAGCGTTCACCGACAAAAGTGGAGATGAGACAAGGCGAGTTTCTTCATCGACTTCTAGAATTGCAAATTCCGTCCAATTCCAGCGCGTGGTCCCGCTTTCAGATATCTCCCCCCCTGATCCTTTTAGAATTGGACGTCTCTTGTTTTTTTTTTCGCCATTGGAGAGAGAGCGGAACCATTATAGCGTGCTGCCCTGTTGCATGTTGATTGATGCAATCCCTTGCATTCTAGCGAAGTGAGCAGGAGAGCTGCGATTGAAAATTGAAGTCCGTTGTCAGCGTGCGGAGTGTCATCTAAACGTCCAGCAAATTAATGTACTGATTATTATGTAATGAAATTATAAGTGAAAGGGTGCGATTATTGCCCATAATTGTTGTGTTTTTCGTGAAGTAGTATGTGCGCTCTTGGTCAGTATTTTATGTAAACTTTTTCTTATATTTTTTCTATGTTGCCCTGATAGTAACTGTATAACTATACAAATAAACTGTTTCAAATGTAAAGCGATCGTTGATGAGGAATCGCGGGAATAGATTGTGAACTTGAGATTTGTGTAGCCACTGTAAAAAAAATTTCCGTTATTTTTTTGGCATGTATAGATTAGTTACAGGTTGTAATTTAATTATTAGTGGAAATGTTATTTTATGCAAATGTGAAAATTATAAAGTTTTCGGTTTTTATAATATGATACAAAATATGTGTGGAAATTGTCATTCTAATTATTTCTTGTCTATCTCCACTCTGAATTGTTAAAGAAAAAAAAAAAAAAAAATTGAAAAATATAAATTTGTTGAATAAATTTATTAACATTGTTAAACGATATTAATAAGTTTTACTAATGGAAAAACTTATTTTCAAGGGGGTGATGCGAGTGTAGTAATGCTTAGTTAAGAATAGTAATTTCTGTTTAATTAAATAAGATAATGTTTAATGTAAATCATTTACTAATAATTATGAAATTATGAAAAGTATGTTTGTTAAATTTAAATTGTTTAAAATGGGTAGAGTTGGCAGTCCTGAAGGGAGGCCGACAAAGAGTGGACTACCCCCTAAGGGAGTCAGTCTTGAGGCAGGCGCGTTACGCGCAGGTGACGAAAATGTAACGTAAAACTAATTAATTGTGTGTGTTCCTCTCCGACCTAAATTATTATAATAAAATTTCATACTCGCATACCCCTAACTTAACTAAACCATTTTCGGAATTAATAAATAATGAAAAGTGTTAAAATAGAGTATTAATAAACCCCCCTTTCCCCCTTTGTTTGTAACGGACTTTCAGAGTCTAGGCCTCGGCGTGGCTACCGGAACCTTTATACGGTACGGCGAAAAAAAGAGAGTAGAGAAAGTGTGATAAATGAAAAAAGAGCCGATAGTAAAGTAGAAAGAAGCGTAAATAATGAAGAGAAAGTAAATTAATAAAGGCGTACACTAACATTTGGTAGCGGAACACTACATCTGGTGGCGAGCGGTGGTCTTACATCATATTTTGTGAGGCTTACCCACGTGACTAGAATTTCGATTAAAATTCTTCAAACCCGGTATATTAGCCAATAGCGTTAATGAATATTTTATTTCGATTATTAAAATAACCAAATGCAAAGTTTATCCCGTTTGCAGGCAAATTTCGATTTTCATTCCTTAAAATTCATTATATCTAATTTCAAAATGGCGTCCATTGTGTTCCAAATTATTCTGAGTCACGTCCTGAATTCGTTAGCGTTCGTTCATTCGGTCGGAGAGGACATAGTTTTGAAAAATTATCGTGCTGCCTGAGGACTCAATTTTTCTTTTTTTCGTCTCTTCCACTGTATGCCTGTTCAGCTTACCTTTTTATTTTTTGTTTAAAACTTTTGGAATTAGTAGTAATTGTGATATAATAATAACGATTAATTATAGAAAAAAATTTGTACCTAAGTAATTGTTAGTTTAAATACAGTATGATACACATTTTATATGGTCCTTTCAAAATGTTTCAGCGAAAAATTGTACCGCATTTCTAGGTATATATACATATATAGTATTCTAAAACATTTCATAACATGTAAAATTTTCTGGGTTTCATTAGCAGATTGTTGATTATATTTCGATTGGTTGTACATAAATTATAATGATAGGCTTATATTATTGTTTATGTAGGTTTACGGGCTTTTTGCTTCGCTCGCTTCGCGCTATATAGGTTAAGTTACAGTTAATTGACAGTCGAAAGGTAATCTTAAACATATAAATTTGTCAGATTATAGGCGGGCCGTATAGGATTGTGTTAATTAAATTTCAAAAATAAGCTAAATTGGTTTAACGGAAATAGAAAAATTGTGTTGTGAAATTTTCTATAAAATTTGTTTTGGATTTTTTTTTTACTCATTAATTATATACTCATTAATTATATACTTACTTATTAACTTATACGTATATATTAGTTAATATATAATTATATATATTTATATACTCAAAATTTGGTAGGTGGTGCTGATTATCTATTTTTTTTTTCTTTTTCCTCTCTGTTCCTTTCGTTCATTTCACGACAATTCCGACATATTTGGTAAAATGGCTATTGTATTGTAAAGAAAGATTTCTTGTAGGCCTATCGTTAAATATTGTTCGGAGATTAACCGTTACTACGGTATATGTCTATTGAGTAGTAAATTTTTAGTTATTTAACAAAATTTTAATTGGTTTAACATAAATAATCAGGATTTTTCTTTAATAAGCACAAATGTTATGCATTAAATTCTAAATTGTGCTTTTCACGCGTAACATTGAATTTATTAATTATAGGTCTAAAAGTGCGCAGTACATTTTTTTTATTTTGGGAACCTATGTGAGTTAAGGTATACATATTTTACTAAATCTCGATATTATAATTTTTTTGAATTACAGAAATTTGTGTAGAAAATTCTTTTCATATATTTTCTTTACGTTTTATAAATTCATTCAATAATCAATTTTATTTGTATAGGTAGGCCGATTTTTATTTTTCTTTCTTCCAGTTTAATGACAATGGTAAAATTTTTAGTTCAAATTTAGATTGTATTATAAAAAAGATGTTTTAATTTGATATTTTAATTTGGGTACTAGAAATGAAAAATGTCTTTTTTTAGTTCGAGCGTTTGCATGGAAAATATTACGAAATTATGTTAGGATATAATGCAAGTTCATTTGGTTAGGGATATAGAGGTTCGCTTACAAACAAAGCGACCGCTCTCAATTAGGCAATGTTTTGTTTGTTTACAGTAAGTTACGTGTATTTTTGAGTCCATATTATCTATTCTTATTTAGTATAATTATGCAAATTTTTAGTTTCACTTGGAAACGATAAATTACTGGGATTTTTGTGATTTGCAAACCATACTGGGGTTTCTGTTGAAAGAGAGTTGTATCTCAGATGTAATTTGTGAATTACGAGTTGGATTCATATGAAATTTAGAGTTTCAAGTTGGAATTACTGTATTAACATGATTTTTGGTAGTAATATTTAATTTTTTTTAACTTTTTAATAACTTTTGGAAAATTATTATTGTTTAGACCTTCAGTCGGGGTTAACTAATGCATTTGAAACATTGACTCAAGTGTACACTCGGAAATGGAGCCTTCTAGATAGCCAGTAACGTTTTTGTGGCGTCTTTGTGTGCTCCTCCTCAAAGCAAGAGGGTTCATGATTGTCAGAGAATGGATGACATGAAGTTTCTGGGGTTCATTTTTGTCTTTTGTATTCAAAAGTATCGATGTGATTTCTGACGGTAGTTTGAACAATAATAGTTCTTAAATTATACTAACAGTTACTATGTATGGGCGCTTTTATATTTATACTGTACAATTTTGGTTCGTACGTTTTATGACTTTTTTTTATCTTCGCTGTAACGGCCATAAGTGACCTTATTGGTAGCTAGATTGGATTAAAATTTTTGCGAAATTTTGAGATGTGTAATTTTTTTTCTTTCCGTGAATTTGGCCAGAGCAAATGTGTAGTTATTGTTTCGAAGTGAACTGTCGAAAAAATTCGATAAATTAAATAGTAAATAAATGATAAGCAGTACGTACAAAAACACGTTTAGAATAAACTTTTTTTTTCAAAATTTCGAGAGGCTCAGTTTGGAGGCAACCAAGTTGAATCCGAGTTCCATCAAGTGAGTTAGTCGACCGGATAGGTGATCGATCACCAATGAGAGAGAGAGAGAGAAGAGAAACCCAGACTGCGCAGGGACTTGGCGCAGGATGGTTTCGGAAGAGAAGAGATAGAAGAGAGGAACCGAATGCGCATGCAGTTGGCGCAGGACAGTTTCGGAAGAGAAGAGAAGAGAAATTTACGTGTGCAGGGTCTTGGCACACGAAAGTTTCGATCGAAGATGGTCTACTGGTATTTTTCGGGCAGTAGCTGGTCACGCTGCTCGAATGCTTCGCTAAATATGTGTTGTACCACGGTAGACAAGCCACGAGAGCTTGAACGGGTGCCTACGACTGTACTGTCCATACAGACATACAGTAGGTTCGTTGGGAAACGGCCTACGGCGGAGTCATCGTTTGATTGTTGCCAGTAGAAGAGTCTTTCAGCTGGACGTAGGAAGAGCAGCGTTCACCGACAAAAGTGGAGATGAGACAAGGCGAGTTTCTTCATCGACTTCTAGAATTGCAAATTCCGTCCAATTCCAGCGCGTGGTCCCGCTTTCAGATATCTCCCCCCCTGATCCTTTTAGAATTGGACGTCTCTTGTTTTTTTTTTCGCCATTGGAGAGAGAGCGGAACCATTATAGCGTGCTGCCCTGTTGCATGTTGATTGATGCAATCCCTTGCATTCTAGCGAAGTGAGCAGGAGAGCTGCGATTGAAAATTGAAGTCCGTTGTCAGCGTGCGGAGTGTCATCTAAACGTCCAGCAAATTAATGTACTGATTATTATGTAATGAAATTATAAGTGAAAGGGTGCGATTATTGCCCATAATTGTTGTGTTTTTCGTGAAGTAGTATGTGCGCTCTCTTGGTCAGTATTTTATGTAAACTTTTTCTTATATTTTTTCTATGTTGCCCTGATAGTAACTGTATAACTATACAAATAACTGTTTCAAATGTAAAGCGATCGTTGATGAGGAATCGCGGGAATAGATTGTGAACTTGAGATTTGTGTAGCCACTGTAAAAAAAATTTCCGTTATTTTTTTGGCATGTATAGATTAGTTACAGGTTGTAATTTAATTATTAGTGGGAAATGTTATTTTATGCAAATGTGAAAATTATAAAGTTTTCGGTTTTTATAATATGATACAAAATATGTGTGGAAATTGTCATTCTAATTATTTCTTGTCTATCTCCACTCTGAATTGTTAAAGAAAAAAAAAAAAAAAAATTGAAAAATATATAAATTTGTTGAATAAATTTATTAACATTGTTAAACGATATTAATAAGTTTTACTAATGGAAAAACTTATTTTCAAGGGGGTGATGCGAGTGTAGTAATGCTTAGTTAAGAATAGTAATTTCTGTTTAATTAAATAAGATAATGTTTAATGTAAATCATTTACTAATAATTATGAAATTATGAAAAAGTATGTTTGTTAAATTTAAATTGTTTAAAATGGGTAGAGTTGGCAGTCCTGAAGGGAGGCCGACAAAGAGTGGACTACCCCCTAAGGGAGTCAGTCTTGAGGCAGGCGCGTTACGCGCAGGTTGACGAAATGTAACGTAAAATTAATTAATGTGTGTGTTCCTCTCCGACCTAAATTATTATAATAAAATTTCATACTCGCATACCCCTAACTTAACTAAACCATTTTCGGAATTAATAAATAATGAAAAGTGTTAAAATAGAGTATTAATAAACCCCCCTTTCCCCCTTTGTTTTGTAACGGACTTTCAGAGTCTAGGCCTCGGCGTGGCTACCGGAACCTTTATACGGTACGGCGAAAAAAAGAGAGTAGAGAAAGTAAGTGATAAATGAAATAAAGAGCCGATAGTAAAGTAGAAAGAAGCGTAAATAATGAAGAGAAAGTAAATTAATAAAGGCGTACACTACATTTGGTAGCGGAACACTACATCTGGTGGCGAGCGGTGGTCTTACATCATATTTTGTGAGGCTTACCCACGTGACTAGAATTTCGATTAAAATTCTTCAAACCCGGTATATTAGCCAATAGCGTTAATGAATATTTTATTTCGATTATTAAAATATCTAAATGCAAAGTTTATCCCGTTTGCAGGCAAATTTCGATTTTCATTCCTTAAAATTCATTATAAATCTAATTTCAAAATGGCGTCCATTGTGTTCCAAATTATTCTGAGTCACGTCCTGAATTCGTTAGCGTTCGTTCATTCGGTCGGAGAGGACATAGTTTTGAAAATTATCGTGCTGCCTGAGGACTCAATTTTTCTTTTTTTCGTCTCTTCCACTGTATGCCTGTTTCAGCTTACCTTTTTATTTTTTGTTTAAAACTTTTGGAATTAGTAGTAATTGTGATATAATAATAACGATTAATATAGAAAAAAATTTGTATCTAAGTAAATTGTTAGTTTAAATACAGTATGATACACATTTTATATGGTCCTTTCAAAATGTTTCAGCGAAAAATTGTACCGCATTTCTAGGTATATATACATATATAGTATTCTAAAACATTTCATGAACATGTAAAATTTTCTGGGTTTCATTAGCAGATTGTTGATTATATTTCGATTGGTTGTACATAAATTATAATGATAGGCTTATATTATTGTTTATGTAGGTTTACGGGCTTTTTGCTTCGCTCGCTTCGCGCTATATAGGTTAAGTTACAGTTAATTGACAGTCGAAAGGTAATCTTAAACATATAAATTTGTCAGATTATAGGCGGGCCGTATAGGATTGTGTTAATTAAATTTCAAAAATAAGCTAAATTGGTTTAACGGAAATAGAAAAATTGTGTTGTGAAATTTTCTATAAAATTTGTTTTGGATTTTTTTTTTACTCATTAATTATATACTCATTAATTATATACTTACTTATTAACTTATACGTATATATTAGTTTATATATAATTATATATATTTATATACTCATAAAATTTGGTAGGTAGGCTGATTATCTATTTTTTTTTTCTTTTTCCTCTCTGTTCCTTTCGTTCATTTCACGACAATTCCGACATATTTGGTAAAATGGCTATTGTATTGTAAAGAAAGATTTCTTGTAGGCCTATCGTTAAATATTGTTCGGAGATTAACCGTTACTACGGTATATGTCTATTGAGTAGTAAATTTTTAGTTATTTAACAAAATTTTAATTGGTTTAACATAAATAATCAGGATTTTTCTTTAATAAGCACAAATGTTATGCATTAAATTCTAAATTGTGCTTTTCACGCGTAACATTGAATTTATTAATTATAGGTCTAAAAGTGCGCAGTACATTTTTTTTTATTTTGGGAACCTATGTGAGTTAAGGTATACATATTTTACTAAATCTCGATATTATAATTTTTTTTGAATTACAGAAATTTGTGTAGAAAATTCTTTTCATATATTTTCTTTACGTTTTATAAATTCATTCAATAATCAATTTTATTTGTATAGGTAGGCCGATTTTTATTTTTCTTTCTTCCAGTTTAATGACAATGGTAAAATTTTTAGTTCAAATTTAGATTGTATTATAAAAAGATGTTTTAATTTGATATTTTAATTTGGGTATTAGAAATGAAAAATGTCTTTTTTTTAGTTCGAGCGTTTGCATGGAAAATATTACGAAATTATGTTAGGATATAATGCAAGTTCATTTGGTTAGGGATATAGAGGTTCGCTTACAAACAAAGCGACCGCTCTCAATTAGGCAATGTTTTGTTTGTTTACAGTAAGTTACGTGTATTTTTTGAGTCCATATTATCTATTCTTATTTAGTATAATTATGCAAATTTTTAGTTTCACTTGGAAACGATAAATTACTGGGATTTTTGTGATTTGCAAACCATACTGGGGTTTCTGTTGAAGAGAGAGTTGTATCTCAGATGTAATTTGTGAATTACGAGTTGGATTCATATGAAATTTAGAGTTTCAAGTTGGAATTACTGTATTAACATGATTTTTGGTAGTAATATTTAATTTTTTTTAACTTTTTAATAACTTTTGGAAAATTATTATTGTTTAGACCTTCAGTCGGGGTTAACTAATGCATTTGAAACATTGACTCAAGTGTACACTCGGAAATGGAGCCTTCTAGATAGCCAGTAACGTTTTTGTGGCGTCTTTGTGTGCTCCTCCTCAAAGCAAGAGGGTTCATGATTGTCAGAGAATGGATGACATGAAGTTTCTGGGGTTCATTTTTGTCTTTTGTATTCAAAAGTATCGATGTGATTTCTGACGGTAGTTTGAACAATAATAGTTCTTAAATTATACTAACAGTTACTATGTATGGGCGCTTTTATATTTATACTGTACAATTTTGGTTCGTACGTTTTATGACTTTTTTTTATCTTCGCTGTAACGGCCATAAGTGACCTTATTGGTAGCTAGATTGGATTAAAATTTTTGCGAAATTTTGAGATGTGTAATTTTTTTTCTTTCCGTGAATTTGGCCAGAGCAAATGTGTAGTTATTGTTTCGAAGTGAACTGTCGAAAAAATTCGATAAATTAAATAGTAAATAAATGATAAGCAGTACGTACAGAAACACGTTTAGAATAAACTTTTTTTTTCAAAATTTCGAGAGGCTCAGTTTGGAGGCAACCAAGTTGAATCCGAGTTCCATCAAGTGAGTTAGTCGACCGGATAGGTGATCGATCACCAATGAGAGAGAGAGAGAGAAGAGAAACCCAGACTGCGCAGGGACTTGGCGCAGGATGGTTTCGGAAGAGAAGAGATAGAAGAGGGAACCGAATGCGCATGCAGTTGGCGCAGGACAGTTTCGGAAGAGAAGAGAAGAGAAATTTACGTGTGCAGGGTCTTGGCACACGAAAGTTTCGATCGAAGATGGTCTACTGGTATTTTTCGGGCAGTAGCTGGTCACGCTGCTCGAATGCTTCGCTAAATATGTGTTGTACCACGCGGTAGACAAGCCACGAGAGCTTGAACGGGTGCCTACGACTGTACTGTCCATACAGACATACAGTAGGTTCGTTGGGAAACGGCCTACGGCGGAGTCATCGTTTGATTGTTGCCAGTAGAAGAGTCTTTCAGCTGGACGTAGGAAGAGCAGCGTTCACCGACAAAAGTGGAGATGAGACAAGGCGAGTTTCTTCATCGACTTCTAGAATTGCAAATTCCGTCCAATTCCAGCGCGTGGTCCCGCTTTCAGATATCTCCCCCCTGATCCTTTTAGAATTGGACGTCTCTTGTTTTTTTTTTCGCCATTGGAGAGAGAGCGGAACCATTATAGCGTGCTGCCCTGTTGCATGTTGATTGATGCAATCCCTTGCATTCTAGCGAAGTGAGCAGGAGAGCTGCGATTGAAAATTGAAGTCCGTTGTCAGCGTGCGGAGTGTCATCTAAACGTCCAGCAAATTAATGTACTGATTATTATGTAATGAAATTATAAGTGAAAGGGTGCGATTATTGCCCATAATTGTTGTGTTTTTCGTGAAGTAGTATGTGCGCTCTTGGTCAGTATTTTATGTAAACTTTTTCTTATATTTTTTCTATGTTGCCCTGATAGTAACTGTATAACTATACAAATAACTGTTTCAAATGTAAAGCGATCGTTGATGAGGAATCGCGGGAATAGATTGTGAACTTGAGATTTGTGTAGCCACTGTAAAAAAAATTTCCGTTATTTTTTTGGCATGTATAGATTAGTTACAGGTTGTAATTTAATTATTAGTGGGAAATGTTATTTTATGCAAATGTGAAAATTATAAAGTTTTCGGTTTTTATAATATGATACAAAATATGTGTGGAAATTGTCATTCTAATTATTTCTTGTCTATCTCCACTCTGAATTGTTAAAGAAAAAAAAAAAAAAAAATTGTAAAAAAAAAAATTTGTTGAATAAATTTATTAACATTGTTAAACGATATTAATAAGTTTTACTAATGGAAAAACTTATTTTCAAGGGGGTGATGCGAGTGTAGTAATGCTTAGTTAAGAATAGTAATTTCTGTTTAATTAAATAAGATAATGTTTAATGTAAATCATTTACTAATAATTATGAAATTATGAAAAAGTATGTTTGTTAAATTTAAATTGTTTAAAATGGGTAGAGTTGGCAGTCCTGAAGGGAGGCCGACAAAGAGTGGACTACCCCCTAAGGGAGTCAGTCTTGAGGCAGGCGCGTTACGCGCAGGTTGACGAAATGTAACGTAAAACTAATTAATTGTGTGTGTTCCTCTCCGACCTAAATTATTATAATAAAATTTCATACTCGCATACCCCTAACTTAACTAAACCATTTTCGGAATTAATAAATAATGAAAAGTGTTAAAATAGAGTATTAATAAACCCCCTTTCCCCCTTTGTTTTGTAACGGACTTTCAGAGTCTAGGCCTCGGCGTGGCTACCGGAACCTTTATACGGTACGGCGAAAAAAAGAGAGTAGAGAAAGTGTGATAAATGAAATAAAGAGCCGATAGTAAAGTAGAAAGAAGCGTAAATAATGAAGAGAAAGTAAATTAATAAAGGCGTACACTACATTTGGTAGCGGAACACTACATCTGGTGGCGAGCGGTGGTCTTACATCATATTTTGTGAGGCTTACCCACGTGACTAGAATTTCGATTAAAATTCTTCAAACCCGGTATATTAGCCAATAGCGTTAATGAATATTTTATTTCGATTATTAAAATAACCAAATGCAAAGTTTATCCCGTTTGCAGGCAAATTTCGATTTTCATTCCTTAAAATTCATTATAAATCTAATTTCAAAATGGCGTCCATTGTGTTCCAAATTATTCTGAGTCACGTCCTGAATTCGTTAGCGTTCGTTCATTCGGTCGGAGAGGACATAGTTTTGAAAATTATCGTGCTGCCTGAGGACTCAATTTTCTTTTTTTCGTCTCTTCCACTGTATGCCTGTTTCAGCTTACCTTTTTATTTTTTGTTTAAAACTTTTGGAATTAGTAGTAATTGTGATATAATAATAACGATTAATATAGAAAAAAATTTGTACCTAAGTAAATTGTTAGTTTAAATACAGTATGATACACATTTTATATGGTCTTTTCAAAATGTTTCAGCGAAAAATTGTACCGCATTTCTAGGTATATATACATATATAGTAAAGGGTGTCAGGAAATGATTGCCCCCCCCTGTACAGAAGAAACTGAAAGGAATAGAAAAAAACAGACAAAACCACGCGAAAGAGCGTTTAATTTTGAATAAAAAACACTTGTTTTAATATCGGGTGTTGCCCCCATTTGCAGCTCTGACGGCCATTAATCGACGGGGGTATGATCCCAGAAGTGTCTCAAAGAGATCGGTATCATGACTCATTTCTTCAAGGACTTCGTTGATCTTTGCAGTCATAATTTCTGTTGAATACCGATTCTGAATGGGTTGTTCTAGCATTAAGGACTCCACCCGATCCTTCATGATGGATCCGACATGTTCACAGACATTAAGATCGGGAGAATTGCCAGGCCATTCATTATTTCCGAAAAAATCAATGTTATTGTCCTTAAGCAGTTGTTGAGTCGCAAGTGCTTTCATACAGGGGGCTTTGTCGTGAAGAAAGGTTGCCTGTTCACATCCAAAACACACTCGGGTCTTTCAAAAACGGAATTACATGTTGGGCTAAAATTACATTTCGAAAATAAGGCCCATCCCAACTGGTTCCTCTTGGTTTGATAACCCAGATGAGCTTCCGAATAGAGAACATAATGAAAACACCCACACATGCTGGATTTTTACTATTTCTCGATACTTCTGGTCGTCTGGGACTTCATCAGGAGTTGTTGCCCAAACCCGATCATTCTGAAAATTTGGTTTTCTGGAGACGTAAACGAAGAATTCATCGCTGTCAACCAAGTGAAGGAAATCGTCTTCCGTCCATTCCTCAAGATAATCAAAAAACCATAGCCGATCTTCAATATTAAGATCACTCTTCCGTGGCTTAGCTATTTCATGCCAAGCACTCAAGCCTTGGCGAACTCGAAATTGATGCACAAGTTGCCGATTGACTATCTTACCACGACGGATAAGTATCTCTTTCGCTACCTCAGAGCAGCTCTTCTTTCGGCGCCGTGATGCAGCAAGCACAGTCTTTCGATTCTTGAGATAATTTCTCCGGTCTTCCTCCTCGAAATTCTGTTTCACAATCTTCAGGATTCTTATTCCAATTCCTTTTGACAAAGTCTTCTGATCTTTTTAATCTCTCAGCCACCCAGTGTCGAGTTATGAAAGTTGCACCAGCTTCCTTTGCTTCACGAAATGTGACAGCTCGAATGTGGTCAAGAACTCGCTTTTTCTCTGAATCGTTCAAAATAGATGATGCCATGGTTTCGGTGGGTAAAAAAATGGTAAGAATTAAAATCACAGGAATAGAATATAATGGTTTTTATTCAGATTTTAACGCTCTTTCAAGTGGTCTCGCCGGTTTTTATCTATCTCTTCTAGTTTTTGCTCTACAGGGGGGGGCAATCATTTCCTGACACCCCGTATTCTAAAACATTTCATGAACATGTAAAATTTTCTGGGTTTCATTAGCAGATTGTTGATTATATTTCGATTGGTTGTACATAAATTATAATGATAGGCTTATATTATTGTTTATGTAGGTTTACGGGCTTTTTGCTTCGCTCGCTTCGCGCTATATAGGTTAAGTTACAGTTAATTGACAGTCGAAAGGTAATCTTAAACATATAAATTTGTCAGATTATAGGCGGGCCGTATAGGATTGTGTTAATTAAATTTCAAAAATAAGCTAAATTGGTTTAACGGAAATAGAAAAATTGTGTTGTGAAATTTTCTATAAAATTTGTTTTGGATTTTTTTTTTACTCATTAATTATATACTCATTAATTATATACTTACTTATTAACTTATACGTATATATTAGTTATATATATAATTATATATATTTATATACTCATAAAATTTGGTAGGTAGGCTGATTATCTATTTTTTTTTTCTTTTTCCTCTCTGTTCCTTTCGTTCATTTCACGACAATTCCGACATATTTGGTAAAATGGCTATTGTATTGTAAAGAAAGATTTCTTGTAGGCCTATCGTTAAATATTGTTCGGAGATTAACCGTTACTACGGTATATGTCTATTGAGTAGTAAATTTTTAGTTATTTAACAAAATTTTAATTGGTTTAACATAAATAATCAGGATTTTTCTTTAATAAGCACAAATGTTATGCATTAAATTCTAAATTGTGCTTTTCACGCGTAACATTGAATTTATTAATTATAGGTCTAAAAGTGCGCAGTACATTTTTTTTTATTTTGGGAACCTATGTGAGTTAAGGTATACATATTTTACTAAATCTCGATATTATAATTTTTTTTGAATTACAGAAATTTGTGTAGAAAATTCTTTTCATATATTTTCTTTACGTTTTATAAATTCATTCAATAATCAATTTTATTTGTATAGGTAGGCCGATTTTTATTTTTCTTTCTTCCAGTTTAATGACAATGGTAAAATTTTTAGTTCAAATTTAGATTGTATTATAAAAAGATGTTTTAATTTGATATTTTAATTTGGGTACTAGAAATGAAAAATGTCTTTTTTTTAGTTCGAGCGTTTGCATGGAAAATATTACGAAATTATGTTAGGATATAATGCAAGTTCATTTGGTTAGGGATATAGAGGTTCGCTTACAAACAAAGCGACCGCTCTCAATTAGGCAATGTTTTGTTTGTTTACAGTAAGTTACGTGTATTTTTGAGTCCATATTATCTATTCTTATTTAGTATAATTATGCAAATTTTTAGTTTCACTTGGAAACGATAAATTACTGGGATTTTTGTGATTTGCAAACCATACTGGGGTTTCTGTTGAAGAAGAGAGTTGTATCTCAGATGTAATTTGTGAATTACGAGTTGGATTCATATGAAATTTAGAGTTTCAAGTTGGAATTACTGTATTAACATGATTTTTGGTAGTAATATTTAATTTTTTTTAACTTTTTAATAACTTTTGGAAAATTATTATTGTTTAGACCTTCAGTCGGGGTTAACTAATGCATTTGAAACATTGACTCAAGTGTACACTCGGAAATGGAGCCTTCTAGATAGCCAGTAACGTTTTTGTGGCGTCTTTGTGTGCTCCTCCTCAAAGCAAGAGGGTTCATGATTGTCAGAGAATGGATGACATGAAGTTTCTGGGGTTCATTTTTGTCTTTTGTATTCAAAAGTATCGATGTGATTTCTGACGGTAGTTTGAACAATAATAGTTCTTAAATTATACTAACAGTTACTATGTATGGGCGCTTTTATATTTATACTGTACAATTTTGGTTCGTACGTTTTATGACTTTTTTTTATCTTCGCTGTAACGGCCATAAGTGACCTTATTGGTAGCTAGATTGGATTAAAATTTTTGCGAAATTTTGAGATGTGTAATTTTTTTTCTTTCCGTGAATTTGGCCAGAGCAAATGTGTAGTTATTGTTTCGAAGTGAACTGTCGAAAAAATTCGATAAATTAAATAGTAAATAAATGATAAGCAGTACGTACAGAAACACGTTTAGAATAAACTTTTTTTTTCAAAATTTCGAGAGGCTCAGTTTGGAGGCAACCAAGTTGAATCCGAGTTCCATCAAGTGAGTTAGTCGACCGGATAGGTGATCGATCACCAATGAGAGAGAGAGAGAGAAGAGAAACCCAGACTGCGCAGGGACTTGGCGCAGGATGGTTTCGGAAGAGAAGAGATAGAGAGGAACCGAATGCGCATGCAGTTGGCGCAGGACAGTTTCGGAAGAGAAGAGAAGAGAAATTTACGTGTGCAGGGTCTTGGCACACGAAAGTTTCGATCGAAGATGGTCTACTGGTATTTTTCGGGCAGTAGCTGGTCACGCTGCTCGAATGCTTCGCTAAATATGTGTTGTACCACGCGGTAGACAAGCCACGAGAGCTTGAACGGGTGCCTACGACTGTACTGTCCATACAGACATACAGTAGGTTCGTTGGGAAACGGCCTACGGCGGAGTCATCGTTTGATTGTTGCCAGTAGAAGAGTCTTTCAGCTGGACGTAGGAAGAGCAGCGTTCACCGACAAAAGTGGAGATGAGACAAGGCGAGTTTCTTCATCGACTTCTAGAATTGCAAATTCCGTCCAATTCCAGCGCGTGGTCCCGCTTTCAGATATCTCCCCCCTGATCCTTTTAGAATTGGACGTCTCTTGTTTTTTTTTTCGCCATTGGAGAGAGAGCGGAACCATTATAGCGTGCTGCCCTGTTGCATGTTGATTGATGCAATCCCTTGCATTCTAGCGAAGTGAGCAGGAGAGCTGCGATTGAAAATTGAAGTCCGTTGTCAGCGTGCGGAGTGTCATCTAAACGTCCAGCAAATTAATGTACTGATTATTATGTAATGAAATTATAAGTGAAAGGGTGCGATTATTGCCCATAATTGTTGTGTTTTTCGTGAAGTAGTATGTGCGCTCTTGGTCAGTATTTTATGTAAACTTTTTCTTATATTTTTTC
This sequence comes from Bathynomus jamesi, assembly GCA_023014485.1. NCBI lineage: Eukaryota > Metazoa > Arthropoda > Malacostraca > Isopoda > Cirolanidae > Bathynomus > Bathynomus jamesi. The sequence continues at coordinate 372,746 of JAJOZX010004351.1, read as the reverse complement.
TATGTTGCCCTGATAGTAACTGTATAACTATACAAATAACTGTTTCAAATGTAAAGCGATCGTTGATGAGGAATCGCGGGAATAGATTGTGAACTTGAGATTTGTGTAGCCACTGTAAAAAAATTTCCGTTATTTTTTTGGCATGTATAGATTAGTTACAGGTTGTAATTTAATTATTAGTGGGAAATGTTATTTTATGCAAATGTGAAAATTATAAAGTTTTCGGTTTTTATAATATGATACAAAATATGTGTGGAAATTGTCATTCTAATTATTTCTTGTCTATCTCCACTCTGAATTGTTAAAGAAAAAAAAAAAAAAAAATTGAAAAATATATAAATTTGTTGAATAAATTTATTAACATTGTTAAACGATATTAATAAGTTTTACTAATGGAAAAACTTATTTTCAAGGGGGTGATGCGAGTGTAGTAATGCTTAGTTAAGAATAGTAATTTCTGTTTAATTAAATAAGATAATGTTTAATGTAAATCATTTACTAATAATTATGAAATTATGAAAAAGTATGTTTGTTAAATTTAAATTGTTTAAAATGGGTAGAGTTGGCAGTCCTGAAGGGAGGCCGACAAAGAGTGGACTACCCCCTAAGGGAGTCAGTCTTGAGGCAGGCGCGTTACGCGCAGGTTGACGAAATGTAACGTAAAATTAATTAATTGTGTGTGTTCCTCTCCGACCTAAATTATTATAATAAAATTTCATACTCGCATACCCCTAACTTAACTAAACCATTTTCGGAATTAATAAATAATGAAAAGTGTTAAAATAGAGTATTAATAAACCCCCCTTTCCCCCTTTGTTTTGTAACGGACTTTCAGAGTCTAGGCCTCGGCGTGGCTACCGGAACCTTTATACGGTACGGCGAAAAAAAGAGAGTAGAGAAAGTGTGATAAATGAAATAAAGAGCCGATAGTAAAGTAGAAAGAAGCGTAAATAATGAAGAGAAAGTAAATTAATAAAGGCGTACACTACATTTGGTAGCGGAACACTACATCTGGTGGCGAGCGGTGGTCTTACATCATATTTTGTGAGGCTTACCCACGTGACTAGAATTTCGATTAAAATTCTTCAAACCCGGTATATTAGCCAATAGCGTTAATGAATATTTTATTTCGATTATTAAAATATCTAAATGCAAAGTTTATCCCGTTTGCAGGCAAATTTCGATTTTCATTCCTTAAAATTCATTATAAATCTAATTTCAAAATGGCGTCCATTGTGTTCCAAATTATTCTGAGTCACGTCCTGAATTCGTTAGCGTTCGTTCATTCGGTCGGAGAGGACATAGTTTTGAAAATTATCGTGCTGCCTGAGGACTCAATTTTCTTTTTTTCGTCTCTTCCACTGTATGCCTGTTTCAGCTTACCTTTTTATTTTTTGTTTAAAACTTTTGGAATTAGTAGTAATTGTGATATAATAATAACGATTAATATAGAAAAAAATTTGTACGTAAGTAAATTGTTAGTTTAAATACAGTATGATACACATTTTATATGGTCCTTTCAAAATGTTTCAGCGAAAAATTGTACCGCATTTCTAGGTATATATACATATATAGTATTCTAAAACATTTCATGAACATGTAAAATTTTCTGGGTTTCATTAGCAGATTGTTGATTATATTTCGATTGGTTGTACATAAATTATAATGATAGGCTTATATTATTGTTTATGTAGGTTTACGGGCTTTTTGCTTCGCTCGCTTCGCGCTATATAGGTTAAGTTACAGTTAATTGACAGTCGAAAGGTAATCTTAAACATATAAATTTGTCAGATTATAGGCGGGCCGTATAGGATTGTGTTAATTAAATTTCAAAAATAAGCTAAATTGGTTTAACGGAAATAGAAAAATTGTGTTGTGAAATTTTCTATAAAATTTGTTTTGGATTTTTTTTTTACTCATAAATTATATACTTACTTATTAACTTATACGTATATATTAGTTATATATATAATTATATATATTTATATACTCATAAAATTTGGTAGGTAGGCTGATTATCTTTTTTTTTTTTTTCCTCTCTGTTCCTTTCGTTCATTTCACGACAATTCCGACATATTTGGTAAAATGGCTATTGTATTGTAAAGAAAGATTTCTTGTAGGCCTATCGTTAAATATTGTTCGGAGATTAACCGTTACTACGGTATATGTCTATTGAGTAGTAAATTTTTAGTTATTTAACAAAATTTTAATTGGTTTAACATAAATAATCAGGATTTTTCTTTAATAAGCACAAATGTTATGCATTAAATTCTAAATTGTGCTTTTCACGCGTAACATTGAATTTATTAATTATAGGTCTAAAAGTGCGCAGTACATTTTTTTTTATTTTGGGAACCTATGTGAGTTAAGGTATACATATTTTACTAAATCTCGATATTATAATTTTTTTTGAATTACAGAAATTTGTGTAGAAAATTCTTTTCATATATTTTCTTTACGTTTTATAAATTCATTCAATAATCAATTTTATTTGTATAGGTAGGCCGATTTTTATTTTTCTTTCTTCCAGTTTAATGACAATGGTAAAATTTTTAGTTCAAATTTAGATTGTATTATAAAAAGGATGTTTTAATTTGATATTTTAATTTGGGTATTAGAAATGAAAAATGTCTTTTTTTAGTTCGAGCGTTTGCATGGAAAATATTACGAAATTATGTTAGGATATAATGCAAGTTCATTTGGTTAGGGATATAGAGGTTCGCTTACAAACAAAGCGACCGCTCTCAATTAGGCAATGTTTTGTTTGTTTACAGTAAGTTACGTGTATTTTTAGTCCATATTATCTATTCTTATTTAGTATAATTATGCAAATTTTTAGTTTCACTTGGAAACGATAAATTACTGGGATTTTTGTGATTTGCAAACCATACTGGGGTTTCTGTTGAAGGAGAGAGTTGTATCTCAGATGTAATTTGTGAATTACGAGTTGGATTCATATGAAATTTAGAGTTTCAAGTTGGAATTACTGTATTAACATGATTTTTGGTAGTAATATTTAAATTTTTTTTACTTTTTAATAACTGTTTTGGAAAATTATTATTGTTTAGACCTTCAGTCGGGGTTAACTAATGCATTTGAAACATTGACTCAAGTGTACACTCGGAAATGGAGCGTTCTAGATAGCCAGTAACGTTTTTGTGGCGTCTTTGTGTGCTCCTCCTCAAAGCAAGAGGGTTCATGATTGTCAGAGAATGGATGACATGAAGTTTCTGGGGTTCATTTTTGTCTTTTGTATTCAAAAGTATCGATGTGATTTCTGACGGTAGTTTGAACAATAATAGTTCTTAAATTATACTAACAGTTACTATGTATGGGCGCTTTTATATTTATACTGTACAATTTTGGTTCGTACGTTTTATGACTTTTTTTTATCTTCGCTGTAACGGCCATAAGTGACCTTATTGGTAGCTAGATTGGATTAAAATTTTTGCGAAATTTTGAGATGTGTAATTTTTTTTCTTTCCGTGAATTTGGCCAGAGCAAATGTGTAGTTATTGTTTCGAAGTGAACTGTCGAAAAAATTCGATAAATTAAATAGTAAATAAATGATAAGCAGTACGTACAAAAACACGTTTAGAATAAACTTTTTTTTTCAAAATTTCGAGAGGCTCAGTTTGGAGGCAACCAAGTTGAATCCGAGTTCCATCAAGTGAGTTAGTCGACCGGATAGGTGATCGATCACCAATGAGAGAGAGAGAGAGAGAGAAGAGAAACCCAGACTGCGCAGGGACTTGGCGCAGGATGGTTTCGGAAGAGAAGAGATAGAAGAGAGGAACCGAATGCGCTTGCAGTTGGCGCAGGAGAGTTTCGGAAGAGAAGAGAAGAGAAATTTACGTGTGCAGGGTCTTGGCACACGAAAGTTTCGATCGAAGATGGTCTACTGGTATTTTTCGGGCAGTAGCTGGTCACGCTGCTCGAATGCTTCGCTAAATATGTGTTGTACCACGCGGTAGACAAGCCACGAGAGCTTGAACGGGTGCCTACGACTGTACTGTCCATACAGACATACAGTAGGTTCGTTGGGAAACGGCCTACGGCGGAGTCATCGTTTGATTGTTGCCAGTAGAAGAGTCTTTCAGCTGGACGTAGGAAGAGCAGCGTTCACCGACAAAAGTGGAGATGAGACAAGGCGAATTTCTTCATCGACTTCTAGAATTGCAAATTCCGTCCAATTCCAGCGCGTGGTCCCGCTTTCAGATATCTCCCCCCCTGATCCTTTTAGAATTGGACGTCTCTTGTTTTTTTTTCGCCATTGGAGAGAGAGCGGAACCATTATAGCGTGCTGCCCTGTTGCATGTTGATTGATGCAATCCCTTGCATTCTAGCGAAGTGAGCAGGAGAGCTGCGATTGTAAATTGAAGTCCGTTGTCAGCGTGCGGAGTGTCATCTAAACGTCCAGCAAATTAATGTACTGATTATTATGTAATGAAATTATAAGTGAAAGGGTGCGATTATTGCCCATAATTGTTGTGTTTTTCGTGAAGTAGTATGTGCGCTCTTGGTCAGTATTTTATGTAAACTTTTTCTTATATTTTTTCTATGTTGCCCTGATAGTAACTGTATAACTATACAAATAACTGTTTCAAATGTAAAGCGATCGTTGATGAGGAATCGCGGGAATAGATTGTGAACTTGAGATTTGTGTAGCCACTGTAAGAAAATTTTCCGTTATTTTTTTGGCATGTATAGATTAGTTACAGGTTGTAATTTAATTATTAGTGGGAAATGTTATTTTATGCAAATGTGAAAATTATAAAGTTTTCGGTTTTTATATGATACAAAATATGTGTGGAAATTGTCATTCTAATTATTTCTTGTCTATCTCCACTCTGAATTGTTAAAGAAAAAAAAAAAAAAAAAAAATTGAAAAATATATAAATTTGTTGAATAAATTTATTAACATTGTTAAACGATATTAATAAGTTTTACTAATGGAAAAACTTATTTTCAAGGGGGTGATGCGAGTGTAGTAATGCTTAGTTAAGAATAGTAATTTCTGTTTAATTAAATAAGATAATGTTTAATGTAAATCATTTACTGATAATTATGAAATTACGAAAAAGTATGTTTGTTAAATTTAAATTGTTTAAAATGGGTAGAGTTGGCAGTCCTGAAGGGAGGCCGACAAAGAGTGGACTACCCCCTAAGGGAGTCAGTCTTGAGGCAGGCGCGTTACGCGCAGGTTGACGAAATGTAACGTAAAATTAATTAATTGTGTGTTCCTCTCCGACCTAAATTATTATAATAAAATTTCATACTCGCATACCCCTAACTTAACTAAACCATTTTCGGAATTAATAAATAATGAAAAGTGTTAAAATAGAGTATTAATAAACCCCCCTTTCCCCCTTTGTTTTGTAACGGACTTTCAGAGTCTAGGCCTCGGCGTGGCTACCGGAACCTTTATACGGTACGGCGAAAAAAAGAGTAGAGAAAGTAAGTGATAAATGAAATAAAGAGCCGATAGTAAAGTAGAAAGAAGCGTAAATAATGAAGAGAAAGTAAATTAATAAAGGCGTACACTACATCTGGTAGCAGCAAACACTACACGGGTCGCGGATAGCAAAAATTAACCAAACTATCACGACTTAACCTAACCAATCGTCAAGGGCGTACAATTAACCTAAAAAATAAATAAAAAACAATAAATTTTTTTTATTTATTTATTAATACTATAAACACCCAGGAATGTCTGTCAGTCAGTCCGTCCCGCTCAGTTTGTCAGTCGGTCACGCTCAGGAACGTTTAGGTTAAGTCGTGATATTGTTTTTTATTTATTTTTTTAGGTTAATTGTACGCCCTTGACGATTGGTTAGGTTAAGTCGTGATAGTTTGGTTAATTTTTGCTACCCGCGACCCGCACGAAGGGCGGGTCTTAGGCTAGTTGTAACTTTTTTATTATTAATTTCTCCAAAAAATGGTTCTGATTTTCGTAATCGGCATGCAAAACTACGTCTATGTAGAAATTTAAAATAAAATCGAACCATGTGTGTCAAACGGAAAAGATCCGTTGAGTTTAATAGAGCTGAAGACTGACATCCGAAATAGGTGGGGACCATCATTTTTTTTTTTAATGTTGGTAACGAATGTCGAAGGGAGCTAAAACTATTGTTTCAGTTGATTTCAGTACTATTAGTATTTGGGTGTGTCGGTGATTGTGCGTGTACTTACTACATGAGAGGTATATGTCTTAATGAAAATTGAATTTTACTTTTCGAAACATATCAGGTAGGTATCTCTCAAACTTTTATTTAAGCAGGAATAAAAGCGAATTACTTTGCTTTTAGGCGAAGGCTTCACGAGCGACTTTGTCGCTGCGACGATGTTGTAACGACATATCATAGCGATTTGTCGTAGCCCATGCAGTTTGCGACAGCCCCTGCAATTGTGTCCCTGCGACACCTTGCAACTCTGATGCAGTAACAGTTTTGTGTAGCCTTGGCCTAATATGAATTATGAGTAGGCCCTATATAGACACGAGGTAACGAAAATTTGGAATCCTAATGGAATTTAGGGTACTACTTATCTTTCCGGGTCCCGACAATGACCCAACCATACCTTTCCGGGTTCCAAAATCAAAATCCATAAATTAACTTCAACAAAAGGATCTCGTCATTTTTTACAACAATTAAAACTAAAATATCAAGACTTAACTTAACCGGGCATTCAATTAACCTCCTACTTCTACTAGTTAGGTTAATTGAATGCCCGGTTAGGTTGTCGTGATATTTTCGTTAGTTTTAAGTGTTGTAAAAAGTGATGGGTTAGAATGAATGGTTTCATTCACCGAGTACGTATTACTCACAATTGTAGGCTTGCATTAAATATATGTTGGGACCCAGAAAGGTTATTTTAGTTGGAATATACGTCGGGACTCGGAAAGGTAAGTAGTACCGAATTTAGTTTAATTTCATTAAATGTTCAAAGAGCATTACATAGAGAAGGGAGCAGTTATTTCTATCTGATCCTGAAGATCAGGACCCCCCAGCCTTCTTTAGTTAGCTTTATAAAGCTAATTAAAGAAGGCTGGGGTCCTAAACTTCAGGTGATCCGATTTCTTAAACCTGATACTTTGAAAGGTTTGTTGTTCTCTTTTAACTGATATAAAAGAACAGTTTTTCTGCTGGAACCCACCAGGGTAAATCTTGCTTTTAAGCCAGCACACCAACAACGTATCCTACATTAATAACACTTGTATCAATAATTAATCGATAGAGCAGAAGAAACGGATCACCTTAAGATCAGGGTCCCCACCCTCAATTACAAAGTATCTTCGTTAAAACTAACTAAAATATCACAACTTAACCTAACCAATCGTCAAGGGCGTACAGTTGACTTAAATATCTTCTGATCTTTTCAGATTAGCTGTGACACCTGACTTGCCCTACCCAGCAATTTGTCCTAGGGGGCTTTTGTCCGGACCCGATACCATACAGCTTGTGAACTTTTCCTAAAGAAAATTACAATTTTAAATGTATAAAATTGAATGCATTTCGTACAGTAGTTGCGATTGTAGTAGTAGTTTTCATTAATGCTTATTGTTGCCTGCTCCCACCTAGTTTAGTCGAATTATTGAATGCCCGGTTAGGTCAACTGTACGCCCTTGAAGAGTGGTTACGTTTAGTCGTGATATTTTCGTTAAAACTAACGAAAATATCACTTAACCTAACCAATCGGGAAGGGCGATTGACATTGGGGGGGGTTTTATCTTCAGGTGATCCGAACTTTGTTTACCACCTACTATTCCAAATATTTCGAATAGAGCTTGAAGAAAACTGTTTACTTCCTCTTTTTCAGCGCATTTCCCAATCAACCATGAAGTGAAATCACTTTTTCAAGCATCGCATACAGAAATGTATTTGTACAAGTTCAAAAAAATAGGCGATAAACTAAATTTTCACGATTCCAGATTTTTCTTCATTTTATTTGAATATATTTCAACCTCATGCACATTTCTGATCCATAAGAGATACGAACTGAACCTGACGTGTTAAAGTTTATTTTAATGACCAACACAATAAAAAAACTAGGTTGCTGGTTGCCTATTCAGGCGCGGATCCAGGGGGGGGGGGTCGAGGGGGTCCGGACCCCCCCTGCTCACGGTGACCAACGATTTTTCGATTGAGTTTGTTTGCTCCTATATATGAAAAATAAGACCTGAAGACTTAAAATGGCTTAAGGTACATGTATCCCGGTTGCCACAAAATGAATTTCCTTAAAAAAAATAAAAAAAAGTTTGTCCGATCCTGAGACATTTCAGACCTGGCCTGGGTGTGTGAACAAGCAGGATTTTGATAACGGGAATATACTTCAAATCCATCTAAAGCTATCTTCAAGTATGAAAATTTCCTACCGAGGGGGAACACCCCCCTCGGGCACCCCCTCTGGCGCTCGCTTCGCTCGCGCGTCCTCGGCCTTCGGCCGAGGACATCATGCACATTTCTGATCCATAAGAGATACGAACTGAACCTGACGTGTTAAGAAAGTTATTTTAATGACCAACAACAATAAAAAACTAGGTTGCTGGTTGCCTATTGCCGTACTGATTTGTTCTTAATACAGAGTTACAGAAATTTAAGGTTTGATAATTAAAATGTTGTATAAACCTCCTGATTATAATTTGAGATGCTGAATTAACTTAAGAATAAGGGGATTCTAAAATGAAATTGGGAGGCATTTGTTTCCAACAAGATATTGATAACGTCAAAAGTTTGACTAGTATTTAGTCAAACGGAAATTAATATTGTATTTTAAGAATAAAATTCAAGAATCTATACGCAGTTAAGAGTATAGCCCCTAATTACAATTACTAACCTTACAATTACTAACCTAACTTAACCATCCTTAATCAACCTAACCTAACATATTACTAAGCTGTTATGAACTAGTCATTGAACTGCGTGTGGATTCTTGAAATTCACCATTTTAAAGTTCATATGATACGTGGATGATAAAAATACCCAAGAAATGGTTACAAATTCTTGTAAGTTCACTGAACCCTGACAGTATAAAACAATTAGGTTAAACAAGTAAATACAGCATTAGGTGATTAGCTTGAAGGTCCCAGTCTCTTAGTCTAGATCAGTGCTGTCCAACTTCTATAAAGCGAGGCCAAGATGTTGCCTATAATCATACACTGTTCGTTAATACGACTTAGGAACCCGCTGAATGTTGTTCTCCCTACTAGAAATGACAAAATAGGGAAGAAAATTCAGAAATGAAATTTGGCAAACGTCCATGCGGCCCGCGGGCCGCAAGTTGACATCGCTGGTCTAGATTATAAATGGCAATCTGAGCTGAAGTCGGCTACCAGCAGTATCTTATCCCAGCAAATGTATCTATGTAAATTGCACTGGTCAACAAAGATTTTGGAACGTACTGAAATAGATGATTTTAATTAATCGAATACGCTGACTTCAAAAATATCACTAAAATGCTAAAGTTAAGAACAGTGAACAACTTAAAAAGAAAATAAATTGCTTATTAGATTAGACCACAGATCAGGTCATAGCTGATAGCATAGCATTGAACACAAAGTTGGCAGATGCTGAATTAGCTGCTTGCTTCAGGGAAGTTGTGAAGGGATTTTGGGAAACATGAAAGAAGATACGTACGAGAAAATAGTGTCAAACCTATTGGATAACTACAATCGTATGGGCTGCAGAATGTATTCAAGAGTCACTTTCTGCACCACTTTCTGCACTATCATTTAAACTTCTTCCCTGAAATCTTGAGTGCTGTCAGTGATGAACATGGCGAGCATTCCATTAGGACATTTCTACGATGGAGCAGCGTTTCCAAGGTAGATGGGACCCACGAATGATGGGTAACTGCTGGTTCCTACAGAGTGAGTGAGTGACTCGAATACGAGATAATCAAGCGGCACGCCAGTTTTTGCAAAGAAACACAAGTCATTGGAAAAGGGTTAAAGGTTAATACCTACAGTTAGAATATAAAATTTTGTCGCTGAAAATAAATTTAATACTGATGAATATTTACTTTCTTTTGGAATTGCCTATGAAGACATACTTGCCAACATTTTGAAAAGCAAAAGCTGTGGATTTGTAATCAATGCCAGGGTGTCCGGGAGCATGCTCTCCCCTCCCCGGGAAATTTTTGAAAATCTAGCCTCAATGATGCACTCCAATGCATTATGAGCATAAAAGGTTTGATATTATTTGCATGCTGTTCGTGTTGATGTGAAAATCGGTAGCTTGTTGGGAGTGAGATACGGCATGCGGGTAGAGTGGTACAGTATTTTAGTTTTTGGTTAGTATACGGAGTCCTGGTTCGATTAGAATGCTTAATGGTTCACCATTGTTCAGATTGCACATTAAACTCGGTCTATTTTCTGTATGATGCAGCTTGTATGTACCTATATCGGAGGTTAATCCTATTGATTGTGCTACTGTTAGAAATAGACTGGGGACGGGAAGTGCATGTGCCCTCTAATTCTGGATAATTTACTTGATAAATGTTCATAACACAATTTGCAAACTTTTCAACAAAGCCGCAGTATCGGGGTGTTAAATTAACTCTACTTCCTGAGAGAGGGATTGTATTTGTCCATTAAATATGCGGACGAAATATAGGCCAACCCCTTTTGGAAGTCTTGGAAACGGGAAACTATAGCCTATAAGCCCATAGAGGAAAAATTCGCGTACACTCACGCAGTGACAAATTTTTTATAATGTTTAGTTGTTACTTTTTCCACAGCATGTGCAACATAATTTCTGGGAGTCAATATTCGAACAAGGGGAAGTTGTCCCAGTGTTGCTGCGGATGCAGTTTGCGAGCTGGAACGCTGACCATCGGATGGTTTTTTTTTGGTGAGTAAATCTCTCTAAATCTAATACGGACTTAGTTGAAGTACTGAACTTCAGCGACTCTGTATCGTGGGCATAGTGTGAAGTTTAATAATCAGTCAGGAAGGCCAGAAATTGGCACGGTGCTCAGGCCATCCAATGCGGCTCACTGTACTAACTCCAGTATTATTTTTACCAGCATCATGCGGGTCGAAACTCCGACCTAAAAGTGTCTTCACTTCGCGTATCGGGAAACTGTTACCACTAAGCTACGGATGATGGCCAGCGTAAGGTTTATCCGTAATAAAGATATTTATAAAATAGAAGAAAATTATGTGAAAAAAAAAAGTAAATTTTTTAACGCATCAAATTGAATAAATATTAAATGTGCAGTCGTAATTCTGAAAATGGAGATGGTCACGCTTTTAATATAGGTAGCTTCTCGACTCGTCTAAATGAAGGGAGAATTTAATTAGTGTTGTATTTATTTCAATTAAGCAGTTTTTATCGAAGTAGAGAATTTGTCCACATTAAAATTACTCGACACGGTGGCATTTTTTTTTAATTACAGCTTATGGTGTGTGTGTGTAAGATTTAAATATTTCACCTTGGGGTGCGGGGAGGTATAGGTATTTGCCAATATATTCCTCGCAGAATATAATTCACTCATTAACCCGTTTTGTTTTGTTGTTCACTGAGGTATGTTGTTGCCACTTCACAACACCACTTCCCGTAAGCTCGGCGAAGTTGCGTAATGGTAGAAGAATGAATGAATGTTCTCTGCGTCCAGGTGCAGTAACGATTCATGGTTCAGATCCCACGTAAAACTGAGAATTCCCCTCAGTCGCGTGACACTGGCCGTACGATGAAGGCTGAACTGACCCAAATATTAATGACAAATTAGTAGTTTTTCTCAATTTTTCCCATTTATTGTAAATTCGTAACGTATCGGATGTCGTGTGTATATTTGCAGATATTACGAGAGTAGGTGGGTTTGTATAGGCCTATACAGTGCGTCCTTTTATATTTTTCTGCATTTGGAGCTATTGAAGAATAGGGACCCCAGCCTTCTTTAATTAGCTTTTTAATAAGGCTAACTAACGAAAATATCATGACCTAACCTAACCAATCGTCAAGGGCGTACAGTTAACCTAACGATTGGTTAGGTTAGGTCTTGATTATTTTCGTTAGTTAGCCTTATAAGCCTAACTAAAGAAGGCTGGGGTCCCTATTCTTCAATAGCTCCCTGCATTTTAAAAAGTCTGAAAAAAATAGCAAATTTTATCATTGTTTTAGGTGTAATTTAATGTAATGAAGAGCCTATTTTACTGTACTTCCAGGATTTAACTAGTCAGTCTAAAATGTCTTAAACTCGTTTAGATTTTGTAATTTTTCTTTTCACTTTACCTAATTTACTGATTACCTAACTTCTGCCTTGTATAAATATTAACTGCAATGTCAGTCTGAAAAATGCATCCTGCGAAAGGCAAATCCATTTTGGGTGCATAATGAATACTGAAAAGAAGGGACGAGAATAACACAACATTTAGCGTTAAATATTCGGTTAAAAAATAAAGTATTTAGCGACAGCATTTAACATGTAGCCTTATACATGTTAAAAGGCGCCGCTAAATACTTTGTCACAGTTCATAAAATGGTAACCATTTTATTATTATAGACTAAAATATTCTTCACGCATCACAATTTCTAAAATAGCCGAAATTGCTTTTACGTCCTGCAGACAAGAGCCGTGTGTCACTGGGCGAAGCTGGGCGAAACTTGGAACTCGATGAATAAACTCGATCCAGCGTCACGCGGACATAAAGCTTACTCGTTTGAACAACATTTTGTCCATATAAACTTGCTCCAAACCTTTTTGTAGTGAACGAATTTGTTCAATGTTAACATCAAATTATTCGTGACGACGTTCTCTATCCTTTGGTGTAAAGTGCGTGTCGGGTAGTTTTTCTGAAAAAAGTTTTTCTGCAGAAGAGCTGTCCGGGAAGTGCTAGTCGGGTTCAAAAACGATTTGTGCACGCATGCTGGACAAATCTTTTTTGACGTGAATGAACAATAAAAGCCTTGTCTGAATGGACGATAAAAACGGGCCACATTGTGGCCAGTGTGGTAACACTGCTTCCCGTCGATGCAGTTGTGAAGTTTGGTCAGGGTATTAAGTGAATAGAGGACCCCACCCTCTGCATACAGATTATGTAGCGAGCCGTGGTTCGAATCGGATATAAAGCTGTATCTCCCTTCTGTCATAAAATTTTAGATGTTGCGAAGGAGCTAGGTTAAACGACCCCCATCAAGTAATAGTTGTATAAAGGTAACAGCCAGGAAGCTCGCTTTCCAACAATGTTTGGGTGAGAGTACTCGAAGGGTCGCCTTTAGCCCGAGTATTAATACGGTAAACAGCCAACACAGCCTAACTCGCTATATTTGGTCTATCAAATTTAATAGGATATTGATTAATTACGTAGATAACTTTTATTTATTTTTGTGTAGAGACATTGGTTCTGGGAAGTAGTTGGATGGGAGACCCTCCTCTACGTCCATTGGCACCGCAAGCATTTTTCTTTATCGAACTTACTCATACGTCGATCTATTTCACTTTTTTTTTTTTTCATTTTGCAGATTTCTTCAATCTTTTGGATCATTGAGGGAGCAAGAGGTTAGTTTGCCTAGCTTCTCTATTTAATTAGTGTATATTCAGAAATAAGAACTATGTAATATTAATTTCCACTATAATAGCTTGTACGTGTACTGTCTGAACTTTGATTTCAGTTTAACACAATTTTAACAATTTTATTACCAATGATAATGTAACACTAAATGATTGAAGTTCCATAAAAAAAATCTATAGTTATTACTGAAAATAAATGTATTTAAAACCCATTACTAATTCTACATTGTGTGAACCACCAGGATTAAAGTACCATCTGAACTTCACAGCAGTGTTTTAATAAAATGCAGTGTTTTAATAAAATGGAGATTTCCTTATTTTAAAGTAAAATTATACTCCACAACTTCATACTCGCCTTAGTAAATTTCCCACGAGTCTAAATATTTCGTGTACCATTGTAGTATTTTTCATTTTCGGAGATAATACAATGTTATAGCAACTGTACAAGTTGTATTTTTATTTAATATTTTATTCTAATTCTCACACTTAATTAATGAAAGTTATCTAATGTACAGTAGAAGTTTGGGACACTGTGAGTTTGTTCAAACGGACCTACACCCATCTGAGACCATAACAAACACTAAAAACAAACTTCTGCTAACTCAACGTAACTCGCGAAGGGCCACAATATAGCCTACTTGTTGAAAGAATGTGAAGTCTATTAGATGTAATCCAGGTTCAGATGGGTTAGCTTACCCATTTTGACATTTTTGTATTCCGATTCACAGCTTTTCCTCCATTTTTAACGTATTTGATTTATAGGAGGAGGAGGAGGAGGAGGAGGCATCATCATTCGTTTTCATACGCGGGCATAGGAAGCCTCATCATCACCATCCTCACTGCTATTTTCATCCTGATTGGAGTGTACAAGGTATGTTTTTCATCTTAATGATTTACAAATTACTGAATTTTAGTTCAAATGGGAAATCAGGGGGGGCCCAGGAGGGCTACTTGGCACGGGGCTCAAGCTCAAAAGGAGACCCCAAATTTAGACGCTTGTTAAATTTTTGGGCATTAAGTTTCGCGCTTGTTTTTTATGTGCCTCCCTATCGGACCCAAATGTGACTCAGCTTAGGTGCAAATTTAAGCAGGCAAGAGATGTGATTTGGTAAAAGCACAAATTTTTTAAATGATAGATTTTGTTATAAAAGTGTTGATATATTTTTATTAATATTTATTAACATTAAGTCTAATATTTGAATTGGGTCTTGCACATCGATCTGAGTCACTGCGACTAATTTGTAGCCTCTTGGAGGGGTTTCTTTGGCAGTTCAACAGACTGAGTAATGAAGATCTACTTTCTGCAGCTGAACAATTACAACAATATTCAAATTATATTTCACTTTTTTTGGTGGATGGGCGCCTAATGATGGTCTTTTGTTTTCATGTCATTTTTTATTTTTATTATGGCCAGGAGCCTCGAAAGCTGGAAGTGGTCCAGGCCTCTCCGAACCTCCGAGCGGGTCCGAGTACAAATGACGAGTTCAGTATATAAATTTTGTAAAACGTACGATTGGATAGTTCAATCATGTGTATGTCTATCGATGGTGATATTCCAAAATCTTTGAGTAGCAGAATTTTTACAGGAATCGAGACTAAACTTGTGTATAATAAAGGAAACGTTTGAGCTCTTTGGAACTTAGTATGGGAAGGAAACTGAGGTGGAATCTAATTTGTTCAGTTGTTTGCCAACCCTAATTAATTATTAAGCAAAAATTTCAAAACCAAATTTGGCGAAGGTGGTGACACTTAGGAGGTTTTGGAATATCACACGGTATGTATCATTTGATACATCTGGATAAATACGATGAAGAAGACTTCCTTTTGCTACGTTTACCATTAATACATTAAAAATGGTTAACTTTTTAAATTTTTTTTAGAGCAAGATTCGGTTGGTATGGGTATCTGTTTACCTTATGATTGTCGGTACAATTTGGGATTTAATAGTGACAATATTATTTTTTCTCGTTGGAGAAGTATGGATCGTAGGGGTAGTAGCGGCTGCTCTCATTCTCCTTAATCTCTACTTCGTACTGGTTGTAAGGTCGTATGCCTATGAGGTAGGTTGAAATACTTAATTTTTTTTATCGTACAATTTTTTAATGGGTAAAAATATTAACTTGCCTGGGCAAGTGAATGTTTAAATATCTTTCATATTTGCACAAAAACTGTTCTCAAACTTATTTATGTAAAAAAAATGAAAATACTTTACAGAACTTGTTTGAAATTTAATTTTTTTTAAACTATTGAAGAAATTTCTCGTTGGCGAAATGTCCTTATACTGAATGTACATAATGTACAAATACTGCAGAAATACTTGCCAATAAAAATTGAAAGTAAAAATTGAAATCTAACTGTTAATAGTATACTTGTATAGTATTTCCACACTTCGTCGGGGAAATTTACTGGATTTAAAATTTACGAATCTCGTCTAATTACTTGTTCATTCTCAATTTTGTTAAACTTCTCATTTTTAAAAAACTTGTTTGGATTTAACTCAATCACATCCTGCTTGAAGTAAATTTGGAAAGTACCGTAGTAGAATCGAATTGTTAAATTAACTAAAAATGGGTCATATTCATTCCATTCTAATATTTCCTTCGATTATTATGGAATATATCACGGCTTAGAGGCAGATTTTAAGTGTTAAAGGTCCTTAACTTGGCAATTCTATTTTTCCCAATATAAACTAACTTTTTAAAACTATTTTGAGCATTTAATTCGCATTACCTTGTAAATGATTGAACATGGGTCGAAATAGAGTAGATCTTGGTATTGTGAGGCTAAACTACTACAGTCAAACTAAATCGTGTCTCGACCTTTCGAAGGCTATCAATCGATTACCAACTAAACCTTATTTGGGTAGCTCAGTTTTCCAGAAATGAGTCCCAACCGAAAAATGTGTCCGGTTGCGAACTACGCCAAAACTAGAAAGAGCTAGTTCTCCCTTTCCCAGTTTTCTTTAAATATTTAAGTACACTCTATTTGGCGATGATATGATGAAGAAAAAATCAATAAAAGTAATCTAATTAAAAAATAACAAATCCTAAAACATCTTAATTACCTCTCTGATTTCGTCTAGATGGATTACTTGTTTCACATTTGAACACATGATAGCCCAACGTAATCTTCATCCATTAGTTTAAATTATAGACTTTATCGAAATTACCTTTTTCATTTTTGAACCTGAAAAATCTCTCAGCTTGTAGAAGGTGAGTGGGAACGACTTGGGATCGATTTGTATTCTCCTCCGCTTTCTGAATTTGCACAACAGAGTGGTATTAAGGAACGAGACATTAACAGGATAGCATAAAGTTGAAAGGTTAAATTCGAATGCATTGATAAGAGCATAGAGGACGAACAAACGGATGTACAGAATGTAATCTTTATAAAGAATGCTTAGATCAAATTTGGTGTGCGCGGGTTTGCATGGAATGATGGAGAAGCGAGACTGCAAGGTAGAATAAAGTGGTGAATACGGTGAAAGGAAAGACTGAATGATCAAATACCTGGAAAGAGTTGGTGTGAGTAATGGTATTAGAGATGGTAAGTATTATGTTAAGATGGGTAAAAGGTCGAAGTAGATAAAGACTTGGAAAGATGAAGGTGTAGTATGTGAAGTTGTTCTGGGAAGAAGTGAGGAAAAACGACTGGCAATAGGAAAGATAAGAGTGACAGTGTTGGTGAAAGATGAGCGAATATACGAGATGCAGAGTAATTTGGTAACCGATTGAAGAAGAAGCGAACGTGAATGATTTTGTGTTGTGTAGTAGTATGTACCAGGGAGTGGAAAGCATTGAAGCAGATTTCCGACTTCGTCTCCACCGAGTACTTTTTTCAAAAGTTATTTTCTAAATTTGGCTAAAATTTGCACAATCGGAATTTCGCTGAATGATGGTCACTGATTTTAGGTTAGAAACAGTTTCGAAGAACGGTGTTATTTTTTCTCTTAGAAGTTCGGTATCCAAACCTTGTACAGCCAAGATCTGAAAGAGCAACCTTAAGTAAAAAAAAACGTCTAGGAATCTGGGGGTCCTGTTCTATCTTACCTTAGTCTTAGGGTAGTGAATTGAAGCGGGTCTGCTTTAGGCCTCGGTTAGCATAAATAAAAAACCATTGTAGTCGTCTTAAGCAGCACCTTTGTACGATGCAGCAATCCTGCATCTAGACGACCAGAACTGAATTGCAAAAGCAGTCTATATGGCACAACCTAACTGTCACTTTCGGTAATAGAGTAGGGAGGACGCTCCGGTGTCCAAAATTGATGCACAAGAGCCAAGAAAATGTTGGCTCTAACATGACAAATTTTCACTTGAGTTTGCAATTATATGATTGATATGTATACAGGGTGTACACAAATTATCTTTACAACTTCTCTCTCAAATAAAAATATTAGGAAACGAGGTACACATACCCTTTTTACACCATCTGTGAGAGAAAGTAATAGTTTCACACAACCTCGCACATTAAACACGGACACCATTTGTCATGAGTAAGACGTCCAAATAGTATTGTATCTGCATCCATAACCCTTGCAGCAGCAATTCTGGTCTTTAAATCGTCGATGTTGGCCACTGGAGTTGTGTATACGCAGTCTTTTACATAACCCCATAGAAAAAATCGCAGGGTGTTATGTCTGGTGATCTGGTCGGCCAAGAGATGGGGAGCCCCCACGGTCAATCCACCAATTTGGGAAATTTATGTCGGGCGAATTTCGTACCAACAAGCTCCAAGGTGGTGGTGGTGGGGGCCATCTTGTTTAAAAACACATTAGGCTGCAGTTCCTCTAGCTGTGGATAGACTTAGTTCTCGAGCATATTCAAATAATTGGTGGTTGTTACTGTAGCCTCAGCGAAGAAATAAGAAATACCGTTTGGACGTCTTACGTATGACAAATGGTGCCCGTGTTGAACGTGTTTGAGGTTGTGAAACTTTATTACTTTCTCTCACAGATGCCGTAAAAACTGTATGTTTACCTAGTTTCCTAATATTTTTATTTAAGGGAAGTTTTAAAGATAATGTGTACACCCTGTACCTTAACCAAATATATACAGGTATTATCTCACTCAATCATTCACATTTCATTACGCGCGTAAGAGAGGGAGAGTTGATAATTTCAAGAGACTTTTTCAAATCGGTTTCTCATCCACGGCTTTACTACTTTGGTCAAGGTTCGATTAGGTTAGGTAAATGTTAGACTAAAACGTTAGAAAATATTAGCCATTCACATGGGAATGGAATAAGTTTCTCAAATTAGACACTTTTCTCAGATGTGGCTTTTTCACTTTGTGCATTTTAATTTGCGGACCACGGTTGGGAATGACGCGGAGTGGGAAGTTATCTTTTCTAACAGATAATGTAATCCCTATAGTTAAACCATTACTGAAAACTAGTGAGGAAATTACTGGTTGTAAATTAGGTGAAAAAGTTTTAAATGTAATCTTTTCTTATTTCTAGGCCGAAGTCGCAGTGCCATCTGGAAACCCAGCAAATTTTAAGACTGACTTCGAAAAAAAAAAAAAAACGCAACCAGTAAATTACTCAGATGAGCAGAATGAGTGAATGAAATGAAATGGGTGGATTGATAGAGGGGTCAAGAGTTTGTAGTTTAAGGAAAATACAAAATGTGTAAAAATGCCACGCATATTTTTATATTTACTGAATATAATTATAATAAAGTGTATTTCAATAAATGTTCTTAGTCATCTGAAGTGAAGTAGTTTTTTTATATAAATATATAACCATTGATTGTTGTAGATTGTATTTCTTTAAAAGCATGTTGATTTAGTTAAGTTAGTATTAGTATCATTGTTGTATTGGCCAATAATTTGTATTCTGACCATTTTTGCTGATTGAATTTTTAATTGTCTCAATAAAAATTGATGCTTTATAGTTTTCAATATTGTTTTTTTTAATAAAACATTATCTAAGATTATAATAACAAGGCCCTATATGTACCGTATAATTAATTCATAAAACGACCATTCGTATGATTAAACGTTTGAAATGTTAATTATATTTTACTTAAACTGCATACAGAGTGTAAATTAAAGAGGTAAAAGTATCTTGTTAAAATACTTGTAACATTTTCAGTACGTTTTTACTTGTAGCATCCCACCTTAATTTATCATATTTATATACCTTAATGCATACTTGAACTTGGCATTAGCCCTCCGTTTTCATTCTAATAGAGGTCCTCCCCTTGGCTTCTCTTGTTCACATCACAATAAGAAAGCATCTTTCGGTTCATTAGGAAGTTCAGCCACAATCATTCCAGCCAAGTCTAAATGTATATATAGTATATACATATATATTTTTTTTTTTTTTTTGCCAAAAGGTTTTCAAGTCTAAGCTAGCATTATGGAGGGGAGACAATTTGTTCGTGCATGCCTCTAAGTTACAAGATATTGCTTCATTGAAATCGTATAATTTTTTCCAGTAACTGAACGGCTTGTCTTCGGGGACACTAGCACCAGACCTAGCACCGGATATATCTTAGAGTTCTACAGTTTACATCCTTACAAGCTGGAGCATTATTAGGGATAAATATATTGCTTAACAATGAATCGGATTTATTACAGTACGGTTGTTTTCCCTCGTCATCAAGCCTGGACCAGTCTAACTTCGCTTTACGTGATCATTTCCTGTGACCACCAGGATACACTCAGTCGAACTCAAAAGGGGCATATGATCAGAATTAGTATAGAAATACGAAATTGCTATATTCAGAATGCCTGGTTTGCATCAGGTGTGCATATACGGTGATCCCGCCATGAGGCAGTGTGCCAACTACCACCGACATCAGTAAAGCTCTCACCAGGAAGATTACACATGAATGAAAAGGGCAAGTTATTATTTGTACAGAAGGCTTGAAAGTGGTCACTAAAGAGAATTATCATTAACCACATTAGTATCGAGAATCGCCAATGATAGCTACAAATGTTGCATCCAACTCATCAGTAATATTGCTGATCTGCCCCAGTTCAATGAGGTGTAATCTTCATTCTCAACTGCCTGCAAAGGCATACAAGTCGGGTACACAGAATTACAAACTTTTGGTCAATACAAATTTCTGTTCCAGTTGCCCAATTCAAACTGTTTTAATTCACTAATATAGATAGGCCGACTGGTATATCTTGTGACACTCTAGCGGCCTCCCATACCCCATGAAAGTCCTTGGACAGACTGTTCACGTCCCCTTTAAGTCCTGTTTCATAGCTATGGTTCCTGCAGACAGAATCTCGGCATTCTCAGTTTATGAATTATGATCGGCCTGTGTTTACCGTTATTGGTTAATGTAATGAAGATGCAAGGGCTCTGCCATCCGTCTCTTGAGAGCACATTCTCTGCATGTTTGATTCCATCTATACCAGGTACAGCACTAGACTCAACTGAATTTTTCGCCATAGTACGAGGCATGTCTCCATAATTGCCCTCTCCAAAATTTGTGAGGGTACGCAGGTGTTTTTCTTTTGTTCTCATAGAACCTTCGTACGTATTCCCGTTCGGCCATATTGCTGGGTCCATAAATGCTCCTTTAT
Organism: Bathynomus jamesi; assembly: GCA_023014485.1. NCBI lineage: Eukaryota > Metazoa > Arthropoda > Malacostraca > Isopoda > Cirolanidae > Bathynomus > Bathynomus jamesi. The sequence continues at coordinate 351,693 of JAJOZX010004351.1, read as the reverse complement.
CTTTATCAAATGGTCACATTCGTACTATCTCAGGCTTGCTTTACACAAACGACGAAAAACCACAAGTATCCGCAGGCCTGTATTTTAATTTATCAAGAGTTCACTTTATTTTATTAATTGAATCTCGCAAATCAAAGATCCTACTTTTCTAATTTACGCTTAGTAATTTGAACATATTAATCTACTTCAGTGGAAGTAATAATTATATAATATATATATATATATATATATGAATAGAAACGACATAAGTGTTAGGACACTATGTCGTTTCTATTCATTTATATACTGCGCGGTCATTGCAGTTATGCATATATATATATATCTATCTATCTATCACCTTTCCTTTCAAAGGTTCCGTACGATGATTCCTCATTTCACGGAGGTCAAGCTTGTCGCCCCCTCCTCTCGAGTTGGCTTGGTGAAGTAGCGAGTTGGTTTCTTGTACTCTCCACCTCACATAGACAGGTACGCCCGGCTCATCGGGGATTGTTCTGAGTCAGGCGTCTCATCTTCTTTTGAAGATGTTCACTGCAACACCATTCGTGTTCCTTAGTCTTTGGGCAGCTGATTAAGCAGTTTTGGTCCTTTCAACAAAACTATTTTCTTTCAGAGTTAAGGATGTTCCCCCTCTCCCCTTTAGTTTGGGAACACTACACAATCTTCCTTTTCTATTTTCCACTGTTGTTTGGGGAGTTACAGGGTTCAGAGTAAGATTAGGGACTAGTTTCTCCATTATTTTCCAAGTGTAAATGATGGTGTATATTATCCTCTTTCCAGTGAATATAGGTTTAGTTCGCGTAACCTTTTCCAGTAATTTAGTTCTTTGCACCCCTTGATCTTGGATGCGAAGCTTCTCTGAATCCCTTCTAAAGTAGTTGTCTAATGTCTTTTTTATATGGGGATGTTAGGACCGAACAGTATTCCAATTTGGGTATGATCAGTGTTTTCAGTAGAGGAATCATCATATTCCTATCCCTTCGTTTAAAGGTTCTCCTTATTTTCCCAGTATTGACTTTGCTCTGTTTACTGCTATTTTATTTTTTTTCAAATTTCGCATCACCAGTCATTACAACCCACAAATATTTTGCTCTAGAATTTCTCTGAATTTCCTGTCCATTTGGGGTATAATATTCCATGGATTTTAGGTCTTCTCTTTTTCCGTACCATAACAGCTGAAATTTCTCAGTGTCAAACTTCATATTGTTGTCTTCCGTCCACTTGTAGATTCTGTTCATGTCGGTTTGTAGAGATCTGGGTTTCTTATTTTCTACTGATCTTTGTGTCATCGGCAAAGGATGTTACTGTGCTGTCTCTGGTAATGTCATCATCTACGTCAGTTAGCATAATTATGAAGAGTAGTGGAGTTGAGGACATCTGATTCTGATGAAGATACTCCTTGTGCTGTAACGACTTGCCGCCGCTCACTAAGGAAATTATATATCCATTTCCCTACTTTTCCTGTTATTCCCATATATTTCAGTTTATGTATTATGATTCAATGGTCACACTTGTCGAAAGCTTTGGCAAAGTCTGTGTTCAGTATATATATTACATCATAGTTTTCATTACTTTCAAGTGCATCAATAATGTTGTTGTAGTGTTCCATTAGATGTGATAGACATGATCTGCTTGACCGAAACCCATGTTGGTTATCAATGAATTTTTTCCGAGTTTCCAAAAAGTCAGGTTTTCTGTCTAACTATTCTTTCAAATAGTTTGGTAAGATGAGATGTAAGCGACACTGGCCTGTAGTTTTTGGCCTCGGATTGATCTCGTCATTTATACGAGGGTAATTCAATAAGTATCCGCACTTTTTATTTTCACAATTTTATTTCAACAATTTATTTTCACACCTGATAGATTTTAAACACATCACTTCTCAACATAGTCTCTCCAGTGATAATGCGCTCCAAACAGTTTTCACCTTCATTATGATACCGCACCAAAAGACGAGAGCAGACGTCCATACCTGGATCCATTACTATGAACCAGAAAGCAAACGACAGAGCATGCAATGGAAGCATCCAACATCTCCCGTTGCAAGGAAGTTCAAAGCGCAGCCGTCAGCAGGTAAAGTTATGCTAACACTGTTTTGGGATACACGAGGCCCTATCCTTGAACATTATCTAGAGCATGGAATTACAGTAACAAGTGCATCCTATTCTGACATGCTTCGGAATGAGTTAAAGCAAGCAATTCGCACAAAACGGAGAGGGAGATTGTCGGAAGGTGTTATTCTGTTACACGACAATGCGCGCCTCATACCGCTGCACAGACTAGAGAATGCCTTCAAAAACTTAAATTTAAAGTTCTCGACCATCCAGCCTACAGTCCAGATCTGGCACCTTCGGATTTTTACCTGTTTGGACCACTAAAAGACGCTTTGAGAGGTAGCGATTCCAAGGCGATGATGACCTGAAGGAGGCGGTGCATGACTGGCTACGCAGAAAGCCAAAAACATTCTTTTGTGACGGCATTAGGAAGCTTGTAGATCGCTGGACTAAGTGTATTGAGAAACAGGGAGACTATGTTGAGAAGTGATGTTTATAATCTATCAGATGTGAAAATAAAATTGTGAAAATAAAAAGTGCGATTACTTATTGAATTACTTATTGAATATATATATATATATATATATATATATATTAGGGTGGTCCAAAATTTGGGTTAAAATTTGAAAATAGTTGGAAATGCTCTCACATGGCTGCTCTTATTCCTTTAGATGTGAAGTGATTTTGTGCAAAATATCTGTCGATTCAGTACATAATAAGAGGTCGCTATGTTTTTCACACTTTCAATTAATTAATTAGCTAATCATTTTCTTACCCCTTCATTTTTAGAGGACGCGGCAGTCACGCCACATTGACTCCGCCCACCTTTCAGAGGATGATGCAGTTGTTCGATTTCTTGTATAATACTGTTTGTGAATCAGACAAATCATTTACTCATGCATCATTTCAAGTTTAAACTTGTTGGAGGACGGTTTTAAGTTCGTTCAAACTTCAAGAGCTTAAGAATAGTATCTCGTGTAAGTATTAATTCATATATATTAATTATTAATTCATATGTATTATATTTATTCAGTATATATATATAACGGTTAATGCATTATTTTCTCTCATTTTTCAAGTTATGGCTAGAAGTACTCGCTCATCTGCAGAAACGTGGGTTCTAGGAAACCCCAGCAACGAGTTATGAACTGCAAGGCTACCCACATGTGGTGATGTGCTTCGTTTGGTTCAGTTTCACCACCATGAACAGTCCAAGACCTTGAAAGAGAGCTACAACTTGGCCTGAAAAGAGACCCTGCAAGTATGGCAGAGAGCAAGGATTCCTACACAGCGAGTCGATTTTTGCGTTAGGAAGCTGTCAAAGCTGTACGAAGAGTTTCTTGTGTAGAAGAAAAACCGCAAGACGCAGCTACAAAGCTGCAGAGTGAACAAAGCTGCAGAGTGAACAAAGCTGCAGAGTAAAAGAGAACATGTTTCAAGATACTCTCTCAGGGCTTTTCGACTTTGCCTCGAAGGACGCCTTGAAGGTGATAGACAATGAAGAAGACCGCCAATTCCTGATGATGCAACGAGAAGACGTCTTTTCCTGCAGTATGGCAGGTCCTGACAAGATTAATTTTGCCAAGGAATACCGCAAGAGATGTCGACAGGAGAAAGATGCTGATAAAGCTCTAAGGTACGAAAAAAGAGAGGCTGTATTCCAGGTTGGAGCTGCTGCTCTTCCATCATCCAGCACATCCACTTCATCCTCTGAAGAATTCAACGTTGAAGACGATAATTATCGTCCGTCGATTTCGACCGGAAGAGCAGATTTACACTCATCCTCCGAAACGAAACAATATCTTCACATCACCAGAAGTGGTTGCTGCTCTTGATCGCGTCAACCTTCCTGATCGAGGAACAGTCTTCGTTGCTGGATCAGTCGCTCAAGCCCTTGGCTATGATATTTCTACAATGACTCTTTCACGCAGCTCCATCCGTCCTTCAAGAAGGCAACAAGGCAGGCAGCAGCCAAAGAGGATCAAGCTTCGTTTTCTGTCGAAGGACCCCTTCTTCTTCACTGGGATGGGAAACTACTTCCCGACATCGGCGGCGCAAAGGAAACAGCCGAACGAACCGCGGTAATCGTTACGGGAAATAGGATGGAAAAACTCCTAGCCGTGTCAAAAATACAACGAGCTACAGGAAAACAGGCCAAGGCTTGCATTTCGACGATTGATAACTGGAATCTTCGCGGTGAGATCCAAGGTCTCGTATTTAACACAACTGCGTCTAATACTGGCCTTCACAGGGGAGCCTGTACCATGATTGAAAAAGCAGTTGGGAGGGAATTTGTCTGGATCGCTTGTCGACATCATATCCTTGAAGTCGTCTTGTCAAACACTTGCAACGCACTTCTTGGACCCACAGGTGGCCCGGAAATGACTCTCTTTAAACGTTTTCAGAAAAAATGGCCATCACTTCAGAAGGATTCCTTCATGAAGGCTTCAAACAACCTATTCAGAGATCCAAATATGTTCCAGCTTCGAGAGGAAATGATCCAGTACTTCACAAAGTCGCTGGAGTCTAAACAATCGCGTGATGACTAAGAGGAATTGCTACGGCTCTACCTCACTTTCCTTGGGTGCCGTGAAGAGAAAGAAGTTAAGGTCCGCGCTCCAGGACCAACTCAGGACGTCCTCAAAATTTATCTGTTCAAGCATCAACTACAGCTGACAGCACGTGAGACGGAGAATATCACCGAGTTCTCTCTGTTTATCGCCTTGGTCTACGCACGTTTTTGGAACGAGGACCCCGTCGGAATCAACGCTCCTCTCAACGATATTCTGCTTCTTAAAATCTTGCAAAAGTACCCAAATCAGACCATTTCCAAAGCAGCATCCACAGCTCTTCAACGGCACCTGTGGTATCTTGGAGAGCATCTCATCGGCCTTGCATTCTTCGATCCTAGAGTCGATGCCGAGACCAAACGGAAGATGGTCGTAAACCTCCAACGTAACGAGAATACCACTGTTACTCGTCGATTGAATCTTGAAGGAAACATTGAAGATTTGAATTTGTATGAAATGGTCACCAAAAGGACCTTGGGAATCTTCACTGTTAAAGAAAGAAGGAAGGAAGGAAGGCAGCGGAGGATAGTTTCCTGAGGACCAATCCCAATCCCTGGACGGAGGATGATTGCTTTCAAGAGTTTCGATGCAGAGCGATCAACCTAAAAGTTGTCAATGATTCGGCGGAGAGGGGTATCACCCTTATCAAGGCATATAATACATCTTTGACGAAGGATGAAGAACAAAAACAATTCATCCTCCGATTAGTAGCAAAATATCGCCAAGACTACTCATCGTCTTCGAAGGAGTCAGTGATGAAGCGTTAATCTAAGTAATGATGTATATTATAAACGAATGATACATATAATTTTCTGTCAAACATATCATTTTTGTTCTTTAAAAATTAATCTGTTTTCTTTAAGAGTTATTCTGTTTTCTAAAAAAAATAAGCTGTTTTCTGAGATTAATATGTTTTCAAACAAATAAACTAGTATTTGCCCTTGTTTTTTTCATTTTTTAACCCAGAAGATCAATCTACTAGAAAACGAGTAGTAAAATGAAATTCATAGCGACCAGTAAATATCATTCAATTAGGCTGAAATTTGGCATGGAGATGTTTGATAGAATAGGAACAGGAGTAGCCATGTGGAGGTAAAAAATTACAAAATGTTATTTTTTGGACCACCCTAATATACATATATATAATTTTTAGTGAATATTTAGTGAACACAGTCGTATGCCTATTTAAGTGGTGAAATAGCGGCGTTTGTTGAAATAAAGCAAATAAGAGTAAGGCAACTTAATGTATACAATCTATTCCGAGTGTTTTCTCTCGGAGGAAATCTAACTGCCCATCGAAAGGCAATATCCCTCAGGTATCTCCCAGGGATACCAATCCGTGAGAGTCTACAGCGTGCCACATGCCCCATCCCCCACCCCACGGAATAACGGAAAAAACTTTCCCTCCCTCATTTCTAAAGTCGAGTCAAATACCTCACTTAATAAATTACCATTTTGAGTTACTATTTCGAGCACAATTATTTACATACCATTAGAAACATGGCAATGGTAAATCAATTCGTACAACCCTGTGGATACTGTAAAAAAGAAACATGAATCGAAAACAATTCGCTGTGATCTTTGCCAGAACTTAGTCGAATTTCAATGCCTGAATTGGAGCGACGAAGAAACCTGTCTTATAACGGGCGCTAAACAAGTGAACGGAATAAAGTTCTTCTGCAAAAGCTGCATAATCGAGACTATGAGGGAAAGGCAAAAGAGGAGCTTATGAATACTGAACAGAGAAAAGAAATAGAAGGAACGAAGCTAGTGCGAGAGGAAACTGCGAAAAACAAACAGGAAAAGAAAACAGGAAAAGCAGAAATAGTAGAAATAAAAGAAGCACCAACAGAGGAAACAGAGGCACAAAATCAAATCCAAAGTTTTAAAACAAAGGGCATTAGCAGCAATAGGAAAAAACAAGTAGACAATAAAGAAACCATACTGAAACCACCAAAAACAAAGGCCCCTAAGTAAAAATGGGGAAGAAAATATATGTAAATACTATGTGAAAGGAATATGCAGCTATAAGAGAGGAGAATGTATTTACGAACACCCTCCTGTGTGCAACTACTTCTACAATAATGGTCACTGCAAATTTGGTGGAAAATGGAAATTCTACCATCCGGACATTTGCAAGACCTACGCGACATATGGAACCTGCCAGTATGGGAGAAAATGCTACTAGTATCATCTCCCGACAAGTTCAAAGGACAAGGACAAGTCTCGAATGACAACAGAAGGAATGTGAGAAAAAATAATATGTACCCAAATAGCAAACAAAACACACAGCACACAAAATTTTTTCATCTCGGACACAATACGGCTGCTAAGTCTTATACAGCATATGCAGCTAACACAGCTCGGAACCCTCGAGCTGGACCGCTACATGGCAAGAAACTACCAGAACAGGTAGGTGGGAACGGATCCATCTCGGAGGACCACAAGGCTACAAAACACGCGATATCAAAGGACAACGAACTTAAAATGCTCAAGGGGCAATGCAAAACAAAGAACATAAACATTGTCCTGGCAAATATTCAAGGAATAAAACCGAACACTTCACTAAACAAAGTTTCGTACCTGAAAGGTGTTATGGACGAAACAAGGGCGGACATCGTATGCCTCACAGAAACACATCTTAAAGAAAGACTGCCAAGGAAAGAATTGCATATCGATGGATTCAACTTACTAAGAGCGGATAGAACAGCGAGACGTAAAGGTGGTTGTGCTATTTATATACATGGAAAGGCATATGACAGAGACAGTAATAAGTAAATCCAACAGTTTCGTGGAAACCCTTGTAGTGAAAATAGAGAAACTAAACGTGGTATTGATAGCCATCTATAGACCTCCAAACTCTCCAAATAAAAAATTTTCGGATGCCATTGAGGATATGAGAACCCTAATAAAGTCCATAAACTCTCAATCCCCTAATCCCCTAACATAATACTCCGTGACGATTTTAATCTCCCATTTATAAAATACAAAAAGGTGGGTAGAAATATATTTATACAGCAAGATAAGGGGGGGCACAAGGGAGGACCAGGAGCAAGCAGGAATGCTGATGGCTCTCACAAACGAGTTTATGCTGACACAGGAGATAACAGAAAATACCAGGAAAAATAACTGCCTAGATCTGGTATTCACAAAGAGCACGAACTTGATTGCGGATATAAAAATAACTCCAATTATTATCTCAGACCACAATATAATCGAGTTATCAACAAATATGGCGATAACTTTAAAGGACAATACACATACGGAAGGAAGAAGCAAATTTGGGGCTTTTAACTTAAACTCCAAGACCATAAATTGGGAAGAAATCAGATCACACATGACCCAAATAGAGTGGAGAACAGTTTTCGAGAATAAAACAACTGAGGAAATGCTAACAACCTTGGAAGAAAAGACGCTGAGAATTTTGGAAAAATATGCTCTGAAAGCACAGCCAAAAGGAAATAAGAACTGGCTAGAGAGGCAAAAGAGAAGAATATTCCGCAAAAGAAAGAGAGTAGCGACGAAGTTAGCTAATTGCGGAGACAACAATGCCAGGAAAGAAATGCAAGAAAAACTGGAGAGAATCGATTGGGAAATACAAACTCTGATAAAGGGCCATACAGAGAGGGAAGAGGAAAAGGAAAAAATCCAAAATACTTCTACAGCTAGGCGAAAAGGAAAACAAAAACGCGCGCTACTATCGGGCCCTTAAGGTAAGGAAATAATGAACTAACAGACAGCAAAGAGAAATTGCAAGGAGAATGTATAACAGATTTTGATTTTACCCCAGAAGATGTAGCGACAGCTATAGGACAAATGAAATCACATTCAGCTGCAGGTCCAGACAAATGGAACGTGCTATTAATTAAAAACTGTAAAAATGAAATAGCTACACCCTTATACTGAATATGAAGAAGATCCCTAGACACTGGGGAAATACCGAGCATCTTGAAAAGAGCAAACATCGTCCCTATATATAAAGGAGGAGATAGATTTCAAGCAAACAACTATATACCAATGTCATTGACGTCCCACCTCACCAAAATCTTTGAAAGAATAGTCAGAGAGAAAATCTATGACTTCTTGGAGACATTGGAAAGATTGAACGAAAATCAACACGGATTCCGATCGGGAAGATCATGCCTATCACAACTTATAGAGCATTAAAAACAAAATCCTAGATGCACTTGTAGGCAATAAAAACTATGCTGTCATATACACGGGTTTTGCTAAAGCTTTCGACAAATGCGATCATGGTATAATAGCACATAAAATGAAACATATGGGAATAACAAGCAAAGTGGAAAATGGATCTACAACTTCCTCAGAAATCGACTACAGGTGGTCAAAATTCAAGGTGTATCATCATCAGAATCAGAAGTACGCAGCTCAGTACCACAAGGTAGAGTGCTGGTCCCACTCCTGTTCATTATCATGCTAACAGACATAGACAGTGGAGTAAACAACAACAGTATAGTAACATCATTTGCAGACGATACAAAGATCAGCAGAAAAATCAGCGACGCAAACGAAGTAGAGGCCTTGCAGAGAGACACAAACAAAATATACAAATGGTCAGAAGACAACAATATGACATTTAACACCAAGAAATTTCAGCTCTTGAGATATGGTAGAAATGAGGAACTTAAAAAGACTGCATATTATGCTCCAGATAGACAAGAAATTCAGAGAAGCACAAAAGCGGTCGACTTGGGGGTAATAATGACCGATGATGCCAAATTCGAGACTCAAAATCAGATAGCAATAAACAAAGCAAAAAGAGTCGCGGGAGAGGTACAAAGAACGTTCAAAAGGAGGGACAAGACAGTAATGATTCCCCTGCTGAGAACACTGATCATACCAAACCTTGAATACTGTTCAGTTTTGACGTCCCCATATAAAAAGGAAGAAATTAATAAACTAGAAGAAACGCAGAGACATTTCACAGCGAAGAGTGATGGCTGCAAAGAACTCAACTACTGGGAAAGACTACGCAAACTAAATCTGTACTCCCTGGAAAGAAGAAGAAGAGAGGTATACCATAATCTACATATGAAAATTATCGAAAAACTGGTACCAAACCTCAAACAAAACCCAATTGCCATCCAGACAATACTGGAAAATAGGAAAGTCTGAATGTGTAGTGTTCCTAAATTAAAGGCCTGACAAGGGACCTCCTCAACTCTGAAGAAAAATAGCTTGGTTGTCAGGGAGCCAAGAATTTTCAGCCAGCTTCCAAAGGACCTCAGAAACATTCCAGGGGTCAAAGTAGAAGTCTTCAAGAGAAGATAGATGCCTGGCTGAGGACGGTACCAGATGAGCCGGGTGTACCTGGCTGTGTACGATGGAGAGCGCAAGAGAGCAACTCGTCCTCCACCAAGCCAGGACGAGAGGCGGGGCCACCAGCTTGACCTTCGTGTGAAGAAATACCGACGCACGAAACCCAAACAAGGTTAACAAGGTTACACACACACACACACACACACACACACACACATATATATATATTATATATATGTGTATATATACACACACACACACACAATATATATATATATATATATATATATATATATATATATGATGAATAAAACCACGAAGGAAAGGAAACACAAAAAGGTGCTCAAGCGCTTTCGTCTAATGACATCCTCAGGAACACTGAAGTACAAAAAAGGTTACGGCCTATATATAGGTTACAGAAAGAAAAAAAATAAATAAATAAATAACATACATACACACAAACATATATATATATATATATATATCTACACACATATATATATATATATATATATATATATATATATATATATATATATATATATATATATATATATATATGCAATAAACAGAGACGTAAAAAAAAAATTAAAATTAAAGGATTAACAAAGAGGCATACAGATTTGTAAGGAAAAATATCGATTTTTAGCACAAGATCAAATGAATTATAAAAATACAAATTCATACTGGAAATCTGCCCGGGTTTTAACACTTTGCCTTTTATAGTCAAGTTTCGATATACAGGGTGTCCCAGAATTAACTATCTATTTCAATGAAATCGGACAAATTTAATAAAAACTGACATAATTTTGTGTTTATTACTAAATTATGATACAAAAACAAATAGATTTATAAATCATAAGTCAAAACTTTATTGAGAAGTTTCAACATGTGCACCGTCTGTATCTCTGCAAATTTCAAATCTATCCTCAGCGCTGCGAAACACATTTTGAAGCATTTCAGGTGTTATCTCCCGCACTGCCAACTGGATGCGTTCTTTAAGTTCAGCTAAACTATTGATCTTTTGGCGATAAACCTTTGTTTTTATGAAACCCCATGCAAAGAAATCCAGGGGTGTCAAATCCGGAGAACGTGGAGGCCAAGGTCGAGGTCCTCCACGTCCAATCCACCGATTCGGAAGGCGTCTGTTGAGGTATTCTCGAACAATTAGAGCATAATGACATGGTGCTCCATCTTGTTGAAACACAACATTATCAAGAATGCCATCATCAAGAAGCTGTGGTTCGAGAAACTGCTGAAGCATATCAAGGTTGACGGTACCTGTTACAGTTGCTTCCGCAAAGAAGAATGGGCCATAAATTTTGGATTTGGTCATTCCAAGCCGCACGTTAACTTTTGGAGAGTCTCTTTGCCATTCTATGACTTCAGACGGTCTTTCATTGGACCAGATAATGAAAAAATTATGAAAATAAAATTATGAACAAAATTTAGAAATTTATACATTTTTAACACATATTAAACATGATAAACATAAATAAAAGTGTGTTTTTAAAAAATTTGTCCGATTTCATTGAAATAGATAGTTAATTCTGGGACACCCTGTATATAAAAATAAAATGAAGATTAAAAGTTAATAAAGTAGCATACAAGTTTACCAAAGATTAGCGTCCTACCCTTTTTATCTAAATCTGTTTTGAAGGAATTCAAAACAACAGGATCGAGTTGAAAAAGACCTTTGCTTATATTGAAGTTATTTGAAAGTTGGATAATGGCAGACTCAAGAATATTTCTATTAACAATGTTGCTAGAGTGAAATAAAACTGAAGCATTATTCCAATCAATACAGTGGGATAACTCTGACAAATGGACAAAAAGAGCACTGGACAACTGTCCTGTTCTAACGGAATATTGATGCTGTTTTATACGTGTGTGCAAATCCTTTCCCGTCTGACCTATGTAAAAGGAATCACATTGTTTACACCCAATTTTATAGATAATGCCTGAATTATTGGTAGGGCTATTTTTTACTATGATATTTTTCACAATATTGTTATATGAAAATACTACATTAATATCCAAAAGTTTAAGTACATTAGCAATGCCTAAAAAGCCCGGGAAAAATGGAAGTACTAAAATATTTTTTCACAAAGTACGAGTGTTATTATTGACACGATAGAAAGTTCGTTTTGCCTTGTTGAGACAAGATTCCATAAACGCAGATGGATAACACAGATCACTTCCAATACCGTTGATTTTTTCCAATTCGGCATCGATGTATTCCGGACTGGCGATCCTAAGGGCGCGGAGAAACATTGATGAAAAAATGGCCTTCTTAGTGGGGGTGTCATGTCCCGAGTAAAAGTGTACGTAGGACAAATTGTTTGTTGTTTTCCGATAGATACAACTTAAAACCTGGGCTTTCCCTATGTACACGCACATCCAAAAATGGGATTGAATTGTCTTGTTCCACTTCTAAAGTAAACTTAATGGAGGGGACTTGATCATTTAACTGAAGGAGGAAGTTATCCAGGTCACGATTCATGGGCCAGATACACAAAATATCGTCGACGTACCGCAACCAAGGATGCCAACCCCAGGATTCTCGGAATGTAAGTAATTTCGAAAAATTCCATATAAATATTGGAGAGGAGGGGCGATAAGGGGTTGCCCATGGCCATCCCAAACACTTGTTGATAATACTCGTTATTGAAAGTGAATTTACAGTCTTTGATGCAAAGCTTAATAAGTTCCAAAACAATGTGTGAAGGTAGTGGCAGGTCATACTTATGTAATTCTTGGGAGAGAAAGTCAAGCATATCATCAATCGGCACTTTTGTAAACAATGAACAAACGTCAAAACTGATCAATCTATCGTTAGTTTCAGTACGTGCATTATTCAATTTTTCAGTAAGATCCATGGAATTTTTTACATGTGAATCAGAGATAGTTCCGAGAATGGGGGACAAGACTTTGACAAGCCATTTGGAGAGTTTATAAGTAATAGAGCCCACCGAGCTAATAATAGGGCGCATAGGGTTGCCAGGTTTGTGGGTTTTAATAAGACCGTAAAGGTAGGGCAGAGAAGGTGAAGTGGACATGAAAAGCGGAATTAAGTCCTTATGATCTTTGAGAATGCGTTTCAAGCCACTATTGAAGGACTTAATTCCGCTTTTCATGTTCACTTCACCTTCTCTGCCCTACCTTTACGGTCTTATTAAAACCCACAAACCTGGCAACCCTATGCGCCCTATTATTAGCTCGGTGGGCTCTATTACTTATAAACTCTCCAAATGGCTTGTCAAAGTCTTGTCCCCCATTCTCGGAACTATCTCTGATTCACATGTAAAAAATTCCATGGATCTTACTGAAAAATTGAATAATGCACGTACTGAAACTAACGATAGATTGATCAGTTTTGACGTTTGTTCATTGTTTACAAAAGTGCCGATTGATGATATGCTTGACTTTTCTCCCAAGAATTACATAAGTATGACCTGCCACTACCTTCACACATTGTTTTGGAACTTATTAAGCTTTGCATCAAAGACTGTAAATTCACTTTCAATAACGAGTATTATCAACAAGTGTTTGGGATGGCCATGGGCAACCCCTTATCGCCCCTCCTCTCCAATATTTATATGGAATTTTTCGAAATTACTTACATTCCGAGAATCCTGGGGTTGGCATCCCTTGGTTGCGGTACGTCGACGATATTTTGTGTATCTGGCCCATGAATCGTGACCTGGATAACTTCCTCCTTCAGTTAAATGATCAAGTCCCCTCCATTAAGTTTACTTTAGAAGTGGAACAAGACAATTCAATCCCATTTTTGGATGTGCGTGTACATAGGGAAAGCCCAGGTTTTAAGTTTAGTATCTATCGGAAAACAAACAATTTGTCCTACGTACACTTTTACTCGGGACATGACACCCCCACTAAGAAGGCCATTTTTTCATCAATGTTTCTCCGCGCCCTTAGGATCGCCAGTCCGGAATACATCGATGCCGAATTGGAAAAAATCAACGGTATTGGAAGTGATCTGTGTTATCCATCTGCGTTTATGGAATCTTGTCTCAACAAGGCAAAACGAACTTTCTATCGTGTCAATAATAACACTCGTACTTTGTGAAAAAATATTTTAGTACTTCCATTTTTCCCGGGCTTTTTAGGCATTGCTAATGTACTTAAACTTTTGGATATTAATGTAGTATTTTCATATAACAATATTGTGAAAAATATCATAGTAAAAAATAGCCCTACCAATAATTCAGGCATTATCTATAAAATTGGGTGTAAACAATGTGATTCCTTTTACATAGGTCAGACGGGAAAGGATTTGCACACACGTGTAAAACAGCATCAATATTCCGTTAGAACAGGACAGTTGTCCAGTGCTCTTTTTGTCCATTGTCAGAGTTATCCCACTGTATTGATTGGAATAATGCTTCAGTTTTATTTCACTCTAGCAACATTGTTAATAGAAATATTCTTGAGTCTGCCATTATCCAACTTTCAAATAACTTCAATATAAGCAGTCTTTTTCAACTCGATCCTGTTGTTTGAATTCCTTCAAAACAGATTTAGATAAAAAGGGTAGGACGCTAAATCTTTGGTAAACTTGTATGCTACTTTATTAACTTTTAATCTTCATTTTATTTTTATATATATCGAAACTTGACTATAAAAGGCAAAGTGTTAAAACCCGGGCAGATTTCCAGTATTTGTTAATCCTTTAATTTTTAATTTTTATTTTTACTTCTCTGTTTATTGCATATATATATATATATATATATATATATATATATATATATATATATGTGTGTGTGTGTAGATATGTATATATATATATATGTTTGTGTGTATGTATGTTATTTATTTATTTATTTATTTTTTTTTCTTTCTGTAACCTATATATAGGCCGTAACCTTTTTTGTACTTCAGTGTTCCTGAGGATGTCATTAGACGAAAGCGCTTGAGCACCTTTTTGTGTTTCCTTTCCTTCGTGGTTTTATTCATTATAAATATTTTTCACGTGTTACTTTCGTGAAATAATTTTCATATATATATATATATATATATATATATATATATTAGTGGAGGACCGGATATCCGCATCATTTTTAACATCGCATCCACACTTCTGACTGCGGATGTTATGCGGATATTACCTCTAATAAATTATGCAATTTACAATTAAATTAGCTTATAAAGTAGCTTATAAGGCCCAGTCATGCACATTTCATGTAAAGCATTAATTACACCAGTACACATTTGAAAACTTGTCGATCGATTTTTACAAACTAGTTGGTGATTCTATATAATTTGAATGCGCTGATCTCAAAAATATAGTTAGTTTTTCCCTATCACGTATGGTTTTCTTACTACAGGGTGTGTCATAAATCCCCCATTTATCCCCAAATGTGAACCATCTTATCGAGACCAACATTGGATTGCACATGCTAAACCATAAATTTTGTTGTTATAGACTACAGTAACGCTTACATAATAATGTTGGGTAAATATATATAACAACCAGTCACGTTCCCAGCAAAATACTCTCTCCCCTCCCATCAATGGGTGGTTAACATTTGGGGACAGATGAGGTATTACAACGCCCCTGTAGCACGAAATCTTTAGGTGATAGAGTAAAACCTAATTAAAGCAGAATTAAATAGCTCCTAGCTCTTGGACAAGCATATTGCTTGTTTATGAAAGAATAAAAAAATAACTGAAAGAAACAAAATATATTTACCTTCTTTACTTGCAAACATTTCAGGACTTATTCCAAAGACTTAAGACTACGAAAGTAGAGCTGACTAATGACGACTAAACCGGTGCTTCTTTGATGTTTTCTTATGCTGTGCGTTAGGCTGATCTCGTTGCAGACACCAGCAGTAATCCGCTATCATATTTGTATGCCATCTTCCTTGATATCTTCTTTCCATGGTTTTGATGTCCTGGTGAAATCGTTCCCCTTGCTCCTCACTGACATCTCCGAGATTTTCGGGAAAACAGTCAAGATGCGAAAATAAGAAGTGAACTTTCAGGCTCATGTTGCAGCCTAAGGCGCAAAACTTTTTAAGCATATTTTCCACCAGTCTTTCATAATTTTGGCTTTTGTAGTTTCCCAAGAAGTTTTCAACAACATCTTTGAAACCAAGCCATGCTTCTTTTTCTTTATTGGTCATTGTGTTCAGGAAATGATCGTCTGTCAATAACTTTCTAATCTGAGAACCTATAAAAACATCTTCCTTTATTTTCTCGTAGCTAATCTTTGGATATTTTGAACAAATGTACTTGAAACACTCACCTTCTCTATTCAATGTTTTGACATACTGCTTCATCAAGCCTAACTTAATGTGCAAGGGTGGTAGGAGGATTTTATTTGGTTCAACTAGATGTTCATGTAAAATGTTCTTTGATCCTGGGGTAAGATTCTCTCTAGGAGGCCAAGTTTTCCTCTTCCAGTGCTGGTCACGTGCTCGACTATCCCATTCGCAGATGAAACATGGCATCTTAGTGTGTCCTGATTGCTGCCCAAGTAACATGCAAAGGACTTTGAGATCCCACACAATATCCATCTGTGATTTTGATACTAAATTTTTTCCAGAAGCAGTTTCATGTTATCATAGGTCTCTTTTAAATGAGTAGCATGGGCCACTGGGATTGATGCATATTTGTTACCGTTGTGCAGTAACACTCCTTTTAGACTGGTTTTAGAGGAATCTATAAACAACCTCCAGTCACTGGTTTGGTATTCGATGCCTAGCTTGCACACTAATCCTGTGATGTCCTTGCAAAATACCAAGGGACCATCTTCTTCGAAAAAAGGCACGAAGTCTTTCTCACGATTTCTGTACCAAGCGAAGTATGTGTCGGATGCCAATAAATTGTTCTCCTGCAATCTAGACCCCAAAAGTTCTGCAGAGTCCTTAGGCAGATTCAAATCCCTGACTAAGTCATTTAGTTCGGCTTGGGTTAATGGTTTACAGGATCTCGGTCAGCTGTTGGCTGTTCATAAACATCATCATTGTCTGGATTTGGAGCTGAATCAGAATCTGAATTGTATTGATCCAGACTCTCGGGTGGGCGGGGAATAGGAACTTCTGGACCATGGGGTACCGGCCTTATTGCAGATGGAAGACTTGGGTATTGAAGGCTCTCTTTATTATTTGCATTATAACCTTTAACATTGCAAAAACAGAAGTAGTAGTCGTCGGTATGGTTTCTAGGCTCGCGCCATACCATAGGGATCCCAAATGGCAAACTTTTCTTTTTACCTTTGCTCCAATTCCTTAGTGCCGCAATACACGTAAGACAAACCTTGTGTGGAGCCCAACTTTTGTCTTGATCTCCTAATTTAATTCCAAATAAGCATGATAAGCTCTCTTAATGAAGGTCGTTACATTTGTCCTTTGTTTTACAACAACATACCGACCACAAATATAACAAAATATGTCTGGACTATGGGTACATCCTCTAGAAGCCATTATTAAAATTTTAAAGACGTAATGTTAGAATTATCTATCTGAAAAATATGAAAAACGAAATTAATTAAGATATAAAAAAGTAAAAAATTACAAAACGCCCAAAATTGTTTTGCTAATAACTTTAAAACTGCGGGTGATAGAAAAAAAACTGGTAGCATATTTGAATTCAGCGCAGCGAACTGCTTCAGAATCACAACTCAAAATAAAGAAATCGATTTTCAAGCAGACCGCTCGTTCTCCCTCCTCATCTTGTGCGGAACACTCTTCTACACAAGCGTCGTTCTTTACATTAATTATACTGTGTGTTATTTGCAGTTAAAATGTATATACGTACGGCATGCGAAGGTGCCCCTCAGGGCATTTGATTCCGCTCGTATGTAGAAGAATTACGAGTACTGACTGATCGGGGTCCTTGGTGTAGTGGTTAACATATCCGACCGGCAATTGGATGATCCCGGGTTCGATTCCTGGGAGATACCTCATTTTTAATTTGCTCGTTCTCCCTCCTCATCTTGTGCGGAACACTCTTCTACCCAAGCGTCGTTCTTTACACACACACACACACACACATACACACACACACACACACATATATATGTTAAACACAGACCGGGCATGGAACAAGGAACACTTCTGGGAAATTACATCCACGATAGTTCGAATAAGTAGTGATAAATGACAAATACTATTTTTTCTTTTTCATGATGGAAAGCACAACGTGGGCACCGGGTTACTCGCAAAGAGGCCCCAAAATATAGCTTCTCTCACCAGCTATCTGCAAGGCAGCTGGATCCTATCTGCTTTGCAGATAGCTGGTGAGGGAAGCCATATTTTGGGGCCTCTTTGCGAGTAACCCGGTGCCCACGTTGGGCTTTCCATCATGAAAAGGAAAAAAATATAGTATTTGTCATTTATCACTACTTATTCGAACTATCGTGGATGTAATTTCCCAAAAGAGTTCCTTGTTCCATGCACGGTCTGTGTTTAACATAGAAGTTTCTCAGGGTGCCATTCTGAGTTTGTGTACACACACACACACACACACACACACACACACACACATATATACTGTATATATACACACACACACACACACACATGGATGAAATTCACAATTAGACACGTGAAATGAATGAATGATGCAAACCACAAGGAAAAAGAAAAATGATTCTAAGGCCTTTCGTGTATTCAGAAGTACATCTCATCAGGGAATGAAGGGTGGAGGCACGATAACCAAAAACATATATAACGGGACAGAAAAACAAAAAGATTAACACAAGATTAACAAGAGTTGATTAGAGGCAAAAGGTATTTTAACAAGATTGTGTCCATTTTGTACATTCCCGTACTGTTATTGAAATTATTTTTAAAATGGATAAATGCACATTCTACTGTACAATATTCCTTTCAATTATATATGTATTTTTAACGAGAGCTTTAGAACTATCCCACTTAATATTATGATTACATCTATACATATGGTTAAACAATGCATTAGAATTATTTGCTGTTCTTCACGCATATTTATGCTGTTTTACCCTAATATCTAACGTTTTACCCGTTTGGCCGACATATTCTAAGTCACATTGTGTACATCCGATCGAATACACACAACCAACCAGATTATCCGGCTATTCTTTATTAGGCGTGATTTTACAGTATTATTATAATTAAAGACTACACTGATACCAATTGCTTTTAGTAAAATCACGCTTAATAAAGAATGGCCGGATAATCTGGTTGGTTGTGTGTATTCGATCGGATGTACACAATGTGACTTAGTATACAGGGTGTCCGAGAATTATCTGTACAAGTTTTGGCTGTTATTAAAAGTCAACCATGAAGTGTAGAAATTCCAGTGTTGTCCCATTTTACAGAGAATCTCATTAAGTTTTTTCTGATACCAAGTTTTGACAAGTTTTTTAGAAATTCCAGTGTGTCCGAACATTATCTGTACAATTTCATCTTTTAATAAAATTCTTGATAACACACGTAAAATTCTTAAACAAGATTATTTAGAATCTGTATTTTCAAAAGTTTCTTTTATTAAAGTAACGTTGTTACAAACATTCGATATGTGCACCATCAGTGATTCGCAAAACATCCAATCGAAAATCCAAATTGGATTTTAAATCATCAATGTCTTTCACCCGCGTACAAAAAAGAAAAAGCTTGTCAAAACTTGTTATCAGAAAAAACTTAATGAGTTTCTCTGTAAAATAGGACAACACTGGAATTTCTACACTTCATGGTTAACTTTTAATAACAGCCAAAAATTGTACAGATAATCCTCGGACACCCGGTATATAGGCCAAACGGGTAAAACGTTAGATATTAGGGTAACACAGCATAAATATGCGTGTAGAACAGCAAATAATTCTAATGCATTATTTAACCATATGTATAGATGTATTCATAGTATTAAGTTGGAGAGTTCTAAAGCTCTCGTTAAAAATACAGATATAATCGAAAGGAATATTGTAGAATGTGCATTTATCCATTTTAAAAATAATTTCAGTAACAATACGGAAATGTATAAAATTGACAATATCTTGTTAAAATGCCTTTTGCCTCTAATCAGCTGTTGTTAATCTTGTGTTAATCTTTTTGTTTTTTCTGTCCCGTTGTATATAATTTTGGTTATCGTGCATCCACCCTTCATTCCCTGACGAGGTGTACTTCTGAATACACGAAATGCCTTGGAATCATTTTTCTTTTTCCTTGTGGGTTTGCATCACATATATACATACATATAAATATATAAATATATATATATATATATATATATATATATATGAATAGAAACGACATAAGTACTAAGGAACGTTTCTGCACACGAGGAGGAGAGATAACGAATAAATGAAAAATGAGGCGAACCGCCCGGGAATCGAACCCAGGGCCTTCCAATTGCCGGTTGGACGCACTACCATTATGCTACGGCCCTCAATTAATCACAAATCGAAATTCTCCCACATAGGGCAGAAACCAATGCCCTGAGAAGGCACCCTCGCAAATCGTGAATATGCGCATATAACTGCAATGACCGCGCAGTATATAAATGAATAGAAACGACATAAGTACTAAGGAACGTTTCTGCACACGAGGAGGAGAGATAACGAATAAATGAAAAATGAGGCGAACCGCCCGGGAATCGAACCCAGGGCCTTCCAATTGCCGGTTGGACGCACTACCATTATGCTACGGCCCTCAATTAATCACAAATCGAAATTCTCCCACATAGGGCAGAAACCAATGCCCTGAGAAGGCACCCTCGCAAATCGTGAATATGCGCATATAACTGCAATGACCGCGCAGTATATAAATGAATAGAAACGACATAAGTACTAAGGAACGTTTCTGCACACGAGGAGGAGAGATAACGAATAAATGAAAAATGAGGCGAACCGCCCGGGAATCGAACCCAGTTATATGCGCATATTCACGATTTGCGAGGGTGCCTTCTCAGGGCATTGGTTTCTGCCCTATGTGGGAGAATTTCGATTTGTGATTAATTGAGGGCCGTAGCATAATGGTAGTGCGTCCAACCGGCAATTGGAAGGCCCTGGGTTCGATTCCCGGGCGGTTCGCCTCATTTTTCATTTATTCGTTATCTCTCCTCCTCGTGTGCAGAAACGTTCCTTAGTACTTATGTCGTTTCTATTCATTTATATACTGCGCGGTCATTGCAGTTATATGCGCATATTCACGATTTGCGAGGGTGCCTTCTCAGGGCATTGGTTTCTGACCTATGTGGGAGAATTTCGATTTGTGATTAATTGAGGGCCGTAGCATAATGGTAGTGCGTCCAACCGGCAATTGGAAGGCCCTGGGTTCGATTCCCGGGCGGTTCGCCTCATTTTTCATTTATTCGTTATCTCTCCTCCTCGTGTGCAGAAACGTTCCTTAGTACTTATGTCGTTTCTATTCATTTATATACTGCGCGGTCATTGCAGTTATATGCGCATATTCACGATTTGCGAGGGTGCCTTCTCAGGGCATTGGTTTCTGCCCTATGTGGGAGAATTTCGATTTGTGATTAATTGAGGGCCGTAGCATAATGGTAGTGCGTCCAACCGGCAATTGGAAGGCCCTGGGTTCGATTCCCGGGCGGTTCGCCTCATTTTTCATTTATTCGTTATCTCTCCTCCTCGTGTGCAGAAACGTTCCTTAGTACTTATGTCGTTTCTATTCATTTATATACTGCGCGGTCATTGCAGTTATATGCGCATATTCACGATTTGCGAGGGTGCCTTCTCAGGGCATTGGTTTCTGCCCTATGTGGGAGAATTTCGATTTGTGATTAATTGAGGGCCGTAGCATAATGGTAGTGCGTCCAACCGGCAATTGGAAGGCCCTGGGTTCGATTCCCGGGCGGTTCGCCTCATTTTCATTTATTCGTTATCTCTCCTCCTCGTGTGCAGAAACGTTCCTTAGTACTTATGTCGTTTCTATTCATTTATATACTGCGCGGTCATTGCAGTTATATGCGCATATTCACGATTTGCGAGGGTGCCTTCTCAGGGCATTGGTTTCTGCCCTATGTGGGAGAATTTCGATTTGTGATTAATTGAGGGCCGTAGCATAATGGTAGTGCGTCCAACCGGCAATTGGAAGGCCCTGGGTTCGATTCCCGGGCGGTTCGCCTCATTTTTCATTTATTCGTTATCTCTCCTCCTCGTGTGCAGAAACGTTCCTTAGTACTTATGTCGTTTCTATTCATTTATATACTGCGCGGTCATTGCAGTTATATATGCATATATATATATATATATATATATATATATATGTGTGTGTGTGTAAAAGTTAAGATTTGGTAGCTCTAGGTCAAACGGTTTGCGCTTGCATAAAGGACAAACAAACAGACAGGCGAAAATATATAATAATAAATCTCTATATATATATATATATATTATATATAAATCTATATATACACACACACACACACACATATATATATATATATATATATATATATATATATATATATATATATATACACAAACTCAGAATGGTTCCCTGAGAACATTATATGTTAAACACAGACCGTGCATGGAACAAGGAACTCTTCTGGGAAAATTAAATCCACTATAGTCCGAATAAATAATGGTAAATGACAAATACCATAGTTTTTTTCCTTTTTCATGATTTTAGCCCGTTGCCCACGTCGGGCTAAAATCATGAAAAAGGAAAAAAACTATGGTATTTGTCATTTACCATTATTTATTCGGACTATAGTGGATTTAATTTTCCCAGAAGAGTTCCTTGTTCCATGCACGGTCTGTGTTTAACATATATATATACACATGCACGGTCTGTGTGTATCATATATACATATACATATACATACATACACATATATATATATAATATATATATATATATATGTGAAAAACGTATATACGTGAAAAACACTTACACATGTGAAGTGAGGGTAAAGAAATCAAACAGCACAGTTGAAGTTATTATACTAGAAGTGAAAGAACTGAACCTAACCTTTATGAACATCTACAGACCACCAAATACCACAAAAAGTGAATTCCAATTTGCTACAAATGAAATAGAAAACATATTAAAATTACTTGAAACTCCAGCAACAAATATTCTAATTTTCGGAGATTTTAATTTCCCATTCATATCATGGAAGAAAAATGACGAAGTTATATATGTTGAGAAGTTTCATGGCAACATTACTAAAGATGACAGAACCTAAGCAACAATGTTATTAGATATTATAGAACATTACGTCCTTACCCAGGAAATCGGTGAAGCCACGAGAAAGGAGAACGTTTTGGATTTAATCTGGACAAATAACAACGAGATAATAATAAATAAAAAAGTAACGCACAAAAAGTTCTCCGACCATAACCTCATCGATTATACAAATGAAGTTAGCACCCAGAGGTCCGAAAACGCATCCCAGAGAGGCAGATGGAATATTTGAAGGCTTAAACATAAATTCAAAGAAAGTAAATTGGGAAAACGTAAATAAAGTTTTAAAGGAGGTAAATTGGGAATTGCTACTGCACGAGAAGACTCCACAAGAAATACTATGTATAATAGAGACGGAAACCAAACCTTTAATACTGAAACATATTCCACAGAGACAGGAAAGAGAACGTAGCAAGCTCAAGAGGAAAATCAGGACTCTATTCAGACAACGAAGACAAACCGTAAAACATCTCCACAGATGCAGAATTGATGCAAAGAGACTCAAATTAGAGAGGAAACTTGGCGAAATAGAAATGGACCTAAAGCAAACATTCATAAATAAGACAAACGAGGAGGAAAACAAGGTAGCAGAAAACATAAAAAATGAACCAAAATACTTCTACACGTTTGCGAAAAGGAAAATGCAGGGTAAAGAGAGTATTGGAACGTTGATAGACGGGGAGGCCGACTACACAAATGACCCGAAAGAAATAAGTGAACTGCTTAGGGAATAATTTAAATCTGTGTTTAGCACCCCTAAGTCCGAGATGGAAGTGGAAAACCCAGACAAGTTTTTCGACATTGATGCAGATCAACCAAGAACAAATCCCGGCACAAACCTATTAATGGACTTCGAGTTCACGGAAGATGTAATTACGGCCGTATCACAGATGCGAGACAATTCAGCGCCAGAGCCAGACACATGGAGTGCCATATTTCTGAAGAAATGCAAAGAGAGTATTGCAAAACCGCTATACTTACTATGGATAAAATCACTCGACACAGGACAAATTCCACTCCCCTTAAAGAACGCGAACATTACCCGCCTATTTAAAGGTGGTAACAGAGCAATGCCCCAAAAATCAGCCAGTGGCTCTCACACCTTATAAACTGTTTTGAACGCATAATTACAGGTAAAACTACCTACAACCTACAAGAAAAAAACTTATACAACCCAAATCAACATGGCTTCAGGGCGGGTAGATCATGCCTGCCACAGCTACTAGACCACCAGGAGAAAAATATTAGGAACATTGTGTCGAGGACAAAACATTGATGTGATATATACTGACTTTGCTAAAGCCTTCGATAAATGTGACCATGGAATCATAGCACACAAACTTAAGGATACAGGAATTACTGGAAAGCTAGGAGGGTGGATATTTAATTTCTTGACGCAAAGAACGCAAAGAGTGGTGGTAAATGGAGTTAAATCGGAAGTCTCGGAAGTCGTGAGCTCTGTCCCACAAGGGATAGTATTAGCTCCCTTGCTGTTCATAATAATGATTGCGGATATTGATGCAGATATTAAGGACAGTATTGTATCATGCTTCGCAGATGACACAAAGATATGTAAGGAAATATTGAACGAAGATAACATAAGAAAACTACAAAACGACATTGAAACATTATTACAGTGGGCAGAAGACAACAATATGAAGTTCAACGAAGAAAAATTCCAACTTCTAAGATATGGTAATAACAAAGAGCCACAGAAAAAAGGGTACAAACCTCCGCAAGCCAAAGAGATAACACCAAATCCACAAGTCAGGGATCTTGGAGTAATAATGTCGTCGGATGCAGAATTCAGAGAGCACTATAAAATCAAAGTCACAACGGCTACAAAAATAATGTGAATCATCTGGAGGAGCTTCCGCAGCAGAAAAGCAAACATCATGCTTAAATTATGGAAGAGTCTAGTCCTACCAATAATTGAGTATTGCTCAGTACTCACAAGCCCACACAGAAAAAGAGACATTGCGAACATTGAAGTTATACAAAGGAGTTTTACGTATAAGATAGAGGAAACGGAAGGTGAAGACTACTGGTCTCGACTAAAATCCCTGGAACTCTACTCTCTTGAAAGAAGGCGCGAGCGGTACACAATATACATATGGAAAATACTTGAGGGCTCTCTCCCTAACCTCAGAAATGAAATAGAAACAAACTGGAATGAGAGGAGAGGCAGATTCTGTAAGGTCCCAGCTGCGGTGGGACAAGGAGCCATGAAAACGAGGATGGAAAATACTCTCAGAATACGGGGCCCAAAGCTTTTCAATGTCCTTCCAAAAGAAGTGAGGAATCTCCAGCACACCGACCTGAATACTTCAAGAATCAGCTGGACAGATTCTTGTGCAAAGTCCCTGACCAGCCATGCGTGGCTAGCTACGAGGGCAGGAGGAGATCAGAGAGCAATTCCCCTCCTTCACCAAGTCCCGCAAATGAGGCGGGATGCTGCAGAGGGGTCGACCGCAGGTCGTTCCTGAACCGTCGTTCAAACTCAACAAAACTAACAAAAGTAAAGTAAATAAAGGGTGATCCAGAGAAATGGGACCCAAAAGAAACCCCTGTAACTCTTAAAGTATAAGTCCTTTTATAAAATCATACGCATCATTCGAAAGAGGATAGTTACAAGTTTGTACAGGATTGTATAGGTTTTGACAATACAAGACAAGATAAGATACAAAACAAAATAAAAGTGTTAGTTAAAACTAACCCTTCAAGATGACTGCATGGACTGTGGAACAGCTGCGTTTCATAACTGAGCAATATTATGAGCATGGAAGAAGTGTAGTTTCAGCTCAAAGATCTTTCAAGACAAATTTTCAGATGTCAAAATCACCTTCTAAGAAAGTAATCCGTCGGTGTGTCAGAAATTTTTCCCTAACTGGCAGCATTGAAAAAGAAAACCAACTGGAAGAGTGCGCACAGCAAGGATAGACGAGATCATTAACAGAACTCATGAAATTGTACAGGATAATCCTAACATAAGCATCAGACGTGCTTCTCAGCTGTTAGGAGTTGGATATGGAACAACACACCGTATATTCAAGCAAAATTTAATGCTCTTTCCATATAAAATTAAAACAGTGCAACAACTAAACGATGGAGATTTCGCACGAAGACGACAATTCTGTCAATGGATCCAACAGAAGGTAAATGACACCACCAATTTTCTAGCAACTTTGATTATGTCAGACGAAGCCCATTTTCACTTGAATGGAACTGTAAACAAACAAAATTGTCGTTTCTGGGCAACAGAAAATCCATTGAATATTACCGAAGTCCCGTTGCATAGTCAGCGTGTAACTGTTTGGTGTGGTCTTACTGCATCTCAGATCATAGGGCCGTACTTTTTCGAGGATTCCACCGGAAACACGGTCACTGTAAATGGTGATCGCTACGAAAAATGTTGACCGATTTCCTTATTCCTAAATTAAGAGATCTTTGTCTAGAAAACCACTGGTTCCAACAAGACGGAGCTACCTGCCATACCACGAGGAACTGCATGGCAGTTTTGCGTCAAACGTTTCCAGGCGAGTTAATCTCAAGATTTGGAGACGTTGAATGGCCCGCAAGGTCTCCGGATTTTTCTCCCTTAGATTATTATCTCTCGGGATATTTAAAGAGTAGGGTCTACAGAAATAACCCAACGACCTCGCAAGAATTGAAGGCCGCCATCACAAATGAGATACAGGCCATACCACCGCACACTCTTGCAAAAGTGATGCAGAACTTACAAGCGAGAACACTGGAATGCTTGGCAACTAATGGAGCACATTTGAAAGGAGTCATTTTAAAAAAATAAATATTTCATAATAAACTTGTAACTCTACTCTTTCGAATGATTATAGTTTTTATGAAAGGAATTAAATATTAAGAATATTTGGCTTTTTTTTATGGGTCCCATTTATCTGGATCACCCAATATATATATATATATATATATATATATATATATATATATATATTATATATATATATATATATATATATATATATATATATACATATATATATATATATATATACACACACACACACACACACACACACACACACACACACACACACATATATATATATATTATATATATATATATATATATAAAATGTTATAATGTTTCAGACCAACAAAGACCCTAGGATCCACTCATGGCTGGTCTACCTAACTGTGTTCGTAATTGTGTATTGTGCATGTCCTCCTTGGTGGCGCAGGGGACCTATAATTTTACATAGGTTCCGAACCACAAAGCCTTAATTTTACTACCTTAAACTATACCCAATCTATCAACATATGCGTCTAATCGATTTTTAAACATGTTTATAGACCTGCTACTAATTACTTCTACCGGCAAACTATTCGAGCTATTTACTATTCTATACGTAAAAAAGTTTTTGGCAACTGGTGTCTCGAACCTTCTACTTGTCAACTTACACCCGTTATTTCTAGTCCTATTACACTGAGATATTTCGAAAAAGCTATCTCCATCTACGTTATCGAACCCATTCATAATTTTGAAAACCTGGAATAGATCACCACTTAGCCTCCTAGTCTCGAGTGTAGTCAATTTTAACTACTTAAGCCTAGCCTCGTACGACTTTGACCTAAGCGACGAAATCATCTTAGTTGCTCGTCTTTGAACTCTTTCGAGTTTGTCTATATCTTTTCGCATATGCGGATTCCAAAATTCGATCGCGTACTCCACATGGGGTCTAACTAATGATTTATAAAGAGGAACAATAATATCGCGCGATTTGTACTCAAAATTTCGAGCTATAAAACCAAACACTTTGTTTGCTTTATTGGCCGCTGCTGTATTTTGTTTCGCTACTTTTAAATCACCAGTGACTATAACTCCTAAATCTTTTTCCTGCTATACGCTTGTTAACTCTTTCCCTGACATACTATACGCAAAATTACCGTTACGCGAACCTATATGTAAAATTTTGCACTTATCGACGTTAAATCTCAATTGCCATGTGATTGACCAATCTACGATTTTATTCAGATCTTCCTGGATTTTACCTCTATCTTCGTCATTAATCGCCCTACCACCCAGCTTCGTTTCATCCGCATACTCTGAAACTGTAGTGACAAGGCCAACATCCAAATCGTTAATATATATAAGAAAAAGCAAGGGGCCAAATACAGAACCCTGAGGAACACCACTCGCTACATTTGCCCAACAAGACTCCGCTCTATCAATGACCACCCTCTGTTTCCTACCTCGCAAACACTCTTCTATCCAATTTATTACTACACCCCTGATTCCATGAGCCTTAGTTTTTTTCAATGAGTCTTTTGTGCAGTACGGTGTCAAACGCGTTTTGAAAATCTAAATACACTACATCAACCGCCCGATGACTATCGTAAACGTCAACCACGCTTTGAAAAAATTCTAAAAGATTAGTTAAGCAAGATTTGTTTCGCCTAAAACCGTGCTGCGTGTTTCTAACTAAGTTCTGCAATTCTAAGTGTTCGACTATTCGATCCCTAATTATTGATTCCAGTAGCTTACCTACAACAGACGTTAAACTGATTGGCCTATAATTTCCCGCCGCACCTTTATCGCCTTTCTTAAAGATAGGTTTTACGTTTGCTAACTTGAAATTATCTGGTACGCACTCCTCAGAAATAGACGCATTAAAAATCTTTGTTAACGGAACAACAATGCTATCTTTTAATTCTTTTAGTTGTATGGGATATATGGAATTCGGCCCCTGTGATTTACGCATTTTCATTTTATCAATATAACGCATTACCTCCCCTCCACTTAGATATATGTAGTTGTTTCGTAACCACAAATTGTCTTTATCGCACATATGTAGCCTATAAGCCCTATCTCTGCTCTTTATAATGTGTCCTACTCTAGAAGTAAACCACAAGGGCTTGTTGTTTACTTTCGCACGCTTAATTTTGTACGGTACACATTCCCCATTTATAGTCCTAAATACTGTTTCAAACGATTTCCACATTAGTTTTACGTTGGAGATTCCATTACCTTTT
Source organism: Bathynomus jamesi (assembly GCA_023014485.1). Lineage (NCBI taxonomy): Eukaryota > Metazoa > Arthropoda > Malacostraca > Isopoda > Cirolanidae > Bathynomus > Bathynomus jamesi. Next base: position 322,623 of record JAJOZX010004351.1, on the reverse strand, counting down.
CCCAATTGACGTGTGACAATTTGTTTCGAAATTTACCAAAGTCTACGTGCTGGAAGTTAGGAAGTTTAGTCGAGTTAGCTGGGTTCGAGTGACTTAATGAGAGGACAAACTCTACCATATTACGATCGCTATTGCTTGACGGTTCTATTACTTGAAGATCAGTGATTAGCCTATCATCCGTAGTTATTACTAAATCTAAAATACTGTCCAACCTCGTAGGTTCCCCAACCTTTTGAATAAGAAAGCTATCCTCGAGAAAATTAACTAAACGATTACCTTCCGCGTCTTCCTGCTTTGTTTCGTAATTCAGGTTGGTGCAATTAAAGTCACCTATAACTAAGGCCTGCTTACTACCTATTATTCTCTTTAGTTCACGATATAACGCTTCGTCCGTGTCAGCTGTTTGATTAGGGGGCCTATATATAACCTCAACAACAAGTTTGAAATCTTTCAAGTTAAGTTCTGCTATAGTCGAATCTATCGGTTCTGGAATTGTGTGCTTTACTTCTATAACGTTCGCAATATTATCTTTAATATACAGCATAACACCGCCTCCTCGCCTACCTATTCTGTTTTTAACAAAAAGTCTATAACCTCTAATTTGATACTCCCCTACAAAGTCACGTGTTTCAGTGCTTAGCCACGATTCATTTATCGCAATTAAATCATAGTCTTTACAAGCAATTATATATACATATATATATATATATATATATATATATATATATATATATATATATATATATATATATATATATATATATACACACATATATATGTTAACCCCTCCGTCTATGGCCTGGGTTGGTTCGAAGTCGACGAGGGTTCTAGTTAGGTGGCAGCAACGGATGTATTATTCGCAGGAGTTTTCTTTTATATTACTCCCCGAGTTCTTCTATAGTGGCTCGGAGGATTCAGGGAGGCTTACTAAATTCTCTGAAGATTCCGGACTCTTCTTATAGCGTATCCGCGAAGTTTAATGACTAAGTTCTTCTGAAGAGAGCAAGACTCGAAGGATAAGATAAAGACTATCTTTTACTTGTAATTTACTGCTAGAATGTACAGGTAGTGCTCAGCCTCTGAATTAGCTTCTGAATGAATATGGAAGAGGTTTGTGGGGTTTATATACCCCGATTTTACTAATATCATCATTATTAAATATTGAAGAGGCTGTATTATTTTTTGCACAATAGTTAAAATAATAAAGCAATGGCTAACAGATAAACAGGATATAGGAAGAGGAAGCCATATTTTTGGCTTAAACCGCATATTGTAGATCTGCTATTTTTCCTGATCCGCCGAATTAATGAGAACGGAAATTGAATCATGCATTCTTATATTAAGATACGCATATGGCAAAAATTACAAGATTAAGACAAGATATGACTTCCTCTTTTATAACAAAGAGAGAATGCATCTAATATAAAAAAAGATTACAAATTTTGAAAAAAATAAGTCACCAATTAGTAGCAACCAGGAAGGAACTTCAAAATTTATTCCAACAAACAAAAAATAATAAGAAAAATAACAATATTGCTGAATGTACATTCCTACATGGCGACATAATGTCGGGTCACATTGTAATTCTGGTCTATTATAACTATGATTATAATTACCAATTGATTCTTTTATTATCGTTAACTCGTTAACTATAGTTTCATTAAAGTACATTAATTTCATCATATTACATCATTATAGTTAATTACAATTTACCACAGGTAAATATAGTTTACAGTGTTTCATATTTACATTAGATAACTCTTATTTTGAGATTTAACACAAAGTACATGGGCACATATATTATACATAACACGCATAACGCTATATAACATAATCATGCTTTTGAATTAGAATTAAACAAAAGAGGAGATTTCGTAATTAGATGCCCGCTTTCAGGGTGGGTCAGCGAAATTCGAACGTATGAATTGAATAACAGATAACTGGCGTTATGCGAGTTTGGTCCTTATGTAAAAATTAATAATTGAATATAAAGATTATATCGGAATTATTCATTATTCATTTTTACAGGACTCTCTCCTCTAGAATGGTATTACTATGATAATATAACATCCTAACTAATGCTAACTAGGTGATAACCATGAGTTTTATAATATAGATTTATATACACAACATAAGTCGGGGTGGCTAAGTCTAGTTCACGTGGTCTGGGTACGCACTTGGCGTGCATAAATAGTTTCATGGTTTGGTGTTTCTTGTTTTCCTTTGTTTCACGAACCATTTTTTATCACAAATATACCGAGGATAATCGCACATACAATAATAATACTTGCGGCAGATGTTGAAAAATTGTTACAGGTTGTAGTATTTGCAAGAGTTTATTTTGGTTATCATCCGAAATTTTAAACCAACTAATTGATCATTCCATTCAGGGCATGTCGCTCGGGTAGGATGGTTACAGGTTTATGGAGAGATTTAAGATCTCTATGACGGGTTTAAATTTAATTTGCGACGGGAAGGGTATGAGTTATTATAGTAACCTTGTATGGTTGTATATTTGAGGTTTTTGAACGCAAGGAGCAACCAATTGGTAGCCGAATAACCAAGGATTGTGATGAGGGAATAATTCGACGGACACTCGAGAGTAGCGGCAGTCCTGTTCGCGAAAGAAACCCAGATGTCTGGTCCAATTCGTAGTTGGATGGTTTTAGGGGAATGAAATTTTTAAATGAACATACGGGGCATGCCGGTCACGAATTGAATCGATAAAGCAAGACCTAGTAGTTGGAAGATAACTGGTTTGAGTGGAGGGCAACGAGTTGTTTATTTGTTGCGGGAATCGGCAATGCCGGACGTCGCTATCTGACATCATAGAATAGCTGACAGATCTTTGGTGAGGAAAAGGTAAGGTGGTACGGTAGGTAAATACAATCGATAGACATAGAGTTTTGGTAGGGTGTTGGGAAAGGGTGAAATTTATATACGTCATAAGTGAGGACATCGAAAAATGGTATAATTATGAGGTATGTGTAGGGGCGTGGTCCATGTACAGTCCAGGTGTATTCTAGAAATTGAGGGTAATTAGTATGTTGAGTGGGAATATGGGTGATAATTTTAATTGTGTCTGGGCGGTGTGAATCAAGGACTGAAGTGTTTCCCATGGTATTAGGGTGGAAAGAGTGATTTTCCATGCGCTAGCTGGGTTGCACGCAAAACCTTGGAATGAATCGTAGTTATTGTTGTAATACTTATCGATTAGGTTACTTGTAGGTTCATTATCTCTATTAATTCTAGATATCTTTTGTGTTCTTTGTATTGAGCTAACATGGATTCAAGGTATGTGAATCTGTCCGAAAGGGAGTGGAGGAAGCGATTGTTTTCGTGTATGACCTAATAGTTTGTTCTAACATGTGTCCATATTGTGATTTGCGCGAAGAGATTCAATTTAAGTTCAATTCTTTTAATATCTTCTTCGGTTGCTAATCCGAATAAACCTTGAACATTTTCCTCCTATATCTATCAGTCCCCTTTTACTTCTTTGTTAAAGTTTTCTGATTTTAGTTTCAGTTTGTATCCATGGTAAGGCTAATATTTTGATAGGGCGCGTGCTGTAGTTTGAATATTTTCGATATTTTCTAACAGAACGCGACTAATCTGATCTTTTCCTTGGAAAGAATTCTGGACTTTACTTTCAAACGTTTTTAATTGGGTTTATATCTGAAGGAGATTGATTTAATTCTAGCAGGGGGTTGCAAATTTAATAAAGGTCGCGTGTCCTTTCAAAAATTTACCTTCTGCAAGTTTTTCTATAACAACTCCGGTAGAAATTTTAATGCTAGGCTACAAGAGTAAATAATTTGGAAATTATAAGGGGACAATTTTATTCATTTCTACGCCTTAGTTATACGGAGCTAGGGGTGGCGTGTGGATACTTGTGTTTGGGGCGAAGGGTCGGCCTCGTTTTGGTGGCAATGGGGGTCGACCGTTGAGCTCGGATTCTGAGCGGGTTCGTTTCTTATGTGAAGGTTCTAGTTCACGTGGTTGATGCATTGCGGGCGGTATGTAGGGTCCGTGCGTCGATCATCAAGCGGTGAGTGTGGGACGAGGAGATGGTGGACAAGGAGATGGTGGAGTTGGAGGAGATGGTGGAGTTCCACTGAGTGATCCTCTCGAAGGGTTTCTCCAGGGTCTGGGTCCGATGGGACTCTTGGCTCTGGGGCCTCCTCTTGTTCAGAGATGCTCGAGTACTGGTGGTATTACGAGGTACCAATCTTCGTCATGGGTAGTGGTTCCCGCGGTGACCACTTCAGTTTTGATCCCTGCCGATTTGTTAATACCTTGACCTTTGAAGGATAGGCGGCTCGAACGCCTGGCAGCTGTTTTTTGGGAAGGTGTTGTTCGGAAGCTATCTTCAAATTGTCAGCGTGAATGATCTTTAGTTTGGAATGATCCGGAGGTCGAGGATTTCATAACGATTTTTTCCGAGGTTTTTCATAATCCTATATGGGCCATCCCATTTTGGGTATAATTTGCGATGAGACCTGGCCTATGTTGCTCTTGCTCCATCTGTTGGTTTCGTTGGTCGAGGGCATAGCGGATTATGTCAAAAATCTTGAAAGATCGTTCAGCTAGTTGCTGATTTGCTTCTGCCATTTCGGAAGATGTTAGAACTGCCGGGTCGGTTTGGTCGGGCAAATCAAAAGGTAGACGCTTGTCGTAGTGATAGAGGACGAAATGAGGGGTGTCCCCGATGGACACATTATAGCCATTGTTGATGGCTGTTTGTACCATGGGAAGGGAATCATCCCATGTACGGGAGGATGCATCGACAACGTGGCGCAGGGCTTCTAAGATCTTTCGATTGTGCCTTTCCACTAAGCCGTTTGCCTGCGGATGGTATGCCACAATGTGTGTTTTAATTTTACACATGTTACAGAGTGACTCGAACAGTTTGGAAGTGAAACTAAGGCGTTATCCGAATTAGGATGGAAGGAGTAGTATGATTTGGATGACGCGTTCCACTAGGGCTCTTGCCACAGTTTCCGAGGTCTGGTCTGGAATGGCAGCTACTTCGCTGTAACGCGAGAAGTGGTCCGTAAACACAATGATGTACTGTTTCCCTTTGAGTTTTGGGAATGGTCCCAGTATATCCATTCCAGTTCTTTGCCAGGGCCTTTGGCATACTGGATATTTATGCATCGGAGCTGTGGATGGTACGTTGCCCTTATGTTTTAAACACGACGGACATTCGGCGATGTATTCTTGTACCTTTCTGTTCATCTCGGGAAAATGGTATCGCTCCAAAAGACTCTTGATGGTGCGATCCGGCCCCATGTGCCATACAAAGGTGAGTCGTGACAAAGTCCAATGGCTATATCGACGAGATCCTTTGGTATCTCCACGAGGTCGTTTCCATCTTCGTTCCTGAAATGTACGAGCCCATCTTTGAGGTTGTACTGTTCTTTTACCTTCGATGGTTCCTTTTGTTCCAGGCGCGCCCGAAGGTTTTGGGTGTGTTGGTCCTGTTGTTGGGAGTATTGCAGACACTCGTAGTCGAACACAGGAAGAATTCCTATTTTATTCACTTGGGCGTCGGGCTTGAGTCTCGACAATCCGTCTGGAATAACTTGCAGTTTTCCCGGTTTGTATACGATTTTTGCGCAAAGTCCTGAATCAACAGAGCCCATCTACTCAATCGTCCTTCAAGTAGCTTGTCCTTGAAGAGGTACGTGAGTGGCTTATGATCAGTCTTGATGGTTACATCGTAGCCATAGACGATATTTCGGAATTTTTTCAAAGCCCAATATACCGCTAGGGCCTCTCGGTCCGTAGTGGAATAATTCCGTTGAGGTGCAGAGAGAAGTTGACTGGCATAAGCAATGGGTAATTCCACACCGTCTACGTCCTGTAACAGGACGGCTCCTAGTCCATAGGAGGAAGCATCTGTGGCTATGAAAGGGTCTTGTGTAATCAGGATATTGTAATGGGATGACAGGTTAGTTAATTAAAGTTTCAAAGGCATGTTGGTGATCGGATTCCCAGTTAAATTTCGAATTTTTCTGGAACAAATTAGTAATGGGTTTAGCAATATTTGAAAATTGGGGGATAAATTCCGATAGAATCCGACAAAACCAATAAATGCACGGGCGTCGTCGATGGTTTTGGGTACAGGGTACCTTTCCAGGGCTTCGAGTTTGGCTGGATCAGGTTTAATTCCTGTGGACGAGAGTAGGAATCCTAGGTATACCAGGGATTCTTGTAAAAATTGCACTTTGCAAGCTTCAGTTTAAGGTGTGCTTTTCTCAAGTGATAGCACATTCTGAAGGCGTTGAAAGTGTGTTTTTATGTCCGAACTGTAGACGATAATATCGTCAAGATAAACGAGAGCTTCGACACCTAATAGGTCGGAAAGGACTATATTCATCAACCTAGAGAAATTAGCAGGCCCATTTCGGACTCCGAAAGGTAAAACCTGGAATTCGTAATGGCCTCGGTTAGTGGAGAAAGCAGTCAATGCCCGAGATTCGGGACTGACCTCCATTTGCCAATAACCCGATGCTAAATCGAGGATGAAAAAAAGTTCGCTTTCCCTACGTTCAGAATTGTTTCCTGCATGTTTGGAATCGGGAAACGGTCTGGGATGGTAATGTTGTTCAGGCGTCTAAAATCTATACAAGGGCGAGATGTTCCGTCCTTTTTGGAGACGAGAATCATAGGAGCGGACCAGGGACTAGCTGAAGGCTGAATGACATCCTGCTCCAACATGTCCTTGATGTGTTCCTCAATAGTGACTAATTGGGAATGTGGAACCCGATAGGGAGGAATGAAAATGGGTTTGGAATTGGGTTCCAACTTGATTTCAAAAGGGACCAAATTAGTTCGGCCCAGAGGATCTCCTTTTAGGGCAATCACATCTCTATTTCTTATCAGGAAATCGAGAAGTGATTCCATTAGTTTGGGATCCTGTAAAGCTGGTGACTCCTGAAGGGAGTGCTCCAGACATTTCTTATATTCTTCTTTTAATACTGAAGGATTTAACTCTAAGGAACTGGAAACACGATTTATCATACTGATGGGGAAATCTGAATCTACTTCTACTGTGGAAACAGTTCCTATTTTCTGATTTGAAGTTAATTCTATAGGACTTTTTCCTTTGTTTAAACAAACAACAGGGATAGCTGAATTCTGACTCTGACTAAGGACTTGGGCAATAAGAACATCTCTTTTGAAATTACTTTTCTCTGTAATCAGAGTACGCTCTGACTCTAATAATTTTCCTTGACTGTCGACTACTTTTGCTAGGAAACAAATCTTCTCATAAGGTGCTACTGTTATATGCTCGGTAGGGCATATGAAAAATTGTGAATCTGACTCTGGTTCGGCGACTAAAATTTGCCTTATGGCTGAACTGAAGCTGGCTGACTGAAACTGGCTGACTGGAAACTGGACTGTGTTGATCCAACTGGATTCAACAACTGGAACTGATTACCTGGGGTCTGATTTCTGGAGCGGTTGTCCCTCTGGATGCAACCAACTGACTTGAACTGCTATCAAGTGGAGGGGGTTTCCTATTTCTTTCGGAAATCTGAACTGAACTAATTCTATTAGCATTAAGCTGTCTGTTATTCTCATGGAGATGGTGTGTCCTATTTCGACACTTTACTA
>JAJOZX010004351.1:300000-310000 GCA_023014485.1 Bathynomus jamesi | reverse complement strand
CAGCCATCCGCACTCCGACAATTTGCCCTCTTTGGAAGTCTGACAGGTCTTTCATAACTGCTAATTCATAATTCACTCAGATCTGTAAAAACAACGTGAGGGTTATAACATGACGTATACACTCTCTGTTACGCATTTAAATAGGTTTGCCAGTCATTTGACCGTTTACTTTGTGTCTGAGCAGTCCGTAAAGATAACCGGTGAAATCGGCGGGTGTTCATATTATTTTGTCTAACCTCTGTATATATATATATATATATATATATGAATAGAAACGACATAAGTGTTAAGGAACGTTTCTGCACACGAGGAGGAGAGATAACGAATAATGAAAAATGAGGCGAACCGCCCAGGAATCGAACCCAGGGCCTTCCAATTGCCGGTCGGACGGCAATTGGAAGGCCCTGGGTTCGATTCCTGGGCGGTTCGCCTCATTTTTCATTATTCGTTATCTCTCCTCCTCGTGTGCAGAAACGTTCCTTAACACTTATGTCGTTTCTATTCATTTATATACTGCGCGGTCATTGCAGTTATATATGCATATATATATAATATATATATATATATATATAATATATATATATATACACACACCACACATATATATATATATATAACCTTTCGTTAACCTTTGGTTAGCTTCCGCCCGAATTGTTCATTCTGACGAAGGTCAAGCTTTTCACTCCACCTTAGACCTACAGTTTAACGTGGAATCCGAACCACGCCCCATCAGCAGCCCAGCGTCTTAACCACTAAGCTACCTAGGGTACCCATTTATCTAAGAACCACTTTCTTTATTGTGTGGAAGGATGAACAGCTGGGTTTTGCTGCGCACCAGCTGCCGTCGGATCTCGAACCTGGGGCATACGGATTCGTAGTCAGCGACGCTAACCACTACACCACCGAGGCGCATACACACACACACACACATGTGTATATATATATACACACACACACACACACACATATATATATATATATATATATGAAAAATTATTTCACGAAAGTGACACGTGAAAAGTATTTATGATGAATAAAACCACGAAGGAAAAAGAAACACAAAGGGGTGCTCAAGCGCTTTCGTCTAATGACATCCTCAGGAACACTGGAGTGAAAGGACAGATCAAGGCAATATATAGGTTACAAAAATAAACATACATACATACATATTCACATATATATACATACACACACACACACACACACACATATATATATATATATATATATATATATATATATATATATATATATATATATATATATATATACATACACAGGGTGAGTCAAAAGTCTCCATACATAGGCAAAATGGTAACTTTATTATGCAATCACTTGTAAGTCACAAAATATGCTCTATATGGGCACCATTACACTGAATGCACATACGGATGCGTTCCTCCCAATCATGGCAAACGCGCGTTAACACGTCTGGTGTTATGCGTGCACACGCATCACGAATGCGTTCCTTTAGGTGGTCCGTGTTTTGTATTTTCACCTGGTACACCATGGCCTTCAAGTGCCCCCACAAATAAAGATCAAGAGGGCTGAAGTCTGGGAACCTCGGAGACCACTCCACGGGACCACGGCGGCCAATCCAGTGACCCGGAAACTGCTGATCCAGCCAATGGCGCACGCAGATACCGTAGTGGGGTGGCGCCCCGTCTTGCTGAAAGTACGCTGGAAATCCTCCGTCCTCGTTCAGCAGGGACGGCTTGACTTTGTCTTGCAGCATGTTTAGATACATTTCGGCATTCAGATTGGTGTCAATGAAAAAAGGGCCAACAATTGTGTTGCCCCATATCCCGCACCACACCATCACTTTTCCAGCGCCTTGCGTCTTTGAGGGACTCATCCAGTGCGGGTTGTCATCACTCCAATAACGTACGTTTTGACGATTAACCTCTCCATGAACATAAAAGTTGGCTTCATCTGAAAACAGGATGCCAGCCGAGAACTCCGTGTCTTCGTCCACTTTTGTTCTTGCCCATTCACAGAATTCTAGCCGCCTGTTCGGGTCGTCTTCGCTAAGATACTGCAACATTTGCATTTTGTATGGATGCCATCTGTGCTCTTTCATAATGCGGACAATACTCCTTTGGCTGACACCGCATTCTGCAGACATCCGTCGAGTGGTTTTTTGGGGACTCTTTGCGAACGCTGCCAGCACCATGGTCACTGTGCCTTCATCGGTGGCTGTTCCTGGACGGCCACTTCTCGGTTGGTCTGCAACACTTCCAGTCTTCTTGAACTTCTTAATGAGTTTGGCAACGGTGTCGTGTGTGATGTGCGTGCCGGGGGCGTGTCTCCTGTTAAAATCCTTGGCAACCTTGCGACAGCTTCCTGATCCTGCCAGAATAATGATCTCTGTACGCTCTTCTTGGGACAAGGCATCATCACCTGCAAAAAAATAAAAAATAAATAATAATTTATTTATCATGACCATTTTGCCTATGTATGGAGACTTTTGACTCACCCTGTATATATATATATATATATATATATATATATATATATACATACACACACACACACACACACACACATATATATATATATATATATCTATCATACACAGGGTGTCCCATAAGTCCGGCATAATAGGAGAAATTCATATTTTTCTATTCTACAAACCATAATTTATGCTCGGGATGCCAATTTCCCGTTCCACCATTCTGTTCAGTGACGAGGCTGTTTTATGGAAATGGTGAGGTAAATCGACAGAACACCCGCTACTGGTCTCAAAACAACCCCTCACTGGTATACCTCTTCAAAGGAACAAGGTGCATCTCGGATGATGATATGGTGTGGCATTATGGAAGGATCGCATCATAGGGCCCCCTCTTTTCGATGACATGTCACTGGAGGCACCTACCTACGTATGCTCAAGGAAGAAGCATTTTCCCAGTGTCTTGAACGAAGAAGGAATTTCCCAACATGGTTCCAGCAAGACGGCGCTTCTGCACATTACAGCACCCAAGTAAGGGAATACCTATACCAACAATTCCCTGGTCATTGGAGAGGACGTCGAGGGCCTGTGGAGTGGCCAGCTAGAAGCCCGGATCTCATGCCACTAGATTTTTATCTCTGGGCCTGGGCCATTTGAAAGCGCCTGGTATACGCAGAGAAAATTAGGAGTGTTGAACATTTGCGGCAGCGCATTACTGGGGCATGTAACACCATTACTCCTGACATCATTCACCGTGTGCTTGCTGACTGGGTATCACGTCTGAATTTGTGTATTGAAAACAATGGTGGACATATTGAGCACGTTCTGTAAATAAAAGCTTTTGTTTGCCTTTTTATTATTTTTCCTATGATGCCGGACTTATGGGACAACCCTATATTATATATATTATATATATAATATATATATATATATATATATATATTTACACACTAGGGTGTCCCGTTTAAACCCAAAGTTGGTCGGGTACAGCATTAACCGATATAGTATCGTGGGCTACTAAGAATGCCCAAACAAGTTTTTAAAATCCTATTTAAAAAAATCATGCATCCCCAGGGGTTTACATTTTACAGCCCCGATTCAGACAAAAAAATTGACATTTTGACCTTTAAAAGACCCATTAAAGCTAGAAATTATATACACATTTTTTCCAATCTGTTAGCCTATACGAAGCCCCAGAACCACGTCAAGGTCGATTGGAATCTCTGGAGTTTTTTTCTAGTTTTTTTTTTTTTTTTTTTTTTCTAGTTTTTGTTTTTTTTTAGGTTTTTAAAATTTTTTTTTACTTTTTTGTATTTCCACTTTTTTTAATTTTTTAATTTTTTTTATGAAAAATTGCATAAATCCCCTTTTTTTAATAAAAAATTGCATTAATCCCCCTTTTAAACTAATAATTTACCTAGTAATTACGAAGATTCTTTTTCTTGATTTCTTTTAAATTTTTTCTATGAAGTACTGTGGTTTGAATTTTAGTTTGAAGCTGAGCTTCATCTGTAGGAGCCAGATCAGTTATAAGCTTAATAGCCCTTTCAGCACAATCATTGACAACCTTCAAATTACTCACAAACTCTTCCATTTCATTATAGTTTGGATCTGAGCACCATTCTCCCACTAGCTTTGACAACCAACAACTTTCTGATTTCATAATTTTAAAGATTTTCCATGAATTAGGTCCTATCAAATCCACCAGATGTATATCTGGGTGTAGTTCTGGAACTTCTGGCTTTCCTATAATAATTTCATCTGGAATTTCAGTTCCTAATAAACGAGCTGCGATACTTGCTTTTGTATTCTCATCTAAAGTTTTACTAAAAAGAAATAAAACTACAAGTTCTTGACTTAAATACCCTTGTGTCTTAAGAATGCATCTACTGCAGCAATAGAAACTTCTGGATCTACTTCCTGCCAGATATTAACTAATTGCTTATAAAATCGCAGGTCATTGAGTGGTGCTTCTGCAGCTAATGGGGTGTTTAGCCAATAAGGGCCATAAACTAAAGATGTAAACTTGACAAATCTTCCAAATGATTCTTTTACTTCTGGTTCATAGTTAAGCTGATCTCTAAATAAGACAAGTTTATTTGAATACAGCTGAGGTGCCATGAATCTAGCTCGATGGCATGCTCCTGGTTTACGAAGATGTATCTTTGAAGGCCTGTGCCCCAACAATAAACAGTTTAATTCTAAATATTCTAAGTAATCATCTCTGAAATAATTTTTGTTCTCTAATAAAGAATTATAAATTATATTTGCACTTTCTTTAATATCCATCAACAAAGGCTCAGTTATATTTATTTATTTAGTTTGGGATAATGTTATTTTGGACCAGCTTTTCGAAAATTCTTCAAATATGGGATAATCGGGACCAGTGCTTTTTCCAAGGATGCATTGCTAAACAGATTTTACAATAAGTTCGCCAATGTGATGACGGCATGCTAAATATAATAATGGTCTATTCAGATTTCTTTCTATATAAATGCAAGCTCCTTTGTTAATACCTGTATTTGAGGCCGTCGTGTCAAATGACATACCTCTCACCTTTCCTGTGACCTGCCAATCTGTAAGGAGCTTGAATGTAGCTTCAGACATTTGTTCACCAGTAGCATTTTGAATAATAGGTATCCCCAAAATTTTATCAATATCAGGAGATCCAGTAGCAGCAACAGCAAGCCTTTCTAAGCCTAAAATCTGTTTTGAATCCCAATGGACAAGATGTTTTATATTGGTATTTTGAAATAATTCTTTGACTTCATTTTCAGTTTTTACCCTATTTTCTTGTGTTGCTGTATGAGTAGATGTTTTTGAAATTGCATAATCGTTTAGGTCTCCACCGCCGGCTCTAATTAAAGTAGAAATTATTATTAATGTAGCTGTTCTAACAGATACATTTCCTCTGCCTATAGCACTGGCTACAATAGACTCGTTAAGTACATTTCTAGGTAGGTAGATAGGCTTTTGTTCTTTAGTTGTTTATAGCCTTTTATTGAGGTAATCATAATCGTTAGAACTATCTCCCTCACATTCTAATTCCTCTATTTTCACTTTAGATGGTTTGCTTATTCTCTCTTGTTCTTTCTGACGTAAACGTTCATTGGTTGCTAGTCTTTTTATTTTATTTTTTATTCTTTGCTCTGAAATCTAATCTCTTGAACCCAGTGTAACTTTATATATCTCTCTCAGCATCTTTAGAAACTCCAGATCTTCCTCAACTTCAGCTTTCCTTAGCTTTTCTGAAAGAACTTTTTCAGGAAATGGGTGAGCGACATTAAATATTGTTTAAAGTTTTTCATAAAATTTGTTTACTGAACTTAGGTGCTCTTCAGTTTTTCTATATTTATGTTTTGTTAGAACATACCATTCCTGGTGCAACTTAAGAAGTTTTTTAACGGCATATTGTCTGCTACTAGTAGGTAAATTGCATTTATTCCAAAAGGAGAACACATGGTTTATTACCATGCCAGCTTGATGACTCACAAGTTTTCCTTTAACAAGGGACTGATTATAATGAGGATTGCAAGCTTTAATATGATGGAAATATTTGAGTACTTGCTTGTTTGTTGGAACAGCTGTAGTCGTTATGGAGGCTATAGGTTGACCTAGAAAGGGAATTTCTGTTTTGCTCCTAGTTAATGGTTTGCTTAGAGCCATTTTATCAATTTAAATAGGTATTATGGTACCTAGATTTAGAAATTCCTGAAAAAAGTTAGATTAGTTAGTAAAAATTGCTAAAAATATAAAATAAGGGGGCTAAATTAGGCCCTGTGGGGCCTACATTTAGCATTGACATTTATAAAGCTAGTATACATTACCAGAAATGCATATAGAGTTGTAAATGTGTTTTACTTTTAATTAAAATAGTATATTTTACTAGAAAATGCCAATTTTTTGGTCTGAATCGGGGATGTAAAATGTAAACCGCTGAGGATGCATGAATTTTTTAGACAGGACTTTAAAATCTTGTGTGAGCATTCTTAGTAACCAACTTCACGATATTATATCGGTTAATGCTGTACCCGACCAACTTTGGGTTTAACGGGACACCCTAAATTACACACACACACACACACACACACACACACACATCATATATATATATATATATATAGTCATGCGGTTTGCTTCTACAAAGCTTCAATTTAATATTTAGGAGAAATCCAATGACAAGGAGGAATGTAAATGCCATGAAAAGTCTTCTTTAATGCGCAACGTTTCGAGCAATACGCTCATCATCAGGCTAGATAATAACAATATGAAATTAGAATCAATAAATAATGTGAACAAGACAAAATAATTTCTATAAAAAGACTAAAAGAAGAGGGTTAAATTCAAAGTTATAAAATTTACATATAAAATTACAAGAATTTTAAAAGCTATTTTTAAATTACATATAGTAAATTTGAAATTAGTACACTGGAATAATTAACACTAATACAATGGAATAATTAACACTACGAACCTTTCAATGCTGGTTCCGAGGCACGAGTAATTTAAAACAAAACAAAACAGGAAATAAGCTATGGGTTGGGCGGTTGGAGTTATAAGTTAGGGGAGGGGGGATTATAAAAAATTGGGGAGGGGGAGGGAGTTGGGGAGGGGGGTTTATAAAAAATTTAGAGGGACAGCTGAGGAATCCACGTTTAGAGAAGGGGTCAATGTTTTAATATAAAGAGATTCCAAAATTCTAAGTGAGTTAGGACAAGAATTACAACCGAGAATTTTAAAATTATCTAAAGTGACATCTGTTTTACATTTTATACTGTGTTCCCGAATACTGGAGGCTTCTTTTTTATTTAAAATTTTACCTGTTCGGCAACTTATTCCCATATGCGAATAAAATCTAGTCCTGAGGGAGCGCACGGTGCTGCCAATGTAAGTACCAAGGAGACACCTTGGGCAGGTAAATAAATATACAACACCGCTACGCAACGAATCAGGAGTTCGATCCTTCGCTGAGAAAAAGCTACCTAAAGACATTTTGTTAATAAATATAATGCGAAAATCAGTATGATAGAAAATTTTCTTAACAACTTTGTAAATTTAAGTTTAAATATCTTTATTCATGGGACCCATTTCAGGTACCAGGAAATATTTTATATCTTTAGGCACTGAAATACAGGAAAGTTGAGGGCTATAAACATTATTTAAGAAAGATCTTATTAGTTTATCTACATATTGAACAGGAAAACTATTATTGGTAAAATATGATCTTAAATTATTAAATTCATCGTTTAGTAAGGTAAAACTAGAGGTCAAATTATATCCTCTGAACAAGAGAGTTTTAATACACGACATCTTATAGTTAAAATCGGTAAAACTAAAGAAATTCATGCCCAAACCAGTAAAAGTGGGTTTCCTGTAAACTGATGTAGTAATAGAATCACCTTTTTTCGAAATTAAAAGATCTAAAAAGGGAAGGGAGCCATTTTTCTCAGTTTCCATTGTATAAGTTATATTGGGGTGCAGAGAATTTAAGAAGTTAAAAAATTGTTGCGCTTCTACAGCATTATCAAAAACAGCTATCGAGTCATCAACGAAGCGTCGATAGAAAATTGGTTTACAATGGGTGGGAGATTGTCTAAAAATTACACTTTCTAAATGAGTCATAAAAAAATCAGCTGATCGGACCTCTATCAGCTGATTTTTTTATGACTCATTTAGAAAGTGTAATTTTTAGACAATCTCCCACCCATTGTAAACCAATTTTCTATCGACGCTTCGTTGATGACTCGATAGCTGTTTTTGATAATGCTGTACAAGCGCAACAATTTTTTAACTTCTTAAATTCTCTGCACCCCAATATAACTTATACAATGGAAACTGAGAAAAATGGCTCCCTTCCCTTTTTAGATCTTTTAATTTCGAAAAAAGGTGATTCTATTACTACATCAGTTTACAGGAAACCCACTTTTACTGGTTTGGGCATGAATTTCTTTAGTTTTACCGATTTTAACTATAAGATGTCGTGTATTAAAACTCTCTTGTTCAGAGGATATAATTTGACCTCTAGTTTTACCTTACTAAACGATGAATTTAATAATTTAAGATCATATTTTACCAATAATAGTTTTCCTGTTCAATATGTAGATAAACTAATAAGATCTTTCTTAAATAATGTTTATAGCCCTCAACTTTCCTGTATTTCAGTGCTAAAGATATAAAATATTTCCTGGTACCTGAAATGGGTCCCATGCAGACCCGGATCTAGGGGTGGGCTATGTGGGCTGCAGCCACGGGCCCCGCATTTGAGGGGGGCCTCCAAATTTGGAGAAGTTTTCCCCAATGTCTTAAGTGCATACAGAATGTACTTGTCATTGATGGTGACCAATTGTACCGGCGGACGGAGTTTTTCTAAGTTAAAGCGACTGAAATGTTGCACACGTTCAACAATGAAGCAAAAGCGATTACAGTCACTGGCAATTCTCTGTGTTGAACATGCTCCGGCCAAAGAAGTCGATTTTCGAAATATTATTAATGAATTTGCACAAAAAAAGGCTCGTCGGTTCAATCGGTTGCCAGCTCATAATCAGTAGGTAGGTGTGTATAAAATTATTAATTCAGGAAAATATAATATGTAAAATAAAGTAAAATATTTGTAAAGTAATATGTTTGTTCTGAAAACTAAATAAATAAAGTAAAGTAATATGTTTGTTCTGAAAACCTTTAATTTTCCTCGTAAACAAAGCTTATAATCCTTATATAATAAAAATTGTAGCCAAGGGGGCCCCCCAAAAAAAAATTGCCACGGGCCCCCATTCTTCTAGATCCGGGCCTGGTCCCATGAATAAAGAATTTAAACTTAAATTTACAAAGTTGTTAAGAAAATTTTTCTATCATACTGATTTTCGCATTATATTTATTAACAAAATGTCTTTAGGTAGCTTTTTCTCAGCGAAGGATCGAACTCCTGATTCGTTGCGTAGCGGTGTTGTATATTTATTTACCTGCCCAAGGTGTCTCCTTGGTACTTACATTGGCAGCACCGTGCGCTCCCTCAGGACTAGATTTTATTCGCATATGGGAATAAGTTGCTGAACAGGTAAAATTTTAAATAAAAAAGAAGCCTCCAGTATTCGGGAGCACAGTATAAAATGTAAAACAGATGTCACTTTAGATAATTTTAAAATTCTCGGTTGTAATTCTTGTCCTAACTCACTTAGAATTTTGGAATCTCTTTATATTAAAACATTGACCCCTTCTCTAAACGTGGATTCCTCAGCTGTCCCTCTAAATTTTTTATAAACCCCCCTCCCCAACTCCCCTCCCCCCTCCCCAATTTTTTATAATCCCCCCTCCCCTAACTTATAACTCCAACCGCCCAACCCATAGCTTGTTTCCTGTTTTGTTTTGTTTCAAATTACTCGTGCCTCGGAACCAGCATTGAAAGGTTCGTAGTGTTAATTATTCCATTGTATTAGTGTTAATTATTCCAGTGTACTAATTTCAAATTTACTATATGTAATTTAAAAATAGCTTTTAAAATTCTTGTAATTTTATATGTAAATTTTTATAACTTTGAATTTAACCCTCTTCTTT
>JAJOZX010004351.1:175000-297500 GCA_023014485.1 Bathynomus jamesi | reverse complement strand
TCTTGAGCTTACAATTATTCTTCAGTGACAGAACCCATACAAAAACCCATACAAAACGGTACTGTCCCGTTCAAAACGGTACGTATGGTCAGCCTAAGTCTGTAGGTCTACGGTGGAGTGAAAAGCTTGACCTTCGTCAGAATGAACAATTCTGGCGGAAGCTAACCAACGGTTATATATATATATACACACACACACACACATATATATACAGGGTGCCCCAAAAGGTATGGCCTAAAAATAAACTTTTACAATTTTTTTATTATAAATGATAGAGTTAAAGAACAATGATAAAAACAGGCATGAATGCTTTAAGTTTTATTCAATATAGTTAGTAAACCTTCACATGATATCCACCGTTCACAACAACTAGTCTAATTCTACGTTCAAATTATAAAAAAGCTGAACGTATGAAATCTGGTGTAAGTGATGCGCATATCGTATGTCATAAAAAGGCGCTCAGCAACAAGGTGCTTAGCTTAACTTAGCCTAACACATCAAATATGCTCGTACTGAAGTTGATGCCGGAAGTTAAGTGCCGTAAACTGTTTAAATGATGAATTTTGAAAACAGTGAGTAATTTCCCTGTCTGAAATTTAGAATTTGAACGTAGAATTAGACTAGTTGTTGTCAACGGTGGATATCATGTGGAGGTTTACTAACTATTAATACTATAAACACCTTCAACATGGATTCAGACCTCACCACTCAACCACGACATTACTCACTAACCTCACGCAGCACATCATGGATGGCATCAACTCCAGACGACCAGCTCAACGTACACTATTAGCAACAATAGACATTAGTAAAGCATTTGATGCTATCCCACGCTTCCCTCTCATAAACAAAATACTCAACACAAACATGCACAATAACACCAAAAGGTGGCTGAGCAACTATCTCTCAGGAAGATACTCACATGTCACATTTAATGGCAAATCATCCAAAAACAAGCTTTTTCCGAACGGGGTCCCTCAAGGCTCTGTTCTCTCACCAACACTCTTCAACTTATACATGCATGACATTCCAACACCCATAGATAACAAGCTTACCTTATCATCATATGCAGATGATATCACTCTAACATCCACCCACAACAACATCGACACCGCTACAAATAACCTACAAACATACATAAACAGTATACAAGACTGGCTCACACACAATAGACTCAAAGTAGCGCCCACAAAATCAACCATCACCTTGCTTACAAGCAACACAAAAGAACACCAGGTAATTCCACAGCTTACACTAAACAACATCAACATTCCACACACTCACAGAACCAAAATACTTGGTGTCACATACAACACATCATTATCTTTTGCAAACCACATTCAGGACATTAAAACCAAATGTACGTCAAGACTTAACACGCTTAGGGTACTAACAGGCACAAACTTTGGACACCAGCAGGAAACAACATCACTCATATACAAACAATATATTCGCTCAGTTATGGACTATGCTAGCCCATGCTGGGCACCCATTATCTCAAACACACACATAAACACCTTACAAACAATACAAAACAACACACTTCGTATCATTACAGGATGCACTCAAACAACACCAATAGAACACCTGCACACAGAAACAAAAATACTAAAAGTTAGGGAACATTTAGACATGAGGGGAACACAATTCATGGCAGCAGCGACAACTAACCCACAACATCCTTGCCACTACATGTACAATCATGCACCAACACCTCGCACCATTAAGGTAACACCAGAGAGATATTATAACGAAATACTCCATTCCATACCACGCCCCACAGACATCACACAGTACAGAAAACACATACACACACACCTAACCCACAAAGCACTGACACGACTCGGTCCGAATGCGGTCCTAGGTGCGAAGCCGCCACCCATTAACAGGTCAAAGATCAGCCTGAGCAGATCGGATCGAGTTAACTTAGCACGATTCCGATGTGGACATCACCCAAACTTACGGACATATAAACACAGACTAGACAACTCCATAGACGACACCTGCCACCTGTGCCAAGACACACCACAAACAATTGAACACATTATGACGGACTGTACCGCTCTAGCACAACAACGAACACAACACAACATCACTAGTGCGCTGAACCTCTGGTCCACTCCGGAGAGGGCGATCGGTTACCTGCGTGCCGCCGGCTTGCTCGATCAGGGTGGGCTGATCGGCTAAACAACAACAACAACTATAAACACCCAGGAATGTCTGTCAGTCTGTCACGCTCGAAAAGAGAAGAAGATTCTTGATATATATGGCCGATATTTGTATTTTAATGCATTAGAAAAAGCCGTAATGAATTCTACTTTTAATTATAATTTTAAAAAGTGTAAAAAATATTTGCTTTTGCGTTCAGCTTTGAGCCGAAATTTAATCTGCGGCTAAGTTCAAAAATTTACCAAATGAGTTCTTTTTATGCACTTTCATACTGGTGCTGCAACCATTACAGAATAAACATTGTATCAAGATTTGTGAAGCTTAAGATTTTTATGGCTGCATTCTTTTCTATAGTTTTATTGACTGAATAATTGACTCCCCGGTAACTGGGGGGGGCCTGCGGCTCCCCAATTACTGAGGCCAAAGGCCCCAGCACCACGGGCGTAGCTAAATGGGCCCGTAGGGCCCACTTTAGCTAGTATTAAATAAAACTTAAAGCACTCATGCTTGTTTTTATCATTGTTCTTTAACTCTATCATTTATAATAAAAAAATTGTAAAAGTTTATTTTTAGGCCATACCTTTTGGGACACCCTGTATATATATATATATACACACACACACACATATATATATATATATATATATATATATATACACACACACACACACACACATATATATATATATACACACACACACACACACACACACACACATATATATATGGTGCTTTCCTGTTAACAAGAATACCCAACGGCCTGCCATCATCTGGACTCGTATCTTACGGAATTCATGTGGCGGCAGTAGTATAGCCGCAAAAGGGGAGAGTGCAAGAATGTTGCAGGTTATTAGGTAATGTTGCAAAGGGGGGTGGGGGTGTTGCAAAGGGGGTGGGGGGGGTGTTGCAAAAAAAGAAAAAAAAAAAAAGAAAAAAAGAAAAAAGAAAGAAAAAAAGAGTACTGGCCATTGTTGCCAACCTAGGTTGCAAGGGGCATGCAACTTGGAGGCCTCCCCCAAGCTATTCCCCCCAAAGGGCCAGAGAGAAAGGAGGAGAGAAAGGAGGAGAGGTGTTCACCTGGCAGGAGCCAAGTGCACATTAAGACTTCAGCCGAGTAGGCGTTGTTTTATAGGCTCCTAATCAGCCAGAATCAGCCAGTTGGCTGAATCAGCCAGTTGGCTGAGCCAAGGGACAGGTACACATGCAGGAGGTACACACACATACGCACACATGCAGGAGGTACACATGCAGTAGGTACACATGCAGGAGAGAGAGAGACACCTGAAGGAGGGAGATACCTGAAGGAGAGAGAGAGAGAGTAGTTGCCTTTGATAGCAAGGCATATTATTTTCGTTTACCTAACCTAAGAGGCCACTAAGGGTTTTTCCCAAAGAGCCAAAAAGAAGGACCGGAGGTCCTTGCTCGGCTGGAGCCAAGCTGGGAATGAGTCTTCACCAGCTTCTCGGTCTTTTATAAACCTATATTCTGGCTGAGTTTCCAGATAGCGCCATGTATTCAGTTGCTGAGTTGTCAGATCACGCAATGTATTCAGTTGCTGAGTTGCGAGATCGCGTCATGTACACCAGATAGCGCTATGTATTCCAGATAGCAATATTTATTAAATTGTACTTGTATATATAATAAACTAATGAACCATATAAAATACCACAATATATGTTTATATAGTTAATCAGTTGGAAGATTCACCCATATAAAATAACACTATGTTTATATAGTTAATCAGTTGGAAGAATCAACCATATAAAATAACACAAGCGCCTCTTTCATGTTTCAGAAATATTTACGCATTAATAGAATTAACAAAGTTACCCAATAAATAATTCGTTAGACAGAAACGAATTTTTATAAGGGATACCCAGCTTCATTAAACTTGAAGATGAACGAAACAAATAACATAGTTATCCATAATTCAGCCGAAAACAATTAATTTTATGGGTAACTATTTCGACATAAGTTTACTATAATTATATCAGTCTTTTAAATATCTTGTGATATATATATATATATATATATATATATATATATATATATATATATAATAAAATATTTTATATTTATGCGTAACTTAGACCCACAGTTTAACCCATCTGTACACAAATCATATAAAATACCACAATATATGATTGTAGATGAGCCCTCACGAATAACGAAACGAAATGATCATTTACGATACAATTCGAAATACGATAATTTACGATACAATTCGAAACCCACCAAACGAGATGAAAAGTTAAGAAACATACGAGCCTCATTCCCTGAGAAGGAAAAATGAAAAAACGAAATTAAAAGAAACGAAGAAAGTTGGATTTCCCAAAACACAGTCCACTATAGCGAGGTTGGTTTCGGAGAAATCTGCTTGCGAGAGACCTTTCTTAAAGACAGCCCTTGATAAGTACCCACTGCTCCAAATATTAATATTGCCATTGTTATTACTTCTACAATGAATCCAATTAAATTCTGCTTATTAAATAACTTTTTTAGACACTTGATTTTTATTATAAATATTTAAGTCACGAATAACAGTGGGAAAAACGTACACACAATATATATATATATATATATATATATATATATGCTACACATATCGTGAACTAAAGAGAATAATCGGTAGTGAGCAGGCTTTAGTTATGGGTGACTTTAATTGCGCCAACTTGAATTACGATACAATGCAGGGAGACGCGGAAGGTAATCGTTTAGTTAATTTTCTCGAGGATAGCTTTCTTATTCAAAAGGTTGGGGAACCTACGAGGTTGGACAGTATTTTAGATTTAGTAATAACTACGGATGATAGGCTAATTACTGATCTTCAAGTAATAGAACCGTTGAGCAATAGCGATCACAATATGGTAGAGTTTGTCCTCTCAGTAAGTCACTCGAAACCAACTAACTCGACTAAAATTCCTAGCTTCCAGCACGCAGACTTTAGTAAATTTCGAAATAAATTTTCACACGTCAATTGGGAAAACGTAATGGGGAACTCCAACGCAAAACTAATGTGGGAATCGTTCGTAAAGGTATTTCGGACTATAAATGAGGAATGTGTACCGTACAAAATTAAGCGTGCGAAAGTAAACAACAAGCCCTTGTGGTTTACTTCTAGAGTAGGAGACATTATAAAGAGTAGAGAGAGGGCTTATAGGCTATACAAGTCCGATAAAGATAATCTGTTGTTACGAAACAACTACATATCTCTAAGGCGTGAAGCTAAAAGTGTAATAAAAAAGTCAAAACGCGAATTTGAAATCTCCATAGCTCGTGACGGTAAAGAAAATCCCAAGCGATTCTTTCAATACGTCAATAATAGAAATCCAGTAAAAAGTGTCTTAGGTCCATTAAAAAATGGAAATGGAGATCTAGTCTCTGAAAACAAGGAAATGGCTACCTTGCTAAACGAATTTTTTACGTCAGTTTTTACTATAGAAGATGTAACGAATATCCCTACGGTCATAGACATAATACCTTTTGATAATGGTAATATTTTGGATAATATTGTCGTTAGTGAAGGGGAAGTAATGCGCTATATTGATAAAATGAAAACGCGTAAATCACCGGGTCCGGATTCCATATATCCCATACAACTAAAAGAATTAAAAGATAGCATTGTTGTGCCGCTAACAAGATTTTTAATGCGTCTATTTCTGAGGGGTGCGTACCAGATAATTTCAAGTTAGCAAACGTAACACCTATCTTTAAGAAAGGCGATAAAGGTGCGGCGGGAAATTATAGGCCAATCAGTTTAACGTCTGTTGTAGGTAAGCTACTGGAATCAATAATTAGGGATCGTATAGTCGAACACTTAGAAGTGCATAATCTGGTCAGAAATACGCAGCACGGTTTTAGGCGAAACAAATCTTGCTTAACTAATCTTTTAGAATTTTTCCAAAGCGTGGTTAACGTTTACGATAGACATCGGGCGGTTGATGTAGTGTATTTAGATTTTCAAAAAGCGTTTGACACCGTGCCGCACAAAAGACTGATTGAAAAAACTAAGGCTCATGGAATCAGGGGTGTAGTAATAAATTGGCTAGAAGAATGGTTGCGAGGCAGGAAACAGAGGGTGGTCGTTGATGGAGCGGAGTCGTGTTGGGCTAATGTAGCGAGTGGCGTTCCTCAGGGTTCTGTATTGGGCCCCTTGCTTTTTCTTATATATATTAACGATTTAGATGTCGGCCTAGTCAGTACAGTTTCAAAGTTTGCGGATGACACGAAGCTGGGTGGTAGGGCGATTAATGACGAAGATAGAGGTAAAATTCAGGAAGATCTGAATAAAATCGTTGATTGGTCAGTCACATGGCAAATGAGATTTAACGTGGATAAGTGCAAAATTATGCATATAGGTTCGCGTAACGGTAATTTTGCGTATAGTATGTCAGGGAAAGATTTAACAAGCGTAGAGCAGGAAAAAGATTTAGGAGTTATAGTCACTGGTGATTTAAAAGTAGCGAAACAAAGTACAGCGGCGGTCAATAAGGCGAACAAAGTGTTAGGTTTTATAGCTCGAAATTTTGAGTACAAATCGCGCGATATTATAGTTCCTCTTTATAAATCATTAGTTAGACCCCATTTGGAGTACGCGGTCCAATTTTGGAATCCGCATATGCGCAAAGATATAGACAAAATCGAAAGAGTTCAAAGACGAGCAACTAAGATGATTCCGTCTCTTAGGTCAAAGTCGTACGAGGATAGGCTTAAAGAGTTAAAATTGACTACACTCGAGACTAGGAGGTTAAGGGGTGATCTAATCCAGGTTTTCAAAATTATGAATGGTTTGATAACGTAGATAGAGATAGCTTTTTCGAAATATCTCAATATAATAGGACTAGAAATAACGGGTGTAAGTTGACAAGTAGAAGGTTCGAGACAGCAGTTGCGAAAAACTTTTTTACGCATAGAATAGTAAATAGCTGGAATAGTTTGCCGGTAGAAGTAATTAGTAGCACGTCTATAAACATGTTTAAGAATCGATTGGACGCGCATGTTGATAGAAAGGGTATAGTTTAAGGTAGTAAAATTAAGGCTTTGTGGGGATAGATCCCACAGCTCAACACAAGTGTTGTGGGATATAGGGAGGCAGCGTCTTGGGTTAGGGGATACTCTCTGTCCTTACACACCCCATTTAAAGATATTCCTCTGCCGAGCGGTGCCCCCCATAGTACTGTGAGGTATTGAAAAACTCATGATCTTCACTTGCCCCACAAACACCTTTAAATGGGAGACCCATAATGGGTGCACACACATTTCTACATTACTGTACAGTCTTTACAGCCACACCTACACTTTTCCTCGTATGTGTATACACAATACACGATTACGAACACAGTTAGGTAGACCTGCCATGAGTGGATCCTAGGGTCTTTGTTGGTCTGAAACATTATAACATTATAACACAGACCGTGCATGGAACAAGGAACTCTTCTGGGATAATTAAATCCACTATAGTCCGAGTAAGTAATGACAAATACCATAGTTTTTCTTTTTCATGATGCTAGCCTCATGAGGCGCCTCGGTGGTGTAGTGGTTAGCGTCGCGGACTACGAATCCATCGGCCCAGGGTTCGAGACCCGACGGCAGCCGGCGCGCAGCAAAACCCAGCTGTTCATCCTTCCACACAATAAAGAAAGTGGTTGGTAGATAAATGGGTACCCTAGGTGGCCTAGTGGTCAAGACGCTGGGCTGCTGATGGGTCGTGGTTCGGAATCCACGTTAAACTGTAGGTCTAAGGTGGAGTGAAAAGCTTGACCTTCGTCAGAATGAACAATTCGGGCGGAAGCTAACCAAAGGTTAGCCCGACGCGGGCAACGGGTCACTCGCAAAGAGAATTTAATCATTGGTAAACTTCCTTCCAGACCACTCTTTCTATATATATATATATATATATATATATATATATATATATGAAAGAGGAGCGAGAGTTTTGTTCAATAAATAATAATCGAAAAAAACATCATAATGCACGATTTTCTATGTAGCAATACTAATTAACTCTTTCTCGCCTACGCGGTACAAGAACATAATACGTGCACTCGCTCGTAAATTAGACCTCCAGTTTAACATGGGTTCAGAAATACATCTCGTCGATGGGGTTCGTTGCTTACTCTACCACATGGACTTTTATATGTAAGAGACCTAACCTAACCTACGAAATACATCTCGTCAGGGCCGATCCTAGAGCCATATATAGCAATGGAAATGAGCGCGATGTGTCGTTAAATACGTGATTTAAAATAACAGGACCATTTGACCCGAGGCAGTAGTATACCCGAAAAACATCGTAATGCACGATTTTTTCTATGTAGCAATAATAATTAACTCTTTCAAATACGTGATTTAAAATAACAGGACCATTTGACCCGAGGCAGTAGTATACCCGAAAAACATCGTAATGCACGATTTTTTCTATGTAGCAATAATGATTAACTCTTTCAAATACGTGATTTAAAATAACAGGATCATTTAACCCGAGGCAGTAGTATGCCCGAAAAACATCGTATAACCTAACTATAATTTCAACTATAGTTTACCTTGACTTTCATATGCTTCTATCCTGTTTTATTAATAAAGATTTTTAACTTTTAATAACGTATGAATAAAGATTTTTAACATTTAATTTTATTTTAGTATTTATTCATGCCACGCCGCCTTAGACCACAGCTTAACGTTGAAACCGAATGTTCTTTTTAAAATATAATTAGGATATAATTTCTTTATTATAAAATAAGTTAACAATTATGTTAACAAACAATACTAATAATTTGTAAGTAAAAAATATAATATAAGGGACTACCATAGAAATGTAAGTGCCTATAATTCGATTTTATATATATGTTACTCGTCCGGTCTCGTTATAGCGGATTGGTACACGTCATAGCTCCACCCAGCTACATCGGCAGCCAATCACTACGAACATCTGGTCTTTTGGGCGGAGCTTGGCGAATGTGCATATAAAAGGGGATATTTTCAGTTGGGAGTAACAGTAGCTATTTTCGCATCAGTGAATAATCATTCCTCACCATGGACCTGTACGTCTCCCCAGACTTGTATGAAGAACGTGATACTGCAGCATTAACCACAATTAGTCTTTTCAATGCGGTGATTGTGGCGAATTTTTTACGCAAACCGTAGAAGATATTTGCAGTGACGCTCCTTACAATCCGACGCAAGGGACTACCATAGAAATGTAAGTGTCCATAATTCGAATTTATATACGGAGGTTGTAGTATTCGTCAAATAGATACTAGTCAAAAATGTCAATCAATGTTATTTCCCCATCATGCTAAAATCGAAATTGGTATCGAACCAAAGATATCTTCACATAATGGGATCTGTCTGTATACTCTGTATATGTTTTCATTATTCCTTTAAGGTCCGATGAGGATTTGACACGTGTTATACAATCTTTTGAAGAATCTCGGAATACGGATGATATACTGATCAGTCAGCAGTGTCACACATCCTCCACCATGGACCTGTACGTCTCCCCGACTTGTATGAAGAACGTGATACTGCAGCATTAACCACAATTAGTCTTTTCAATGCGATGATTGTGGCGAACTATTTTCAACGCAAACCGTAGAAGATATTTGCAGTGACGCTCCTTACAACCGACGCAAGGGACTACCATAGAAATGTAAGTGTCTATAATTAGAATTTTATATATATATGGAGAGTTGTAGTATCTCGTCAAATAGATACTCGCCAAAAATGTCAATCAATGTTATTTCCCCATTATGCTAAAATCGAAATTTTTATGGCGTTCACTCCTCGAACCAAAGATATCTTCACATAATGGGGATCTGTCTGTATACTCTGTATATGTTTTCATTATTCCTTTAAGGTCCGATGAGGATTTGACACGAGTTATACAATCTTTTGAAGAATCTCGGAATAGGGAGGGTATACTGATCAGTCAACAATGTCACACACGAAATAATGTAAGTGTTTTTCGATCTTTTTGGGATAAGAAGACACAATATATTTTCATAAATTTATTAAATGAAAGAAATCAGTACAATAAACGAATATATCGTTACAAATATACGAACAAAAACATTATAATATACAACGAGTACGTACAATTGGAAAACGGTTTTTTATCTGTCTGCATACCATTTCATCGTTTCGGTGAGTGTGACACGGGTCAAATAAATTTAAAAAATTTATAAATTCTTTATCATTTGACATATGCATGAGAAATGAGACACAGTACATTCCGCAAACATTAGTAAAATATCCTGCATACGAAATGGGTTCCATACTTCGGGAATATGTAACTGAGCGAGAAATTTTACAATAATAGGGTCACTCCAGGGTTGAGTACCGAGTGAATCAAAATAGTACAGGCGCTGTCTATTTTTAAAATAGACAGCGATCCAGTGAATCCCTTCATTACCGATGATGTCTGTGTTCACAATAAGACTACCGCATTCTCGCGTACTTGGCAAACTCAATGTTTCATTCTTCGCAAACACGCCGATAAATTTGGAACGTGTGACTCGCTCCATTACTTTCTGAAGTGTATTAGCATCCATTTTAAAAGTCAGTGATAACGCTTCTAAATCTATCTACTTCTATTAGGGCTTGCGATTCGAGATATACTAGTACACTAATAGGAGCGTCTATAGGCTTGGCGAATTCCAGCCGCACTGAGATGTTACCGCTCTGCTGTGGTGTTAAATGGGTATTTACGCTAGCAGATAAGTCAGGTGTAATGTCAAACGGATAAAGGTTAAATTGATCAATGAATTCTTCCTGCGTTACCCCATTACCAAGCTCATCACAATCACCTGCAATATGGGTCAGATTACTATAGGCTCTGGCACAAAGAGGTAACACAGCGTCTGATGAATAGTCCGTACCCATTGTTCCACCCAAAGCAGTGCCATTAACGTATAGAGTTATATTTTTAAGTCCGAAATTCTCGAATTTAAAGGCACTCTTTTTATATTTTCCATTCACCGAAGCGTGGTCCTGCATGCCGATTAATATCCTTTTAGGAAGATTTCCCAGGGCAATGTTTTCTATCTGCTTCGATGCCAACCCTGCAGGAACCGTATATAGTTTGATCTGCACTCTGTTAATAGGATATTTCACTGTAGCGTTTAGTAAATTTTTCTCAATTTCTAGTTGTTTTGGTGAACTTAATTTCACTCGCCGTACGCGGAGGTATGTGTCCATAATGTGAACCACAACGGACTTTGCACCCTCTTCTTGATTCGCATCCAGATTTAAGCAGATCTCAGGACTCGTGCGGGTGAGCTTTATTTTCATATCCACCCCGTTCACAAGCAACTTCTCCTGGAAAGTGAAATCTGTGTGCAACCGTCCAAAACACTCGTATATTTTCTTTTTAGAATTTTTAAATTTGTCCTTTATACTATTTTCATCTTTAGTTTGATAATATCCCTCCGCACTTAAAAAGGTAGCCTTCGCTTCTTTGGAAAAGTTGAGGACATTTTCCAAATAGGCTCGTAGATGATAGTACCCCGTGCCTGCCGATATGTTGGTCTGATTTAAATATACGTCACACTGGTTGAATATGGCGTGCAGAAAGTTTGTTTCAGGGTATACAGCATATTTGTCATCGCAGGCCGTTCCATCAGAATGGGCTATACGTAGCTTAGCGTACATGTGCACACAGCTTGGATCAAAAAAGTAAAGACCTGAGCTGGGTATCACAAATTCTATAGGTGCACTCGGGGAACTAATTGTGTTTAAAGGGTTAATTGTAATAAAGTCACTGTGCTCAATAGAAACTTGGTTGGCGGGAGCTCAAAAAAGGACAGCTCCGATTTACAGCATTGTGAACTACATGGGTGGATGAAGCGTGCCATGGCGAAATAGTGACTCCCTCTCGACAAGTGGTAAACAAACTATGATTCATGAGATCAATATCCTTAGCTTATATCAGTCAAAAAAGTGGTCAACCATAGGTTTCATTCGCTTACAGCATTTCTTTTTTGATAGCCTTTTACGTTTAATACCACGTGACCCCTTCTTCTTCCGGGGAGCCCTCTTCTTCCCGCCACCACGCATTTTTCTCTTTGCATCTTTGATGATTTCGTTCCGTGTACGCTTTAAATGTTTTTTTAGAGCTTCTTTAGGTTTAGCCCCGGCCAATATGTCTTCTGCAGTGTTAAGGCCTGATTGTAGCGCTTTCGTTCCAAGGTATCTGGCACCTCTCTTCAGCAAAGGAACAGCCGTACGTAGTATGGATGAAAAAATGGATCCAAGTCCACTACCGCGCTGGTATCGCATCCCTCGATAGACGGTGAAAGGCTTTCTATCCATTATAACTCAGTGCGTCGAAAGTGGCTTCACTGTTAAGCTCCCGTTACCGAATGGGAAGTTTTCGCCCTCAATCGTTCTTATATATATTGTGATATTGGTTATTAAATTAGTTGCGACATTCACATAATGGGGTCTGTCATATGTAATACTCAAACTCCTTCCTCTATGGTTGGGGATGTGAGCAATGCGCAGCAGGCGTGCCTGGTATCCCAACAAACTGGTGCTCCACTATATTACTGTAAATATAGCACATGTCTGGAGACCTTTCAGCCAATTTCTCCATCTTCAATTGATACATTAATCTGGACAAGTTATACTGTCTCGTGAAATGTGTCTCTTTGGAAGGCTGCGCTATATCGGCCGTTGGTTAGAATTTTGAACTTTCTGTTCTTTAAGACGTCTGTTAGTCTTTGATTTTAGGATTAGTGTATGTGCAGGGTTGTTTACGACTTCGTATACTAAATCATTCGTAAGGTTTGAGTTTCTTAAACTTACGTTTAAGCCTCTCACAACATCCTCGGCCGAACCATATTGACCCGGCCCTAGTCTTACTTCTGTACTGTAATACCGTGCAATCTTAGTCCGAGCGATGCGCATAGTTTCATCCATAGCTACCCCAGCTTTTTCACACTCGTCAATGTCTCTAAGAATCGTAAAAACGGTTTCTTTATGTTCAATATTTAAAAAGACGGTGTCCAGCTGAATTTCGCATATCCCCACCTCATACGAGTCACGACCCAATTCAATGTGCCCATGGAGTTCTGTTACAAAGTTGGCTAGTGTTGTTAGGGTGTACAGACAGGGACGAGGAGGACGGGAGTGTGACGTAGAAATGGTTAGGAGCCATGTTGCATACTATTTAAGCTTCATTATTGCATCAGCTTTTATATAGGTGTTGAAGCTTTCTGGGTACCCTAGCCATTTCACCAGGTACATTTTTCTCCTTCCTGAGCCTTTGCTTCCTAAAATTTTCTCAATTTAAACACATTTTTTTCTAAATTAAACGCACTTTCTGCAATTCCTCGCGGTAAAAGCCTCCTGAGATTTCTTCCCCATTCAAATCTTCAATGTAATACATCATTATCTCACCTTTAGGTCTCACAGCCCTAACTTTAAAAATCTCGCGTGTCCATCCTTGCTCAAAGCCCTTTGCGAATTTATTCCCCGAACGCGACAGCCTTACATAATCATTGATTTTGAAGCGCGCAGAGTGTGGTGGTGGTGGTGATCCATCTCTCCTCGGGAGCGTACCTCTTTCTAAAACTTCGGTAGGTGTTGCCCCAATCGTGCGATGGTGTGAGCGGTTGTAGGATGATGCCAATGATTCCAGAATGTCTAGAAATCTGTATGTGTTTTTATGTGTAAAATAACGGTGCATGCGTTCCTTTATGGTGCGCTGAACTCTTTCAGCTAAAGAAGCCTTATGTATAGAATTGGTTGTGTAATAGCTGATATTAAACTCTGTCAACATATTCTGAAAAGCACGGCCTATAAATTCCTTCCCCATATCCGTACAAAAATAGCCAGGAACCCGGTTTTCTTTTAACATTAGCGTTTTGGTGGCTTTAGCAACTGTTTCAGGTGATTTATTTTTCAGAGGAACTAGCCACAGATATCTAGAGAATACGTCTATTATGAATAGAATGTAGCGGTAACCATCGTTATACACAGAATATCTTTGCATGTCTGTTAAATCTGCTTGCCAAATAGAATCAATCGAGGAAGCCGTTGTCTTGGCTGTTTTAAACCTTTTTTTCTCACAGGCTTATGAAGCGTATAAGCGTCCTGCTCCCTCAAAAATCTTTCAACATCTTTTTTTCCTACTCCGTAAACACTTCTGTACAGTCTATCTACGCTGCCGTAAGAGGATGGGGTAGAAATGTCATAATAGCGTTTAGTTAATACGTTAGCCATTTGCGTATTTTAGAGGCACGTGGGTAGGGTTGGTTTAACCTCTTCTTGCTCCTCTTCAAAGGTGTTACCGCCGGGGGTGACGGCGCCTTCAATTGTGTCACAGGCGTTGCATGTTCCAAGTCTTTTAACCTGTTCAGATTTCCTATCAACGTTTTAGGGACATTTATTTGTTGTAATCTTGCTTTAATATGCTTCCATCCTGATGGTGATGGCCTATCCCACTTTCTCACCAGATCATGGACAATGTCTACGATATTCGATCCCTGTACCTTTGATCCTTCCACAATGATCTCCCCTGTATCGGTCCATTGTATGGCGGGATCCTCATTCAATAGATTATAAAGACTTAAGCCTTTACTCCTCAATGTAAGTGGGAGGGTATTTTTTAATACATGTTCGATATGTTGTGTGGCTAATCTTTTTGGTTGGTCAGCTGTGTCGTCGGTACAGATCCTATGTCGCCATCGTCCCCCGTGCTGTGCCTAATAACCACAGGAATCTCTGTAGGGCTCTTATAATTTTCGTACTCGTGAAGAAATTTCTGCAGAGCTTCTTGGTATAAGATTCTTTTCTCATCAGGTGTTTTTTCACTGTTTAATAGGGCTAACAATTCGCTTTCCATTCTTTTAAGTCTGCTTTTAAGGGGATCTAGATACGTGTCTGGATTCCTTTGCAGTGAGGCGTACACCTCGTGGGGAATCACTACCACTTTCTTCATTATATTAATCTAGTCAGTAAAGGACCCAAAACTGAAAATAAGATGGGGAGAAATGACCCTCCTGTTTGTACAATAATTCGTTTTTTCTTCGCTACAGTTTGGCTTTTACGAGCGAGTGCACGTATTATGTTCTTGTAGCGGCGTAGCGAGCCTTCTGATGGGTTTTCATTGATACATTGCAATTTATAACGTTAAGACAGATTTCACAGATGCATTTTAAAAAGTCGGCATCGATATTTTTAATAAATATCTGCTGCATTGCCCGGGGCAGTCGATGATAGATTTTTATTAATTCACGGTATTTCTTTAGTCTCTTTGTCATTCTGGATATACACCGTTTCAGGCTCGTTTGGAAATATATTCGTTCGCAGAAGCACTCTAAACGTGTTTCGCGGATGAAGGTCGCAAAGCAAATATCCGTAACGCGTGCTTGTAGCTTCTTTATAACTTCCAAAAACTCCTCACGCTGATTCGGGAAAATTTGATTGGCTAATACCCCAATTTGTGATACATCTCTACGTTGCGCGAATAAGACTAGATATTGCGTATTTAACGACACATCGCGCATGTATCTATTTTTGAAAAATAGATTCTGATTGATGAAGAACACGCTTATGTTAAGATGGTGGGAGAATACTGTAAATGTCTCGGCAAACGTTTTATCCATCTCCAACATGAGATCGTCAATTACAATGATTGTATGTTCATTTCCCTTTAACGAATTAACGTCATATACGCCTTTGTGGAACAAAATATCATCTTGGTACTCGTTGAACACCGATTGATACGTCGAATAGCACCATATAACTTTATGCACAAATTTCGAGAACATCTCCCCCTTTTCTTTAATGATTTTAAGCATAAACACAGTTTTACCACATCCTGTAGGTCCAGATATAATACATGTGGATGGGCTCGTCACACTCCTAAGTGAGTCATTTACAAAATATTACAAATTTTGAGTGCTGATCCTTATATTTCTTCTCCCACAGAACCGTGAATGACGATGAGGTAGAGCAGCCCATCATTACGGATGACCTCGACGACAGTGTAGTTGTGATCTCCTCCCCTGAACCCTCACCAGTGATACCGGTAACACGTCCAAAGCGGAGGTATGAGATACCCACGTCAGGTATAAAGCGACCGAAATACGCGTCTGTTGCAGCGGTAATAGATCCCCAACCCTCAACCTCTTACGCAACAACACCCCCAGCAGCACCTAATATATCCCCTTATTCATCCGCCGCCCCCCGTTCTGTTAAGTCTACAATAATAGAGCCCCAACCATCAACCTCCTACGCAACAGGGCCCCCATCAGCAGCACCTTCCGCTAATATATCCACTAATTCATCCGCCGCCCCCCGTTCTGTTGTTGAGGATGGTATAACACTGGAATTGGTGCGATCCGCAGCCCCCACCCCAGCCTTGACTAGAAATCGGTATAGAGTCAGGGTCGACCCTAGAGTCATGTATAGCAGTGGAATTGAGCGCGGACTACGCCGGGTTGTAGAGCATATTATAGAGTTTGCTCTTCAGAATCGTGACGAGCGTGAAGTCAGGACGAGTCTGTCCTTTGGATTCGGGTCAGATGACGGTGATGTAGACGATTATTGGGTGATAGTGCCATTTAGACGTTTGGCGGCTGAAGATGTAGAATATATATTAGGGCGTATAATGCAAGCCGCCCAAAGTAGTATAGCCTTCAATATGGACAACTTCACGGTAAATATTGACCATGTATACCGTGTTGCGGGTCATAGTGCCATACCGTATACTCTTAACTTCAATTCTCAAGCTATTTATAGACGGCATATAAACGTCGATCGTGTTGCGGCTTTATAGCAGTACTCTTAGCACGTATGTTTACTGTACAAAATACACGAACTCAAAAAATTTGGTTGCCTACAGTCGTGGAGCGTGCCCGTAAACTAGCTGTAGACTGTGAACTTGAATTTGACTGTAATATGGGTCCTGAAGAGCTGAGAAGGGTAGAACAGGAAATGAATGTCCGCATAGTTGTGTTTGGGTTGGATGATCGTCGTAGGACTGTGTATGTTTTTAAAAGCTGTGTGAGAGATCGTACAAGACCCCTACTTATTTTAGGATTGTCAGGGACAACGTATCTCCCCATCCGTAATATAAGGTGGCTTTACGCGAGTTATGACAAAAGTCGAAAATATGGGAGACATCATGATTTGTGTAAGGGGTGCCTCGAGTTTGCGGATGATATAGTGAGACATTGTAAAGAATGTCACATGTATGTGAGCAGTGTAAAAGCACCAAATGTGAAAGCCGTGTAGTTGAAGCTGAGAAGAGAGACTGTGATGTGTGTAGACGCACATTTTTCAATAATAGCCGTTTTGATTTCCATAAATCAATTGGCACGTGCAGGAAAATGAGAATCTGTGAATGTGGTATGTTTCACACAATGGATAATTGGGGAAAATTTAAGCACAAGTGTGACGTAATTCACTGTCCTACATGCCAGGAGGAATATAAGGCGGATGGAGTAAAGCATGTATGTTATATGAAAGATGCTAAGCCTAAAATAACCCCTGTATAACTGTATACTACGATATAGAAACATATACGAACGCTGAAACCAAAGAGGTAATTCCACATTTACTTGTGAGCAACTATCTGTGATGAGTGTATGGATATCGAATGTGACGAGTGCCCCAAATGTGGTAAACGGACAAACGTTTTTAAAACGAATGTCAGCGATAGTCCTGTGAAACTATTTGTGTCCTATATTGTTAAGTTAGCCAACAAGTTCAAAAAAATGACTGTGTATATTCTCGCCCATAACGGGGCAAAGTTTGACACGCAGTTCCTTTATAAGGAGTTGCTTGAACACGAATCCTCTGAGATATTTACAGGTGATCCATTGAAAAGAGGCAACAAATTAATACAGATGCAGATAAGAGGCAATGTACAATTTAAAGATACTTTATTATTCACACCTTGTAAATTAGCAAAGCTACCCAAGGTGATGGGAGTAGCAGCTGAAGTTTCCAAAGGATACTTCCCATACACTTTCCTCACCAGCGAGACTTTAAACTACGTAGGCCCCCCCCCCCCAAACATTATTTTGACTGTATGGATGAACGTGAAGACTTTGATCGATACTACGACAGTTTTAATGAAAGTAACCCTTATAATATAGCTGATGAATGTGAGCGTTATTGCGTGAATGATGTGCGCGTGCTTAGAGTATGTTTCCAGGCCTTTAGAAGGATGTACATAGCCCGTTTCAAATGCGATCCACTGCAAGTCGCAACCACCATCGCATCATTATGTTTTACGGTGTTCAAGAATAACTTCATGCCGAAAGACACCTTAGCCATTATTCACCGAAACAATCCCCGCAGTTACGGGCACAAGGCTATTTACTGGCTCATACACCTACAGCAACAGACAGGTGTATACATAAAGCACGCCCGCAACACGGGTGAAGTACCCATTAAGATTAATGGACGTGTTTTTTGGGTTGATGGGTTAAGTGAAAACCGTGTCACTGGTGTGAAGACTGTGTACTCATTTAACGGTTGCTGGTGCCATGGATGCCCCCGTCCTGAGTGCGGAGTCACCGGAGATATCCACGGTAGGTCTCCTGCCGACTGTCTTGCATCGACCCGCACCCGCGATCAACTTATAGGATCACAGTTCACTCACAAAGTCTTGTGGGAGCATGAATATGATGCACGGATGGAGACAGACGAGGTGTACCGTGAGGAAATAAAAGCGATCAAGCGTTCAATGGTGCTGGATCCTCTCAAATGTGGTGATAGCTTGTTTGGAGGACGTACAAATCCTTTCAGACTATACTTCCCACCTACGGAGGGCGTGAAGCTCCATTACTACGATTTCTGTTCTTTATACCCATACGTGATGAAGAGCCATCCGTACCCCGTGGGCGCTCCTGAGAAACTGGTGGGACCTAGCCTACCATCCATCAATGAATTTTCAAAAAATTTGAATGATCGTTACTTTGGGATCTCTTTCGTAGACGTACTCCCCCCACGCAATTTATGGATGCCGATCTTACCTGTCGTTATCGACGACAAGCTCATGTTTCCCCTGTGCGTGAAGTGCGCGGAAGAGGATAACGGCGAATGTAACCATATACCCCACCAGCGTAAGATCAGAGGCGTATATACAAGTCCTGAGTTGGCCCTAGCCGTGCGCCATGGTTATAGAATACTGAAGATACATGAGGTGTGGAGGTTTCAGAAGCTACCCAACCTTTTCACACCATATATAAACACCTTTTGAAGGATAAGGTTGAGGCATCAGGGTATCCGCGAGGAGTTGATACCGAAGATGAAAAGTCTGCCTATATTCAACGTTACCGCGACCGCGAAGGTATACAACTTGATCGTGTCCAAATTGTAAAGAATCCTGGCAAGCGCTTTAGTGCAAAGTTGTGTCTAAACAGTCTATGGGGAAAATTTGCGCAGAATACCGGCAGAGGGAGCATTCATTTGGCACAAAGTTATAGCGATGTCTGGGATTATGCCAATGCCCCGATAAGAGGTCATGGAGATCGTAAATGTAGGTAATACTTACGTAATAAAGTACAACAACACTGAATTTGCAACAGATACCTCAAGGGTTACAAACATACCTGTGGCCAGCTTCACAACAGCCTACCCCCGTATAAAACTTTGGGGTCTATTGCATTCTCTTGGGCGGAGAGTATTGTATGCCGATACAGATAGCGTGATATTCACAGAGAGGGAGGGTGAATACATGCCCACTATTGGGGAGTTCCTCGGCGAGCTCACTGATGAGATCAAGGATGAGTATGGGGACAACGCATACGCCGACTCTTTTGCCTCAACAGGACCTAAGACTTATGGGGTACGGGTCAGGGTGGGGGAGGAAATGAAATATATCGTGAAGGCAAAGGGTATTACGCTCAACCATGCGAATCGGGAGGTTGTTAACTTTGAGTCGTTGAAGGATCTAGTATGTTTGGATGAACAACCTCCCCAACTAATTGTAGGCACCCACAATTTTCGGGCGCAGAAGCTGGGGGGCGTGAAGGAACTTAGGGGTACGATGGTGTGCCGTAACACCTATAGGAAACGTTACCAGATACCTGGTACCTATGATACCGTACCCTTTGGATACCAATGATGCTTCTAACTCACAAGTCTTGTATATAATCGTATCTATTTGTATATATATATATATATATATATATATATATATATATATATATATATATATATATATAACTTGAATATCTCGTTTATTAAATCGTATTTGTAAATATATATAACTTGAATATCTCGTTTGTTAAATAAATCATGTTTCAAATAGCGTTTCACTTTCTCCTTTGTGTGTGTGTGTGTGTGTGTGTGCGTGAAAGTTCTAAGCTCCGCCCACTGTAAGACAGTGAGTCATGCTACTATCTGGGAGTCCCTGCGTGGTCAGTCGACCGCAGTAAGCCCGAGAGATCAGACGTGTATTCAGATCAGACGTGTATTCAAATGGCTACCTTTAATATTGCTTGTACAACGTTTACGAAATGGTATTCAGTAAAGTGCCAGGATGTGGTGGATACCGAAAAACTTCCTATTCATCCCTCCTATGCCTCTTTTAAAAACACATTGGATTGTGCGAAGTTCCAAGATGTACAAATACTCTACGGATGTTCTGGTGAGACCGTTGAAGGCTTTCGTTGCACAGACGATGTGCTGAAGTATACTGCAGAGCTAAACTTTATAAAGTCTCACATACACCGTGAAGTAAAAGAAACAACGCGTGCAGAAGAGAAGCAGCCGGTATGGATAATGAGTCTTGCTGATGGGTGGTGTGACAAGCGGTATTACGTCATGCTACACCATGTCGATTACTCATACCATACGACTGGAAATGTGAATCTCGTGATCATGGACAATCTTAAGTATTTTTATCACTATATTAACGTATATCATGATGAGGTTCGTAGTGAGGTTGTGGCTAGTGCCCTGCGTGAATTTTTAACAGAGTTTAGAGACGAGTATCGTTTGATGGGCAGAAAGGAAAAATATGAACATATGTTCCTCTCAAATAGTGCGCCGGAGTGTGGAGATATTTAGTAAAACATAAAATGTTCCTAGTTCTTATCCAAAATGTCTGGTGCGTAGGCTGGTAGTGATATTCTTGTACCGGTACAACAATTCGACTCGCGGAACAAGCCCATTCACGTATCATCGAGTCAGCCGCCCGTCGAACCATTCCTGCCTACCTGCGTGCCTCACACGGCTCATAGTTATCTCAGAGCTTGAGCCGAGTGGACGTGCGCTCCTCGAATACGATGGAACTTCCTTTGAGCAGCATTCTCAACGCCTCGTACGATGTGTCCGTGACGAAATCGTTGCGCGTGTTCAGGCGTAATTCCGGTACCATTAGCTATGTACTGGAAACGGAATGTAGACCGACAAACAAACGGGTTTATTTAAGTATCGAGGAGATGAATAGAATCTTTGTGATAGTTGAGAAGTGGAGTGAAGATCGTTATAAAATACCTGCTAACGTAGGTACAAGAAGAGAGCAGATTAGTGACGCACCCTCATACGCCGTTGTATGTACGTTGTGTATAAATAACGATCGGCCGTGCATTGATATACGGTTGATGTGGAAGAATGCTTCTGATAATAACGCTCTTATTCCTACGCGAAACCGTTTCATCCTCGACAGAATGTTTGAAATCGTCGGATTCCGTAAACTGAAACCTATATTAGACGTGCGTGTTACGGATATGTTTTATTTTGATACAGTACTTGAATACGCATACACCTCTCTGCTCGATGGGTTTACCGAGTGTAGGGCTGGTGAGAATGGTCTAGTGCTGGGTTTATTTAAAAAGTTTAGACTCTGAAATACCATGAACTTTGGTACAAAGCAATTGATCGGTACAAGGCTGAGCTCACCTACACCGTTCACCCTGAAGAACTATTTCTTTATATAACGCGCAGTTGTCGTAACGATTTAGAAGATTATTTCAATTGCCGCTATGTTGAGTGAGTTCACGATTGAAAAGCTCGAGTCGGTAGAAATAAACCCTCGATTGGAAAAGCGTTCTTATAAACTTGTGTTTAATAATGTAGCTAACGATGAACTCTTTGTGCGTGCTTTTGATTGTATTCTAGGCGTATTTAAAGATGACTTACCAACCGGTTGTAAAGTGGGAACAAAAATAGTACTGAACGATATGAAAGCCCTTCATATCGAATACAGGTTTCCCTATACTTTAAGCGGTGAAATATTATTAAGCCGCATATACTGCGTAATGCAGAGCAATAATGATGTAATTGTAAACTCGATTAAGACCGAGTTTAGTATTTTGAGAAAAAAAGTGAATTGTATTTATATTTTGCTTGACATTTCTCCTGTACTGATTATACGCATATTTCTATTGAAATGTATATTTATTTCTATTTGAAAAGTATATTTATTTTATAAATATATCTCCATAATTGTGTGTGTGTGTGTATATTTCTCCTGTACTGTTATGTACATATTTCTATTGAAGTGTATATTTATTTGAAATGTATATTTTATTTTATATATATCCATAATTGTGTGTATATATTTCCTGTACTGTTATATGCATATTCCTCAAATGTATATTTATTTTCTATATATTATAATAAAAAGAATGATGCAATGTTGTTTTACTTAATTGTTATGCCTTCTACTACCGGTATTCGAAATATAATAATGTATACAGTGGTATTGCGGTATCTGGCAACATTTAAGCCTTCTAAGCCAACTGGCTGATTAGGCGTATATAATAATGTATACAATAATACTTCTAAAAGAGGTATCTGGCAACTCAAGCCATTTACAGCCAACTGGCTGATTAGGCGTATATAATAATAATGTATACAATGGTACTGCTAAAAAGAGGTATCTGACAACCATTTACAGCCAACTGGCTGATTAGGAGTCTATAATAATGTATACAATGGTATCGCGGTATCTGGCAACTCAATCCATTTACGCCAACTGGCTGATTAGGAGCCTATAAAACAACGCCAACTCGGCTGAAGTCTTAATGTGCACTTGGCTCCTGCCAGGTGAACACCTCTCCTCCTTTCTCTCCTCCTCCTTTCTCTTGGGGGATAACGCCGCCTCCAAGTTCCCCCCCCCACCCCCCTTTGCAACAACACCCTTTGCAACGACCTCACCCCCCTTTGGAACAACCCCCACCCCCTTTGCAACATTACGTCATCACTTGCAACATTCTTGCACTCTCCCCTTTTGCGGCTATACTACTGGCGACAACGTACCGAAAGCAGCGACGTTTTGTCTGCGATTTTAGATGACATAAAGACATTTTGGCCCCCTACTAACTGATTGTCGCTTACATATTAACTAATTTCATTTAAATGATTAATAAATTCGGTACTTACGTATTATCGGGACTACGAAACTGTTTATGATGTATTTTTGCTCCCGTCATTTTTGTTTAAACTAACGAAAATATCACAACTTAACCTAACCAATTACACTGCCCAACACCAATTTTGCTGATTTAATTCTAACACCTGTTTTTAGGTAACTTTGGTGTGCTGATTTCAAAAACCACCTTAGTTTTTGCCTATCACGTCAGGTTTTCGAGCAATCAAATATGAATATTTTGGAGATATCGCATTTTGGCAGGGTTATGCCCAATTTTTTTTCTTTTCAAAAATAAGTTTTTACATACTCAGAATCAGCATGGAAAAGTAAACAATTGTGCAGGGAGTGAACTTTAATATACAATGGTAATATTGACATAAAGTGATTAAAAGTGTTTAAATAAGCAAAAAATGAATCCATATTAAAGCAAGGACGGGACCAGTTTTCTTAACATTGTCTTTTTCTTGTTTTCTTACTTTTCAGTGCTGATAAATTTTTTCTTATAGGACTTCCTAGAATGAGAGATGTCAAGACAATCTCTTTGCATGCTCCAGCAGTAGTCAGCCATCATATGGGTATCCCATCTTCCTTGGTATCGTTCTTCCATCACTTTGATATCTTGGTGGAACCTTTCACCTTGCTCTTCACTAACATCACCAAGATTTTCTGGAAATTTATCCAGATAACTGTTGAGATAGTGAACTTTAATTCTCATGTTGCAACCCAACTGCTGAAAGTTTACAAGTAAATCCTTTACAAGATCTTTATAATTTTCAGACTTTTTGTTTCCTAGGAAGTTCTTAACTACTGCCACAAAAGCATTCCAAGCTCTTGCCTCCGTTTCGGTCATTGAGTTACTGAACTGCGGATCTTTCATCAGTTTTCTTATCTGGGGACCATCGAATATACCAGCTTTAAGCTTCTCATCACTAAGACCTGGAAAGGCTGCACATATGTAATTAAAGCAATCACCTTCTTTATTCAAAGCTTTTACAAACTGCTTCATAAGCCCAAGATTTTAATATGTTGTACATGACCTTTAGATTTAATGCACAGATTTGCGTATTCCACAGATAAAATTTTAACAGCAAAACAGCTGTTAACAGGTCTCAAAAATCATCAATTTTGATAAGCGCCCTTCATGGATCACCCAAAATAGGCATATTGCATTGCACGAAAACCTGATGTGATGGACAAAATCTAAGGTGATTTTTGAAATCAGCACATCAATATTATCCAGAAACAGGTCTTAGAATTAAATCAGCAGCAAAACATTTTTTTTTGGGGGGGCAGTGTTATCAAAGGCGTACAGTTAACCTAACCGGGCATTCAATTAACCTAACTGGGCATTCAGTTGACCTAACCGGGCATTTTCCGTTATATTTACCTGTTAGGTTAATTGAATGCCCGATTAGGTCAATTGAATGCCCGGTTAGGTCAACTGTACGCCCTTGATGATTGGTTAGGTTAAGTTGTGATATTTTCGTTAGTTTAAATGAAAATGACGAGAGCAAAAATACATAACAAACAGTTTGGTGGCGGGCGGTTGGGTATTCCCGTTAACAGGAAAGCACCACATATATATATATATATATATATATATATATAATATATATATATATACACACACACACACACACACATACAAACACACACATATATATATATATATAGGTCTGTGAAATGAGGGTTATTTTTGTTGAGTTTGAACGACGGTTCAGGATCGACCTGCGGTCGACCCCTCTGCAGCATCCCGCGTCATTTGCGGGACTTGGTGAAGGAGGGAATTGCTCTCTAATCTCCTTCTGCCCTCGTAGCCAGCCACGCATGGCTGGTCAGGGACTTTGTACAAGAATCTGTCCAGCTAGTTCTTGAAGTAATTCAGGTCGGTGTGCTGGAGATTCCTCACTTCTTTTGGAAGGACATTGAAAAGCTTTGGGCCCCGTATTCTGAGGGTATTTTCCATCCTCGTTTTCATGGCCCCTTGTCCTACCGCAGCTGGGACCGTACAAAATCTGCCTCTTCTCTCAATCCAGTTTGTTTCTATTTCATTTCTGAGGTTAGGGAGAGAGCCCTCAAGTATTTTCCATATGTATATTATTGTGTACCGCTCGCGCCTTCTTTCAAGAGAGTAGAGTTCCAGGGATTGTAGTCGAGACCATTAGTCTTCACCTTCCGTTTCCTCTATCTTAGACGTAAAAGTCCTTTGTATAGCTTTAATGCTCGCAATGTCTCTTTTTCTGTGTGGGCTTGTGAGAACTGAGCAATACTCAATTATTGGTAGGACTAGACTCTTCCATAATTTAAGCATGATGTTTGCTTTTCTGCTGCGGAAGCTCCTCCAGATGATTCACATTATTTTTGTAGCCGTTGTGATTTTGATTTTATAGTGCTCTCTGAATTCTGCATCCGAAAACATTATTACTCCAAGATCCCTGACTTGTGGATTTGGTGTTATCTCTTTGGCTTGCGGAGTTTTGTACCCTTTTTTCTGTAGCTCTTTGTTATTACCATATCTTAGAAGGTGGAATTTTTCTTCGTTGAACTTCATATTGTTATCTTCTGCCCACTGGAATAATGTTTCAATGTCGTTTTGTAATTTTCTTATGTCATCTTCGTTCAATATTTCCTTACATATCTTTGTGTCATCTGCGAAGCATGATACAATATTGTCCTTAATATTTGCATCAATATCCGCAATCATTATTATGAACAGCAAGGGAGCTAATACTGTCCCTTGTGGGACAGAGCTCACGACTTCCGAGACTTCCGATTTAACTCCGTTTACCACCACTATTTGCGTTCTTTGCGTCAAGAAATTAAATATCCACCTTCCTAGCTTTCCAGTAATTCCTGTATCCTTAAGTTTGTGTGCTATGATTCCATGGTCACATTTATCGAAGGCTTTAGGAAAGTCAGTATATATTACATCAATGTTTTGTCCTCGAAACAATGTTCTTAATATTTTCTCCTGGTGGTCTAGTAGCTGTGGCGGGCATGATCTACCCGCCCTGAAGCCATGTTGATTTGGGTTGTATAAGTTTTTTTCTTGTAGGTAGTAGGTTGTTTTGCCTGTAATTATGCGTTCAAAACACTTTATAAGGTGTGAGGTGAGAGCCACTGGCTGATAATTTTTGGGCATTGCTCTGTTACCACCTTTAAATAGGGGAGCAATGTTCGCGTTCTTTAAGGGGAGTGGAATTTGTCATGTGTCAAGTGATTCCCTCCATAGTAAGTATAGTGGTTTTGCAATACTCTCTTTGCATTCCTTCAGAAATGTGGCACTCCATGTGTCTGGCTCTGGCGCTGAATTGTCTCGCATCTGTGATACGGCCGTAATTACATCTCCTTCCGTGAACTTGACGTCCATTAATGGGTTTGTGCCGTGATTTGTTCTTGGTTGATCTGTATCAATGTCGAAAAACTCGTCTGGGTTTTCCACTTCCATCTCGGACTTAGGGGTGCTAAACACAGATTTAAATTGTTCCCTAAACAATTCACTTATTTCTTTCGGGTCATTTGTGTATTCGGCCTCCCCGTCTATCAACGGTCCAATACTCTCCCTACACTGCATTTTCCTTTTCGCAAACGTGTAGAAATATTTTGGTTTATTTTTTATGTTTTCTGCTACCTTGTTTTCCTCCTCGTTTGTCTTATGTATGA
Source organism: Bathynomus jamesi (assembly GCA_023014485.1). Classification (NCBI taxonomy): domain Eukaryota; kingdom Metazoa; phylum Arthropoda; class Malacostraca; order Isopoda; family Cirolanidae; genus Bathynomus; species Bathynomus jamesi. The sequence continues at coordinate 270,331 of JAJOZX010004351.1, read as the reverse complement.
ATGTTTGCTTTAGGTCTATTTCTTTTTCGCCAAGTTTCCTCTCTAATTTGAGTCTCTTTGCATCAGTTCTGCATCTGTGGAGATGTTTTACGGTTTGTTTTCGTTGTCTGAATAGAGTCCTGATTTACATCTTGAGCTTGCTACGTTTTCTTTCCTGTCTCTCTGGAATATGTTTCATTATTATTATAGGTTTGGTTTCCGTCTCTATTATACATAATATTTCTTGTGGAGTCTTCTCGTGTAGAAGCAATTCCCAATTTACCTCCTTTAAATCTTTATTTACGTTTTCCCAATTTACTTTCTTTGAATTTATGTTTAAGCCTTCAAATATTCCATCTGCCTCTCTTGGATGCGTTTTCGGACCTCTGGGTGCTAACTTCAATTGTATATCGATGAGGTTATGGTCGGAGAACTGTGTGCGCGTTACTTTTTTATTTATTATTATCTCGTTGTTATTTGTCCAGATTAAATCCAAAACGTTCTCCTTTCTCGTGGCTTCACCGATTTCCTGGGTAAGGGCGTAATGTTCCATTATATCTAATAGCATTGTTGCTTGGGTTTTGTCATCTTTAGTAACGTTGCCATGTTTCCAAAGCGTAGTTGACGTTTACGATAGACATCGGGCGGTTGATGTAGTGTATTTAGATTTTCAAAAAGCGTTTGACACCGTGCTGCACAAAAGACTCATTGAAAAAACTAAGGCTCATGGAATCAGGGGTGTAGTAATAAATTGGCTAGAAGAGTGATTGCGAGGTAGGAAACAGAGGGTGGTCGTTGATGGAGCGGAGTCGTCTTGGGCTAATGTAGCGAGAGGCGTTCCTCAGGTTCTGTATTGGGCCCCTTGCTTTTTCTTATATATATTAACGATTTAGATGTCGGCCTAGTCAGTACCGTTTCAAAGTTTGCGGATGACACGAAGCTGGGTGGTAGGGCGATTAATGACGAAGATAGAGGTAAAATCCAGAAAGATCTGAATAAAATCGTTGATTGGTCAGTCACATGGCAAATGAGATTTAACGTTGATAAGTGCAAAATTTTGCATATAGGTTCGCGTAACGGTAATTTTGCGTATAGTATGTCAGGGAAAGATTTAACAAGCGTAGAGCAGGAAAAAGATTTAGGAGTTATAGTCACTGGTGATTTAAAAGTAGCGAAACAAAGTACAGCAGCGGTCAATAAAGCGAACAAAGTGTTAGGTTTTATAGCTCGAAATTTTGAGTACAAATCGCGCGATATTATAGTTACTCTTTATAAATCATTACTTAGACCACATTTGGAGTACACGATCCAATTTTGGAATCCGCTTATGCGCAAAGATATAGACAAAATCGAAAGAGTTCAAAGACGAGCAACTAAGATGATTCCGTCGCTTAGGTCAAAGTCGTACGAGGGCAGGCTTAAAGAGTTAAAATTGACTACACTCGAGACTAGGAGGCTAAGGGGTGATCTAAACCAGGTTTTCAAAATTATGAATGGGTTCGATAACGTAGATAGAGATAGCTTTTTCGAAATATCTCAATATAATAGGACAAGAAATAACGGGTGTAAGTTGACAAGTAGAAGGTTAGAGATAGCAGTTGCCAAAAACTTTTTTACGCATAGAATAGTAAATAGCTGGAATAGTTTGCCGGTAGAAGTAATTAGTAGCACGTCTATAAACATGTTTAAAAATCGATTAGACGCATATGTTGATAGATTGGGTATAGTTTAAGGTAGTAAAATTAAGGGTTTGTGGTGATAGATCCCACAGCTCAACACAAGTGTTGTGGGATATAGGGAGGCAGTATCTTGGGTTAGGGGATACTCTCTGTCCTTACACACCCCATTTAAAGAGATTCCTCTGCCGAGCGTTGCCCCCCATAGTACTGTGAGGTATTGAAAAACTCATGATCTTCACTTGCCCCACAAACATCTTGAAATGGGAGACCCAAAATGGGTGCACACACATTTCTACATTACTGTACAGTCTTTACAGCCACACCTACACTTTTCCTCCTAAGTATATATATTGTAATGTATATGGTGGCAAATTTTGACTTGGTCCGCAATCGATATGGACCGTGACTTATTTTTGGTTGGCAAGGTACTAGTATTGATGGATACCGTAATGAAATTGACTGGATTCTTTGGATCTGATATATTTGCATGTCGCTTATAAATAGATATATAATGTAACATATTTGTGGATAGTAGTCTATTATGACTTGATCCTCTGGATCCAGAGATTCTATCTTTAGTTTTAAATCGATAATTAATTAGTTTTAAATTGAAAATTATTTAGTTTGTAAAAATTGGTCGTTGCCAATGTACAGGCAGTTCTTACATAAATTTCTTATGTTCTTGTGGTTCGGAACCCACGTAAAATTGTAGGTCCCCTCCGCCACCACGGAGGACATACACAATGCACAATTACGACCACAGTTAGGTAGACCAGCCATGAGTAGATCCTAGGGTCTTTGCTGGTGTGAAACATTATAACATTATAAGCCCTAAGGGTAGACTCAGTCTTGGTCCCATGGTTTGGGGACTCGTTATAAAAGTTTTTTCTTATTTATGAGCCAAGAATTTAGTTATTAAGAGTTAATGATATATACCGTACCTTACCTTATGAATCTTATGTTTTTCGTGCGTTGGTCTCTCTTCACACGGAGGTCAAGCTGGTGGCCCCGCCTTTAGGTCTGGCCTGGTGGAGGAGCGAGTTGCTTTCTTGCGCTCTCCACCGTACATAGCCAGGCACGCCCAGTTCATCTGGTACTGTCTTGAGCCAGGCATCCAGTCTTTTCTTGAAGACTTCAACTTTGACCCCCGTTACGTTTCTGAGGTCCTTAGGAAGCTGGTTGAAAAGTCTTGGCCCCCTGACAACCAAGCTATTTTCCTCAGGGTTGAGGAGGTCCCTTTTCGTGCCTTTAATTTGGGAACACTATACATTCTGCCTTTCCTATTTTCCAGTGTTGTTTGAATGGTAATTGGGTTTAGTTTTAGGTTTGGTACCAGTTTTTCGATCATCTTCCATATGTAGATTATGATGTACCTCTCTCTTCTTCTTTCCAGTGAGTACAGATTTAGTTTACGTAGGCTTTCCCAGTAGTTGAATTCTTTGCAGCCATCAATCTTGGCTGTGAAATGCCTTTGCGTTTCTTCTAGTTTATTAGTTTCTTCCTTTTTATATGGGGACGTCAAAACTGAGCAGTATTCAAGTTTTGGTATAATCAGTGTTTTTAGCAGGGGAATCATTACTGTCCTGTCCCTTCTCTTGAACGTTCTTAGAACCTGTCCGGCGACTCTTTTTGATTTATTTATCGCTATCTGATTTTGTGTTTCGAATTTCGCATCATCTGTCATTATTATCCCGAGATCAATCGCTTTCATGCTTCTTTGAATTTCCTGTCTATCTGGAGCATAATATGCAGTCTGTTTAAGTTCTTCTTTTCTACCATATCTCAAGAGCTGAAATTTCTCGGCGTTGAATGACATGTTGTCTTCTGACCATTTGTATATTTTGTTCGTGTCCGTCTGCAAGGCCTCCACGTCATGTACATCGCTGATTTTTCTGCTGATCTTTGTATCGTCTGCAAAGGATGTTGCTATACTATTGCTGTTTACTCCGCTGTCTATGTCTGTTAGCATGATATGAACAGGAGTGGGGCCAGTACTGTCCCTTGTGGTACTGAGCTGCGTACTTCCGATTCTGATGATATACCTTGAATTTTGACGACCTGCAGACGATCACTAAGGAAGTTGTAGATCCATTTTCTCACTTTGCCTGTTATTCCAATGTCTTTAATTTTATGTGCTATTATACCATGGTCACATTTATCGAAAGCTTTAGCAAAATCTGTGTATTTAACATCGTAATTGTCATTGCCTTCCAATGCATCTGGGATATTGTTGTAGTGCTCTATTAGTTGTGATAGGCATGATCTACCTGATCGGAATCCATGCTGATTTTCGTTGAAACTTTCCCGTGTCTCCAGGAAATCATAAATTTTCTCTCTAACTATTCTTTCAAATACTTTGGTGAGGTGGGACGTCAATGACACTGGTCTATAGTTCTCTGCTTGAGATCTGTCCCCTCCTTTATATATAGGGACAATGTTTGCTCTTTTCAAGATGCTCGGTATTTCCCCAGTGTCTAGGGATCTTTTCCATATCCAGTATAAAGGTGTAGCTATTTCATTTTTACAGTTTTTAATCAATAATGCGTTCCAATTGTCCGGACCTGCAGCTGAATGTAGTTTCATTTGTCCTATAGCTCTCGCTACATCTTCTGGTGTAAACTCAAAGTCTGTTATATACTCTCCTTGCAATTCCTCTTCAAAGAATGCATTTATGTCAGGTATCTCTTTGTCACTTTTTGGGGTACTGAAAACTGATTCATATTGAGCTCTCAATGTATCAGATATTTCTTTTGGATCGTCGGTTAGTTCATTATTTCCCGTCCTTAAGGGCCCAATAGCGGCGCGCGTTTTCGTTTTCCTTTTTGCATAGCTATAGAAGTATTTTGGATTTTCCTTTATTGCTTCTACCACCTTTTCCTCTTCCCTCTCTGTATGGTCCTTAATCAGGGCTTGTATTTCCCTATCGATACCCTCCAGTTTTTCTTTTATTGTTTTCCTGTCATTATCTCCGCAGTTTCCTAACTTCGCCTCCACTCTCTTTCTTTTGCGAAATAGTCTTCTCTTTTGCCTTTCTAGCCAGCTCCTCTTTCCTTTTGGCTGTGATTTCGGAGCATATTTTTCTAAAATTCTCAGCGTTTTTTCCTCCAAGGTTGTTAGCATTTCTTCAGTTGTTTTATTCTCGAAAATTGTTCTCCATTCTATTTGGGCCATGTGCGATCTGATTGTTTCCCAATTTATAGTCTTCGAGTTTAAGTTAAAGGCCCCGAATTTACTTCTTTCCACAATATGTGTATTGTCGTCTAATGCTGCCGTCATATTTGTTGATATCTCGATTAAGTTGTGGTCTGAGATAATGGTTGGGGTTATTTTTATATCAGCAATCAAGTTCGTGTTATTCGTGAATACCAGATCCAGGCAATTATTTGCTGTTGCTGTTGTGGCGGTTACACGTGTTTCGATCGAAGTCCGAATAAAAGCGGTATTACAGTAAAAATCCTGCAGTTAATCAGTTTTAAACGGTGCCGATATTGTGAGTTAATTGATAATGCATAGCGGTATTTCTTTTTAAAAAAGTAAAAATCGCGGCGTATACCAAAAAAGTAAATAAAATCAAAGTGAATTAATATATACAGCATTTGTTTTTTTGTTTTTTCCGAGTCTCTTTGTGAGGAAAGTTTTGTTTTTTGAAGTGCCCGCAAATATACCCCCATTATCTCCCGCAGCCACAGTCGAGAGGACCAATCAGTGAGAAGAAGTATACAGCGTGCCACATCCCCTACCCTGGAGTAACGGAAAATTCTTTCCCTCACACAGCTTGAGTCATCCCCCACCCAATACCTCCCATAATACCCCCTTTTTGAGTCACTTCACCAACATGGAAATTAATGCATACCTGCAACTCTGTGGTATCTATAAAGCTGCAACAGATGAGACAGAGGCGATGAGGTGCGATTTTTGTCAGCTACTTTTTGATTTTAAATGCCTAGAATGGGGAGATGAAAAAATCTCCCTTACAACGAACGCAAAGCAGTTTAATAGGATAAAATTTTTCTGCGAGAACTGCTTGACCGAATTAAACTCTTTTACGGTATTTAAAGCAGAAAGAGACTACGAGAAGAGAATGAAAGAGGAAAGTGGAAACAAGAACAGTGGAAAACGGAAGAAACGGAGAAAGGCGAAATAGAAAGAATTCAAATACCGTCACAAAACGAGGCCGAAAACACACAGGCGACAAAGAGTGTAAAGACAACACACAGCATAAGGGCAACGAAGGACACAAACACAACTAGCACAAATAGCACAAATAGGACAAGACAAGAGGGCAGTCAAGTAAACGAAGTAAAACTGTCCCCCAATAAGGAGAAAAAACAAAAGCCAAGAGTAAATATGGGGAAGGAATTATATGCAGGTATTATATAAAAGATAATTGCAGATTTAAAAGAGGACAATGTATATATGAACATCCCCCAATATGCAATTTCTTCTACAATAATGGTCATTGTAAATTTGGAGACGGATGTAAATTCTACCACCCGGACATTTGCAGAACTTACGCAAAATATGGAACCTGCAAATTCGGGAATAAATGCTACTATCAACATCTCCCGACGGACTCAACGAACAAAGGAAAAAGTTTAAATGACAATAGGAATAAAAATAACAATAGGAACAACAATAGGAACACAATAAGCGAACAAGAAATTTTTTCAACATCTCAGACACCTTACGAATGCTAAATGTCATCCACATGCAGTTGACACAGCTGGAAACCCCCGAGCCAAATCGCTACCGGGCAAGAAGCTACCAATACAAGTAGGAGGAAACGGATCTCTTTCGGAGGATCATAGAGCAACGAATCAAGCGATATCGAAGGAAAACGAACTTGAAATGCACAAAGGGCAACGAAAAACAGAGAACATAAAAATTGTCCTGGCTAATATTCAAGGAATAAGACCAAACCAATCACCCAATAAGGTTTCGTACCTGAAAGGATTTATGGACGAAACAAGGGCGGACATCGCATGCCTCACAGAAACTCATCTTAAAGATTGCCAAGGAAATTGTGAAAACTGCGAACATTGTATTGATAAGAAAGAGATAAATATAGAGGGCTTCAACTTACTTTAAGAGCGGATAGAACGACGAGACGGAAAGGTGGCTGTGCTATATATGTACAGGCAGAGATGGGCACGATCTTGATCTTCAAGATCAGGTCGTGATCTTGAAGATCAAGATCGTGATCTGATCTTGATCTTGAAGATCACTTTTATTATGGTGATCTTGATCTTGATCTAAGATCACTTTATTTCTTGTGATCTTGATCTTGAAGATCACTTTAGACTTCAAGATCACTTTTAATTTCAGATTCTTAAATATGCCGCTATGCGAATGTCATTTGTTTTTGTCCAAGCGACATCTGGTGGCAACTTTGTTCAACACCGACTGTTTATGTTTTCTGTTAGTTGGGTGACTTGCGTCATGCGTGGGCTCATGGAAGGTGTAGTTGCTGTGGAATTTAGGCTCGTAAAAAGTGTAATTTACTGTGCAATTATGTTAAAAGTGTTCTATTAATATATTATTATATATAGGCATAAAATATAGCCTATAGGTCCGTATTCATAATAAATTAATTCTAAACATATTTTATTTACAGATTGAATTTTTTAATAATGAGTGCAATTTTACAACTTCAACAGGCTCCCAAGGGAACCAAATATTCTAGGTTGTCACCAGAACAGTATTCAATATATTTAGATAACAATGTTGGTAATAAGGATCAATCTGTGCTATTGAACGGAAAATATTTTCAAATTGTCGAAAAAACTGGAAACAGTATCAAAGTTATTTGTAGGCAGTGTACAAAGAAAACTACAATTCTGTCTGCTGGCCTCGACTCAACAAGCAATCTTCTGAGGCACCTCAGGGTTAGTACTACTTAGTAACTAAGTAGTAAGTAGCAACATTAACATAATGATTCAAGTCATATTTTAAGTGACTGGTGCCATACAAGACTAATGCTACATTTACATAGACGTCCATTTGAATATATTGTGCACTTCAGATATTAATAGATTATGGACTAGTAACTACATTAAAAACTGCCGATATCCAACTATAATAAAACGCCAGGTGTATCTGTCTTTCTCTCTGTCTGATCCATGTCTGTAATTTCTCCTATTTAGTTACTGAAGGACGAAATTCGGCTTTCAATTTAACATAGGATAAAAATGCACTGATCATGGTGAAAATAATTTTAGTTAAAGATAACAAAATTTTAGAATCTTGTTAAGTATTAATTTCAACTAGAAGTTTGATACTCTGATAAATATTATACAGGGTGTTCAAGAAGTCTCTCCGCATGATAATAATTTATTTTCTTGTGCAGAAACTACATTCGGATCTTTTGGGTGAATATGAATCGGAGAAGAAATCTCGCAAGCGTCCAGCTAAAGAAGAAGATGCCAGCGGCAGCAATGCTGGCCCTGCCAAAATTGCCAAGCAGTCAACACTAAGCATGTTCCACATTTCCAAGCAAAAACCAGGACCACCAATATGCAAGGATATCCTTGAAAAGAAGATTCTCTCGCTTGTGGCTAATGGGCTCCTACCATTGAGCCTAGTTGAACTACATGAATTTAAGGATCTTCTTTCATGTTAGTATAACTCAAATATTTTGCTATTTTTTCCATAGCTAATATCTGATTAAAATAATTAATCATATTATTTGTATGAACATTAGACTATCGCTAGCCTAGCTAAATATTTTGATATTTTTTCCATAGCTAATCTATTGTATTTGTTTTAATTTTTAAATATTTTTTCAGACGTCAACCCGGCTGTTCAGGTGCCATCTAGACGCACCCTGGCTAGATCTCTTGCAACAACAACCAGTACAATGAAGGAAGACATACAAGCAAAACTGGCAGCAGTTGACCATGTGTGTGTTACATGCGACATATGGTCAACTAATCACCGCAGTTTCATGGGAGTCACTGCGCATTGGGTATGCTATTGATTTAGTGTATTATTTTTATATAATTGATAAATTGATCATTGGTGATAGACTGATAGTCTGATAGACTTATAGTATAATCTTTTCAATTATTCGACATGTGTTCCTCATTCATTAATTTGGTGAGTCTTCATTTTGCTGTGATTCACAGTAATTTCACACTAATTCACTGATTCTGTCATCTGTCATTGTGTCTGATTCACAGCAAAATGTGGAAGAGTCCATATTCACAGGCTGTGAATATGGACTCTTCCACATTTTGCTCTTATGGGATGGGTCACTGATGTGGTGGTATGGTAGGCGACTCATCGCTGAATTGCCTCCTTTATATCACATAGTTCTTCTCTTCAATGTTTGGTGGCGCAGTTTAGCTGGTGCGTGTCTAACCAATATTATTAAATTAAGCTTAAAAAAATGTTCATACAAACATTGATTTTATATTCTTACATTACAGATCAATGATGACTTGTCGCGAGGATCAGCTGCACTGGCATGCCGAAGATTTCGTGGAACACATAGCTTTGATAAAATTGCTGGAATATTGGACAGGATCAACTCGGAGCATGGTTTATCTTATAGAAAAGTTGTATCTACAGTCACCGACAATGCATCGAACATGGTGAAATGCTTTAAAGAGTTCGGTGTTCGTGTTCAGAATCGTACTGACGACATTGATGAAGATGATGCAGATGAAGATGATGATGAAAAAGATTCAGATGAAGAGGTTATCATCAGCAACTTTCCTGAACATTCAGGAGAGCATGGAGAGGAGTCAGTGAAACTATCATCCCATATTCGATGTGCCTCCCACACATTGAACTTGGTAGCAACAACTGATGCAGATAAAGGACTGAATTCACCTGGACTAAAGAAGATAAAGCATTCTGCAATGGGAAAATGTTCGGCGCTGTGGAATGCTGCTGGTAAACCCAAGTCAGCAGAAAAAATACAGGAAATAACTGGCGTCCAATTTAGGTACCCATGCGTCACCCGATGGAACTCAATGTACGACTCATTAAGCCAAATATATAAACATAAGAACGACGTGAATGTAGCTCTTGAAGAACTGAATCTACCCATCCTCAAAGACAATGAATTGGAATTTATTTCAGAATATTTGTCTGTTCTAAAACCAATTGCAGCAGCCCTCAACAAATTACAGGCAGAGAAAGAATGCTACTACGGTTGTCTTCTTCCAACAGTCCTAGTGACTCAAGATGCCCTCGCAAGATTGGAGCCTATCCAACCAAACGACCTGCGCTTGAGACACTGCATGCCATTACTGGCAGCAGTCGTCTCTGGCTTCAATGCCAGATTTGGTCATTTTTTGTCGTTGAGCCCCGAGGTAACTGATGCCGTTTTGGCCTCAATATCTCATCCGTATTTCAAACTTAGATGGATATCATTGTTGCAAGGGCCTAATTTCGGCGATCATGAAGCAATCAAGTCTCAAGTAAAAGACAAGCTGCAAATGGCTGTAAGAAATTGTAATTCTGACAGCAGTGGTAATAGTTCGGTGAACTCAGACTCATCATCTGAAGACGATTTCTTCAGAACTATGGATGGCTCATTCTCTGCTCCTAACAACAAGGAAGACTTGGAAGTCCTCAATTATTTGCAGGACACCAGTAAGGCACTCGACTCTTTAGATAGGTATCCTGCTATAAAGAAGATCTTCAAGAGGTATAACACCACGCTACCTTCCTCTGCACCAGTGGAACGGTTGTTTTCGTTTGCTGGCATGGTTCATAGCCCCAAACGAAGTCGTCTCTCGGATGGTAACTTTGAACAATTGGTTTTGCTGAAAGCAAATGTTTACAGCGGTTGAACATTAAATTAACACTCTTAACTTGCGGTTTTTACCCTTATATTGTCAGTAATTGCGTACTGCAGTAAAACTGTAAAATTAAATTCTATGTAAAAAATGTTTACTTATATATGCTGACCATTCATTGATATGGGTTATGGACCTGGTGAAATGAGAATTGAGAAAAATAGAACTAAAAACTATATGTAGGTCATTTAATAGTTTTTTCTTTGCTGATAAGTTATGATAATACTAAGTTTTAAGTTTACCACCTGAAAAACTGAAAGGGGAATCGTCAATCCCCGTGGTTTAGATCAGGTGACATGGGTAGGATGCGATGCTTGTATTGCCTCAGCCCTCAGGGGAGTATTAGGAGTGATACTTTTCAGGAGTGATTAACAAAATAATTTGTTTTTGTTTACTCTACAAGAGTACAACTTTTTTTAATTCATATAAAAGTGATCTTAAAAAGTGATCTTGAAAAGTGATCTTCAAGATCACGATCTTGATCTGGATCTTCAAGATCACATTTTTCTGGTGATCTGATCTTGATCTTCAAGATCACCAAAGTTGGTGATCTTGCCCATCTCTGTGTACAGGAAGGTCATATGACAGAGACGATAATAAGTAAATCAAACAGCTATGTGGAACTCCTAGCAGTGAAAATAGAAAAACTAAACTTGATAGTAATAGTCATCTATAGACCTCCAAGCACCCCAACCGAAAAATTCTCGGAGGCCATTGATGACATTAGAAAGCTAATAAAGGCCATAAACCCTCCATCCCCCAATATAATGATCTGCGGAGACTTTAACTTCCCATTTATAAAATACAAAAAGGTGAATAGGAATATATATATTCACCAGGACAAGGGGGGCACAAGAGAAGATCAGGAACAAGCAAATATGTTGATGGCTCTCACAAATGAGTTTATGCTGACACAGGAGATAACAGAATATATATATATATATATATATATATATATATATATATATATATATATATATAAAATATATATAAATATAAATATATATATATATATATGTGTGTGTGTGTGTGTGTGTGTGTGTGTGTGTGTGTGGTGACCAACTGAAGTGGCAGAGACGTTTGCAAACACCTTAGCAATATTCCATCACCACAATTAGCGACATAACTCAACGCAAACACGATCAAGATGACGTCATACAAGCACGCATAAGATGACGTCAGAGCGGAAAGATCTCGAGGACTTCTGGACACGACGTCTTCTCTCTCTTCGAAAACCATTAGTGACACGCAAGATCTCACCATGTAAACACCATTCGTGCGGGCCCCATTGGCCCGGTGTCATTCACCTAACTTTATATAAAGACTAATCATTATATCGCGCGTTATAAATGTCAAGCCATTATTATATTTTGAAAGCATTATTTCAAGTGTACACATTTTTGCAACTGTAAACGACATGTTTCTGTCTCATTCATAAATCATTTATTTTGTGTAATAAAGGAAGAAAACTCATTCTATCAATCAACCTAATTAATAGCTTAATTAATAACATTCTTTGATCTAAAAGATCTGGTGACCTCGGCCTCAGCATTTATTAATAACAATCACCTATAACATTATCGCTTACCCGTAATTATCATCATTCCTTATAGTACCGATTTACGTATCAAACTGGCTACATAATTGGCCATTATAAATTGGTATATATATATATATATATGTTAACCCCTCCGTCTATGGCCCTGGGGTGGTTCGGAGTCGACGGGGGTTCTGGTTAGGAGGCAGTAACGGATCTGTTACTTGCAGTAGTTTCTTCTATACTACTCTCCGAGTTCTTCTTCAGTGGCTCGGAGGATTCTGAGAGGCTTATTAAATTCTTTGAGGTTTCTCCCCGATTCTTCTTGTAACTTATCGGGAGATTCTAATGACTAAGTTTTCTGAAGAGAGCACGGCTCGAAGGAGAAGATAAAGACTTTTTCTTACTGTGTTTTACTCCTAAACTGTTACAGGTAATGCTCAGCCTCGTAGTTGGAATCAGAATAAACATGGAAGAAATTGGGGGTTTATATACCCCGATTCTACTAACATCATCATTATTAAATGTTGAAGCTGCTGCATTATTTTTGCACAATATTTGAAAATAAAGTAAATCTTTTAGCTGTGTTAAGGTTTAAACGAATAAACAAGATATTTGAAGATGAAGCCATATTTTTATCTTAAATTGCATATTTTCAGATCTGATGTTATCATGATCTGCCAAGTTAACTAAAAGTGGAAATTGAACTATGCATCTTTACACTAAAATCTGCATATGAGTAAAAATTAAAGGTTTAAGATTTACAATTAAATGCTTAGGCAAGACATGACTTCATCTTTTATAACGAAGAAAGAATGTATATAAAACATGACATGGCAAAAGTTACTCAGGATTCATTATTAAGCTAAATCTAAAAAAATGATTAGGAGATTTTAAAAAACAACAGGTCATCAATTATTTGGCAAAGTAGAAAGCACATCAAAATTTATTCCAACGAAAATAAAAATAAAAAAAATAACAACAGTATCGCCGATTCTACATTCCTTATGGCGACATAATGTCGGGTCGGACATTGAGTACATTGTAATTTTGGTCTACTGTAACTATGATTATAATTACCAATTCATTTATTATCGTTAACTACAATTCCATTAAAGTACATTGACTACGTCATTTAGTACATTACATCATTAAGTACAGTTTCATTAAAGTACATTACATTATATTAAATTAAAGTATTACAGTTAATTATAATTAAACAGTTACTATAACTTTGTTTTGTTACAGTGTTTCATATTAATAGACAATTAAGATGTTAGAAATATAATACAAAGTACATGGGCACATACGGTATGGATGAATATGGTTGAATAATAATATTTATACTACATAACATATAAATAATGACTTCTATAGAGTGTACAGTTTTTATTATGATGATAAAGAATTTTCATACATTGAATACTAGAGATATGATGAAGGGAAATTAATGACGGGAAAATGTGACGTCATAGTTATTGAATTTGTACGTATAGTACAAATCATTATTAGGAAGATTTACGAGAACGAATTAGAGACAAAGAGTGGGTATTAATGACTAAGAAGTACAACTACGGGTTCCAATCCTGTTATATGCAATGTGTATGCATAATCTAGGGTCGAGGGTGAGATGCAAGACAACCATAATTAATTATAATAAATTCTATAACAAATGAAAAATGGAAAATGGATACGGCTAAACTATAGAAATGGTAGATCGTAGGGTTGTGACACGAACGAAAATAGAAAGCTACAAATAAAATTTTTATCCAAACTCGCGTTAAGCGATTTTGGTTCTTATGTAAAAATGAATATTGATTATTCATTGTTCATTTTTACATATATACTGTATATATATATATATATATATATATATCTAGCAAAAGTCAGGAGAAAAAGGAGCCAAAGAGAACGGATCTTTTCCGTGATATGACCGACACTATTTTGAAATAAAAAATACTCTTTTAGTTAAAAAATTTATAATTTATACAATAATGACACCTTGACTCCTGACTTTTGCGCCACCATGTATATATTTATATGTAATTTTTTTCATTAATTTAATATTTAATAAACCTCATCAGTGAGTGTTAAAACAATAAGGTTTATGCTTCAATTTGTGCTATATTTTTACCTGCAGTTGCACTTGTGATATGACGCTAATTAAAAGCAAATACCTTAAATAAAATTTAAGTAAGGTATTACACATTATGAACAAAGTAGAAGGTGCTCATGAGATTATTATTATTATTATTATTATTGCCTTAAAATCATAAGAACAATGTGTAGTGTGTTTCACCACTGAATCAAAGCTGAATATTGTACCATACACTCGAGAACGGTGAGGATTCCGCGATTCTTGAACTTGTTTAAATCTTCTACAGAATAAGAATGAACTAATGCTAAAATAGAAAAGAATAAGCATGTAAATAAAAGAATAAGACTACATAAAATACTGTATATGAGGAAGAAATGTATACGATAAAAAATGAAGCCTGTATTTTCCTTCTTCATCATGAACCTTGCGCGATAATACATTTTTCAGTGGATTAAAAGCAATGCAATGCAAAATGGTATATGTTAAATTCGCAGCTAAATACCGCGTGTGTGTTTGTTTACGACTTAAAAGAAGAGGAATACCTAATATAGTTTTAAAAGATCCAACAGTTTTTCTCCAGGCAAGAAAAAACGTACATTTTTGGAAAAAAGAGTTCACCAAGAACATAAACTTTCTGAATAACAAATAAATTACTAATTGGCAAATACTCTGTCACAACAAAGAATCAAATATCCAAAGAAAAACAGTCATTACCGATTTGTAAGTTTTTATGAGTTAGAAATATTTTATGTTACTAGACCAGTGTTTTTCAGCCGGATTTTCCCAACGACCCTTGTTTCAAAGTCTTGGGTCGGCGCGACCACTTATCATCTAACAAGGGTGAACAAATTTACGAAGCGGGGGCTTTTTTTATTTATTTTTTTTTTGCACACAAATCACTACTACAGTGGTAAACAAACTACTACGACCCGGGGGATCGCGACCCACCGTTTGGGAAACACTATCCTAGACGAACTCCGAAAGTGAATTTGCAGCGATGAACACACATTTGGAAGGCGAAGTTTTTTAATTATTTGCCTCTCACTTTGATCACGTATTCACGTCAGTCTCTCGATTGTGACATTTAATCGACAAGTTAGATTAACTTAGATTAGGTTAGGTTAAGTTATTTTTAGTGTCGATAGAGTATCCCGTTTACCGAATAAGTATAGATCAATTTGGCCTCAATCTGATTTTGAGGGTAAATGTTTGTTTTTATGGAGGAAGGAGGGGTCAAGAGCAAATGTCCGCAAAAACGCCGCCCCCCAACACCCCAATAGAAGAAGAAGAAGAGAGTAAAAATCAAGTTCCAAGGATTTCGAGATGACTGAACACGCTGCGTTTGAAAGATTGGAGCTCATAGACAGGGAGAAAGATGGATTGAGGAAGAGTGTTCCAGAGTTAATAGGTTGAGTAGATAAAAGATTGAAAATCCCGATTAACTCTTGCGTTAGAGAGTTCGACAGAAAAGGAATGAGAATGTGTAGAAAGCCTGGTACTGCGTGCTCTCCTTAAACGAGGAGGCATGCAGTTCAAGAGTTCAGAAGAACAGTGTCCGTTATAATAGCGATAGTAAAGAGAGAGTGAGGCAACATTGCGGCGAAGAGAGAGGGATTGAAGACATTCAGTAAGAGGCTTGGAAATAATGAGAGAAAAACCTTTGATTCCATCCGGTCAAGTAGGGCTGAGTAGGTTCAGTCACCCCACACATGAGAAGCGTACTCCATACAGGAGCGGACAAGACCCCGGTACAGACAACAACTAAGTGCGGGTGAAGAAACTGCGGAGGTGGTACAGCACATCAAACCTCTTAGAAGCTAAATGCAAAAACCTCACTTTTTTCTACGTGAAGTTCAAAATATGAAAATAAAAACCCACTCTAATAGACAGAGTTTATTTCCACAACAGTTTCGATGCCCACTGGCATCCTCCTCTGTCTATTAGACTGGGTTTTTATTTTCATACTCTTAGAAGCTGTTTTAGAAAGAGAGTATATGTGATCTTTCCAGGAATGTGCAATGTTCAACACGATTATTTGATTTGCAAAGCATCTTCTACGATCAACAAATTCTTTCTCTATTCCGAGTGTAGGGTTCGGGGTCTCCTGGGATGTTACGGTAACGTCCGTCGACTTGTTCGTAGGTTGATGCGTAACAAGATAAAATGCTCATACGTACTTTGGTTCGGATTATTTAGTTTTTTCACTAGACCACAAGAAAGTAAACTAATTTTGTTTATCGTTGTATTAATTTCAGAATTTAATTTTAGATCACTAATATAAATTGTTTTATTGTGAAATACCAAAATTTGTATAGGGCCCCCAGCCTCAATTACCAAATGATATCTTCGTCAAAACTAACGAAAATCTTACGACTTAACCTAACCAGTCGTCAAGGGCGTACAGTTGACCTAACCGGGCATTCAATTTAATTTATTATTATATTTGGTACTGTAAAACGAAAAACAAGAATACATGGGGGCTCTAGTCTTCAGGTGATCCAATTAAATGGAGCTATTGAAGAATAGGGACCCCAGCCTTCTTTAGTTAGCTTTATAAGACTAACTAACGAAAATATCATGACCTAACCTAACCAATCGTCAAGGGCAACAGTCAACCTAACGATTGGTTAGGTTAGGTCGTGATATTTTCGTTAGTTAGCCTTATAAGCCTAACTAAAGAAGGCTGGGGTCCCTATTCTTCAATAGCTCCAATTAAATTAACTTTACACTTACGTTATACAATTCAATGGGCAAGGTTAAGCCTTGACCAAAAATCAAGTAGGCCTTCAAAAGCGATATAGTCTTGCGCGTAACATAAATAAAAGCCTAACGCCGTGGATAGAACTTTCGGAGCAAGTGTAATTTACGTTCCCGCTGTGGTGCCTAGTGTAGTTTACGTTCCCCTACATTATCCAAGTGTAGTTTACGTTCCCCTACATTATCCTAGTGTAGTTTGCGCTCCCCATCTTTATCCGCGTACACCTAATCAAATAAAACGTTAAAACTAACGAAAATATTACGACTTAACGTAAACAATCGTCAATTTATATATATATATATATATAAAATATTATGGATCACCTGAAGATCAGGGCCCCAAGCCTTCTTTAGTTAGCTTTATAAGGCTGACTAACAAAAATATCACGACCAAACCTAACCAATCGTCAAGGGTGTACAGTTGACCTAACGATTGGTTAGGTCGTGATATTTTCGTTTAAGGCTAACTAAAGAAGGCTGGGGCCCTGATCTTCAGGTAATCCCAAAGGTTTACCAAAGGCTTTTATATATATATATATATATATATATATATATATATATATATATAAATTGACGATTGGTTAGGTTAAGTCGTAATGTTTTCATTAGTTTTAACGTTTTATTTGATGGATTCATTTGAAAAATGTCTCCTAAAGATCCTAGTGTAGTTTACGTTCCCCAACTTTGACCTAGCGTAGTTTGTGTCCCCTTTTGCGTCAGGGGAACGTAAACTACACTTGCTCTGAACTTGAATTGAATTAACTGTTATTAATTCATTTTAAATATAGGCCCTACTTCCCACGGGCTCTGATCGAAATGTTGAAAACAAATTAACAAGGGAAAACAAAATGATCTTAAGATGGACAGACGACTCTATCTGACTCTATCCTTGACTCAACTTCTACTCTCCACTCTCCTTCTCCACTATCCTCTCCACTTCTTCTTATCGATGCGATACCTTTCCATCGAGGTGATTTCATTGTTCCACTCGCTCGCGCTTTACACATCTATTCTATATTTAGTATTGCACCTAAAACTTAAGAAACGGCAGTTAATACAGGATTTCAATAGTTTTTTTTTATAATTTCCTAACTATTCGATATTATTCAACGAACTTTATTGGCCTGATTGGCTAACCGCAATTACAAATAGGAACACAACAAAACCTGTTGTTCTGGCTTCGTGCAAAAAAGTCACGTACGTTTGTCCAAATTCATCTAAGGCCTATTTGCTATTTCCTAACTTCATATTCCATCTATAAAAATAGGGTTGGCAGTGCTCCGAGTTTGCTGGCTCCAGCTCCGGATTGCTCCAGTGACTCAGCTCCTGTTCCAGGCCGGCTCCAGAGCTGAGAGTAAGTTCCAGCTCCAGCTCCGAAGCTGCTCCACTAACCCAGTTCCAGTTCCACAGCTGCTCCACTCACCCCAGCTTTATATCCTAAGTTGCTCCAGAGTACGGTGTTGTTCCGGATTGATATTTTAGTCTTTTTATTGCACTACAGCTCTTAACATACAAAAACTGAATGCACAATAGGATAACAAAATCATTAAGGCTAGTAGTCTAAAGCTAACTTCTTAAAGTGCAGCACACGAATAATATAATCTGCGACCATCAAACTATCACCGTGCGGGCCCTAAGCCTTGGCAAGTAGTGAGGTAATTCAATACATAATAAAAATATGATTTACTTATTTCTTGTATTATATATATACTAGCGTAGGATCGTAGGTTATAAGTATTATAAATGTAAACGTATATGCCTTCTTGTATATCTCTCTGACTCTTGGTCATCCTCCTTTCGGGATTTCGATGAAACTTTTGCTATTGCGCTAGACATATCAAAAGCGTTTGATAGAGTCTGCCACAAATCTTTAATTTCCAAACTGCCCTTCTTCTGTTTCTATTCTTCTATCTGTGCCTTTATCTCTAATTTCCTTTCTGGCCGATCTACAGCTGCGGTTGTAGATGGCCACTGTTCTTCTCTTAAAGCTATTAACAGTGGTGTTCCACAGGATTCTGTCCTATCATCCACTCTTTTCTTTTTATGTATTAATGATTTTTTAATTCATACTTCCTGTCCTATTCACTCGTATGCCGATGATTCCACCCTTCATTTTTCCACCCGCTTCCCAAAGTGTCCCTCACAGCAGTCACTTCATGATTCTCGTAGGACGGCTATGGGACACCTGACCTCTGATCTTTCTGCTGTATCTCATTGGGGCAGAGAAAACCTAGTGGCTTTCAATGCCTCAAAAACTCAGTTCCTCCATCTGTCTACTCGTCACAATCTTCCACACAACTATCCCCTTAACTTCAAGAGCACACAACTGAATCCTTCCTCTTCTCTTAACATTCTTGGCGTTTCCTTTTCTCGTGAACTTTCCTGGAAAGATCACATGTACTCTCTTTCTAAAACAGCTTCTAAGAGGTTAGGTGGGCTGTACCGCCTCCAGGATTTCTTCACCCCCACTAAGGTGTCCCACTTATGACCTTTTTTTTTAGATCCATTGAACATACCTTTTTTCCTGTTAGAAATGGTTCACTTTTACTAAATATATCAAAAAAAGATTCAATTTAACAATTTTGGGATCCCCGACCCACCCCCGAAAATGGGCCCCCCTGAAAATGCTAGAAATACCTTTTTTTTTTTATTGTAATCAACCTATTGTGTCCCACTTATGACTTTTTTTCAGATTTATTGAACCTAGCTTTTTTCCTATTAGAAATGGTCCACTTATACTAAATATATTAGAAAAAGATTCAACTTCAATATGTTATGGGTTAAGGTACATTAAAAGGCATTTGATCAGGTTAGTGGTGCTCAAATTCTCAACTAAGAAAGGGACTTTTTTTATTTTAGCTAAGAAAGGCGCAATAGCAAGAGTTTATTGTGAATTAGCCAATAGACATACAATCCCAAACATGACGAAGAAAAATTTGGTCACTGTTCTGAGGTTAAAATGTAACTAAGATTATTTGTTTTTGTTTTTTATTTTAAGCCTTGTTTCAAGCGAATAAAAGTTTGTTCATTGCTTTAAGTGCAAAAGGTTCCTAAGATTACTTTCTGTTGTTTTAACATTTATTTTCTTATGTTATTGGTAAAGATCTTTTTTGTGTTATTTTTGAGAAATAAATAAAAAAAACGATGGGGCTTTGTTAACATTGTCAAAAGCTTAAAGTATTTTAATTTATATAATTTGAACCTAATGTTAACCAAGTTGTTCCCACTTCAATCCGATAACATGAATAAAGTTCTTACTCGTCTTATCCTTTCGAGGCCCATCGCCGCAGAGCTGCATTGGGATGATCCTCTAAGGGGGGCGGTAACACCCTACTACTGTTTCTTGTACCTTACTGAATAAAGCTTCGAATTACCTTTCTTTTGATATCAAATATGTTGATATTTGACGAAAATCTTGTTAATTTACGTTGATTACAGTACAAAAAATGGGTATTTCTAGCATTTTCAGGTGGGCCCATTTTCGAGGGTGGGTCGGGGACCCCAAAATTGTTAAATTGAATTTTTTTTTTAATATATTTAGTAAAAGTGAACCTTTTCTGACAGGAAAAAGGTATGTTCAATGGATCTGAAAAAAGGTAATAAGTGGGACACCCTAACCCCCACTCACTTACTGTCTCTGAACAAGGTTCTTCTTCGCCCCTGTATGGAGTATGCTTCTCATGTGTGGGGTGTCTCAACCCACAGAGCCGTACTTGACTGGGTGGAATCAAAGGCTTTTCGTCTCATCAATATCTTCCCGTATGCGGCATACGCGCAACCAAAACAAGGCAAACCCAAAATTATTAACTTGTTTCTATAAGCATAAATATCAACGTTTTGCTTGTATTTTTATATAATTATTAATTATGCATCTTTATTAAAAAATAATGGTAAAATATTATATTCCCTGTGACCGTTCACGCTTATTTCTTACATATTGCTATTCGCATTAACACTTTTCATTATGTTTCAGATTTTCCGGTGTAAATAATCCCGAAAGCGAAAACAAGACACCTGACCCGAAAGAAAAGTGAAGAAAAGTATGGAGGTGGTCCTTGTGAATTATTAATGACCGAACCAAGCACTTACAGGCAGCTGATTCAATACTATTATGACCTTAATCATGCTAACCCTGGCGCAGATTTTTCGGGCTTAGTGCAGCAAGTTAACAAAGATTTAAAATCCATTTGGTCTTCAGTGAATCCAAGGCTGCCTTTGATTAATGACAAATCCATTGACAGAAACGTTAAAGACCTACTCACTCTTGTGAAAGACATTAATCGCAAGCATGCTAAGGCAAGTGTCAAGCGAAATCTGGATGCTAACTTGGACAAACTTTTTGATATTTCTGCCTGTTCCTGTTCTTTGGATATTTTGCCTTGCAGTGATTCAAGAGTATACTGTAAGAAGGACAAGTGTACACAAGAACACATCATCTGTGTTTGCCCTCGAAACGCAAAGGTGCCACTTGAAGAAAGAGCCTACCTTCGTGATCAGCGATCCAAAACAGGTCCTAAGGGTGCATACCAGCTGTCTTCAGTGGACACAGCTGCTGCCAAAAGAGACAGGAAGGCCAAACAAGGACAGCAACATGTACTACCTCAGGAGAAAGTTGAGCTAGAAGGATCTTTCATACAGCCTACAGAGTTGCCTGGACTTACAAGCAATTCATCTGGTGCCGAGGTTAGTTTCCTTTTATTTATATTAATTATATATAATTATAAATAAATAAATAAATAAATAAATAAATAAAATAAATAAATAAATAAACAGAAAACGCATTAATATTTTCCATTTATTTTCAGGAAGGAGAAGATGAATGGCAGCCTTGGAAGAGGCCTTCAGGAAACTACAGCCTTTTAAAGTTTCCCAGATATGCTATGGAACTTGTCAGAGGTGAATGTTCATCAAATCTGGGCGCAGCACTTGGGAATGCCTTGCTCCATGACATCAAACACCTACTGAGACCTGAAGTTGACATCAATCACATCATGATTGACAAGTGCAAATTAGACAGGGCCAAAGCCCAAATTAGGGTAGTTAGTGAGGGTGTGGAATCAGAGAAAAAGACACAGCTCATTTGTGTTGGTGTGGATGAGAAGGTTGACGAGAATACCATGACTTACAAAGAAATAGAGACACCTGAAGGGGAAACTGTTCTCAGAAAGTGTGTTGACGCAGAACATCACCTAACCTTCACCTATGAAGATGGAAAATCTCCTGGCGCCTACTTGACCCACAGAACAATTCCTGTTAAAGGCGCCACTGGTGAGGTCCTTGTTCAGGAGACATTCTGTGTTCTTGAAGAATATAATAGCCTTGAAAGTATGCGAGCCATTCTTCTTGATAATACCGCAACCAACACTGGCTGGAAGAGTGGTTTAGTGGTAAAACTTGAAGAAACTCTGGGGAGGAAACTGCACACTATTGGTTGCGCACTGCATCAGAATGAACTCCCACTAAAAGCTCTTTTCAAAAAAATGGATGGAGTGACAACTGGCCCAAGAAGTTTCAGCGGGCCCCTTGGGCAAAGGTGTGCAGAAGATATCCAGGATGAACTTCAGGTACAGTTTGAAGCTGTGGAAACTCCAATCATTGAAGGGTACATTCCAGAAGAAGTACTGAAAGACCTCAGTCATGATCAAAGGCTTCTGTATGAGTATTGCAGAGGGATCGGATCAGGAAGAGTAGATGACAGATGGGCTTCTTCGAAGATTGGTCCACTTAACCATGCAAGATGGTTAACTCTTGCCATACGACTTCTTTGTTTGGACACAAAAGACAACAGACCAAACCTGAATTTGAAAAAGTTGGTCCATTACATTGTTCGAGTTTATACTCCTGCATGGTTTGAGATAAAGGCATCCTCTAAGCTGCATGATTCTCCTCGCATCCTCTTCTCTGCTATCAGCCGACTGAGGCTAATTCCATTTGATGATGTGAAACGCATTGTAAAGCAGAACATCCAGGGTAATGTTTTCTGCCTCCGACCTGAGAACATCCTCTATGCCATGGTGAAAGATGATGAAGACAGAATCAGGAATCTTGGGCTTCAGACTATACTCACTCTCAGACACAGGTAAATTTTGCGCTTCTTGTAATTTTTTTTTTTTTTTTTTTGCCAAAGCTGAGTTATTCTCCAAAAAATATGGAAAAAATATTAGAATTGTCACTTTAAGTGGGTAATTTGTTTGTATTATTGAAACGGCAATATTTGAGTACTATTTTTCATTTATATTTATATTTTTATTTATATTATATTTTCATTTATATTTTCATTTTCATTTTTCATTTATAGACTGGAGAGCAACCAGGAAGCAGGGAAGAAAATTTCCCAGGTGAATTGGAATGCAAATCACTGGCATGAGCTCATCGACCTCACTGACCCTGATGTCATGGAACCACCTACCACACAGCACCTATCTGATGAAGAAATCCAGTCATTCATGGACACTAACACTAAGCCAGACATTCCAGACTTGCCTTCTCACTCTCAGAGTGTTGAGAGGAGTGTGAAATTAGTGACAGAGGCTTCCCATACCGTGTACGGGTTCGAAACTCGTCACAGATGTATCCTTACTAAAGTACTGAGCAGGAAGATGCGTCCTGCATTTATGTCAAAAGGACATTATTCTCAATCTTATGATGATTTATATGAATAGTTTTTCTTTTTACATGAGAACATGTGATTTTTTGGGATTTATCACCTTTTGAAAGTATTTTTTCAAGTTTTGTAGCCAAAATATGTGAATAAATTAGCAAAAATGCGTTTTTTCCGTGTACGGAAAATTCCCAGTCGGAATATTGTCAGGCGGAAAATTGCCAGGCGGAAAATTGCCAGGCGGAAAATTGCCAGGCGGAAAATTGCCAGTGAAAAAAATATGTAAAACTTTAGAAAGTAAGAAATAAAGTAATTGAGAAAAAGGACGTGTGTGTGTGTGCGTGTGTGTGCGTGTGTGTGTGCGCGTGTGTGTGTGTTCCAGCCATAACTCCAAAATGGAAGCAGTTACAAACATGAACCTTCACACACATATTGATTAGGTCCCCAGGTTGTGCACCTGGGTGTTAATGAATTAAATAATTAATTTTTAAAAATTAAATGACGTCATCAAGATCATTACGTCATTATATATATGCATTTAACTGCAATGACCACGCAGTATATAAATGAATAGAAACGACATAATATTAAGGAACGTTTCTGCACACGCGGAAGAGAAATAACGAATAAATGAAAAATGAGGCGAACCGCCCGGGAATCGAACCCAAGGCCTTCCAATTGCCGGTTGGATGCGCTACCATTACACCACGGACCTCAATCATTCACAAATCGAAATTCTCCTACATAGGGCAGAAACCAATGCCCTGAGAGGGCACCCTCGCAAATCGTGAATATGTGCATTTAACTGCAATGACCACGCACATATTCACGATTTGCGAGGGTGCCCTCTCAGGACATTGGTTTCTGCCCTATGTAGGAGAATTTCGATTTGTGAATGATTGAGGTCCGTGGTGTAATGGTAGCGCATCCAACCGGCAATTGGAAAGCCTTGGGTTCGATTCCCGGGCGGTTCGCCTCATTTTTCATTTATTCGTTATTTCTCTTCCGCGTGTGCAGAAACGTTCCTTAATATTATGTCGTTTCTATTCATATATATATATATATATATATATATATATATATATATCGAAACCTATGGTAAAATTATTGAATACCCGGTTAGGTTCATTGAATGCCAGGTTTGGTCCTCTGTACGTCCTTGACGATTGGTTAGATTAAGTCGTGATATTTTCGTTAGCTTTAACGAAAAGGCTCAGACCAAGAAATTGCACTTCGAAAGAGGGGAAGAGAGACATACTGCCAAAAAGTACAAAAATATCAATGACAGATTGGAGAAAGTCATCCGTCAGTATAATGAAGATAAATTGACATTTCTTCGATCTATTGCTTATAATCTTCATACTTTTTGAGGCATTCCTTTCCTTAACAGGTTTTAGCATTTTAAAATTTTAAATAATAATATTTTAATAAATAAATCCTTTTTTGTGAATTTTAGTTTTTTTCTCACTGGCAATATTCCGGCTGGCAATATTCTCACTGGCAATTTTCCCCACTGGCAATTTTCCGGCTGGCAATTTTCCGCCTGGAAATTTTCCGGCTGGCAATGTTCCTACTTCCGTTTTTTCAACGAAATTTTATCATTTTATACTTAAAACACATGATATACATTAGGCATTGTCTCCTCTTGGGATAGAAAATGATATTGAGTGGCTACATCTATAATTAGTTAATATTATGGCTTCAAAAATGACGAGTTTACTATCGCGTATGACGAAAATTGGGTCAAAAACCATAACAAACTTTGATTGCAAATCCGCAAGCAGGCCCTTATCCGTTTGCTCTAAAAAAAATTTTGGGTTCATTTCTCAACCAAACCTAACTACTGGGCACTTATTCACCTTGCGATTTCAAAACATGTGGAAAATCGATCCGCCCTAATATATATATATACCTATCGTAGACTGCATGGAGGCGTACATTCCACATTCTCCTCCTACTACTAATGCAAAAAAACCTTAGTTTAACTTACTTGTTCTAAAGACAAAGTATCCACCCTCCAACTCCTGACTCTCACAGCTTATATTTCTTCCCGGAATCGTGCAAAATCTGTTCTTCGACTCATCACAAACTCCTTCATCCAACAAAAATGTGAAAACCTATCCAACTCTAATTCTTCTCGATCTTTCTGGTATCTAGCAAAGAACCTCTTCAACAACTTTACTTCTTCTTTCCCTCCTCTTTTCCATTCCGACGGCCCAGTTGCTGCCTCTTCTCCTGACAAAGCTGAACTCTTCGCTCAAACTTTCGCCTCCAATTCATCCCTGGATGATTCCGGTGCTGTTCATCCATCTCCTCCTCCGTCTGACTTTATTATGTTTGAAATCAGAATCTCTTCTAAAGATGTCTTTTCTGCACTATCTGGGGGTCAACTCTAGGAAGGCGTAGGTCCTGATGGTGTTCTTCCTGTTGTTCTCAAGAACTGTGCTTCTGTGCTGACAACCTGCTTGGACAAACTCTTTCCTCTTGTATTACATCTGGTACTTTTCCTTCTTGATGGAAGTTCGCTTTCATTCAGCCTTTTCCAAAGAAGGATGACTGCTCTCAACCCTCCAACTATTGTCCAATTGCTTTAATTTCTTGCCTTTCTAAAGTCTTTTAATTTATCATTATAGGAAGATTCTTAAACATCTCTCTTCTCGCAATCTTCTTTCAGATCGTCAACATGGGTTCCGCAAGGGACGCTCCGCTGGCAATTTTCTTGCATATTTTTCTGACTCTTGGTCGTTCTCCTTTCGGGATTTCGATGAAACTTTTGCTATTGCGCTGGACATATCAAAAGCTTTTGATAGAGTCTGGCACAAATCTTTCATTTTCAAACTGCCGTCCTTCGGTTTCTATCCTATCTGTGCCTTCATCTCTGATTTCCTCTCTGGCTGATCTGTAGATGCGGTTGTATCACTTTACCTTCAACAATACACTACTCAATCCTTTCTCTTCTTTTAACATTGTTGGCTGCTAGAAAATCTAGAAGAGGAAGAGCATTATTGGCCCAAAGCGATATATATATATATATATATATATATATATATATATATATATATATATATCATAATTATAAGGCAAGTGAAAAATTAAGTTAATTTAGAGCCAGCATTTTTTCGGGTTGTGTGGCATTATTTTGGGCAATGGCATCGTGCAATGGTGAAAGTTGTGTTCTTGTTGCAAGGTTTAGAAAGAACACCATAAATAGTGCCACTTTTGTTTTTCTTAATTTTATGCTAGTAAGGCCTAAAGTAGGCCCACATCGAGTTAGCAACCAGAGGTAGAACCTAATAGGACTTCCAAGTCCGTAAAGTTTGTTTTAGTCTGGCTTAACTTAGGCTATAAGTCAAAGTAGCCCTTCAGAGCTTGGCCGCTCAAGACTTAGCTGGGATTCTGAACCCAATCAAAATTAATAAAATAACGTGGCGTTTCCTTTTCTCGTGATCTTTCTTGGAAACATCATATATACTCCCTTTCTAAACCAGTTTCTATGAGGTTAGATGTGTTGTACCAGCTCTGCAGTTTCTTCACCCCAACTAAGTTGTTGTCTTTCTACAGGAGTCTTATCGCCCCTGTATGGAGTATGCTTCTCATGTGTTGGGTGGCTCAACCCACACAGTCGTACTTGACCGGGTGGAATCAAAGGTTTTTCTTCTCATCAATTTCCCGACTCTTACTGAATGTCTTCAATTCCTCTCTCTTCGCCGCAATATTGCATCACTCTCTCTTTATTAACGCTATTATAACAGACATTGCTCTTCTGAACTCTTTAACTGCATGCCTCCTCGTTTAAGGAGAGCACGCAGTACCAGGCTTTCTACACATTCTCATTCCTTTTCTGTCGAACTCTCTAACGCAAGGGTTAATCGCGATTTTTAATCTTTCATCTACTCAACCTGTTAACTCTGGAACAATCTACCTCAATCCATCTTTTCCCCTGAATATGACCTCCAATCTTTCAAACGCAGTGTCCAGGCATCTCGAAATCCTTGAACCTTGATTTTGGCTCTCTTCTTCTTCTTCTTCTTCTATGGGGGGGGACGCGTTTTTTTGGACATTCGCCTTGGCCCCTCCTTCCTGCATAAAATGAAAGTAACTCCACCGTAAGAAACCGAAATCAACTCAAAATACTTAAAACTAAGTGTAGGTTACTAAGTATCAATGTCACTCTATTTATAATCACCTTTTCAAATTTACTATAAGAGGCCTCACTGAATACCATAACAAAGCTAAGTCTAGAAAGGAAAATCTTATAAAACAAGTATATAAAACATTCGTGAAACACATGGGGGGAAAAACAATAAAATTCAAAGGTTTTACTCTTATGTTCACATGTACAATAATTGTACATGTACTGTACATGTATTGTTAACAAAAATGTATAGAAAAGGGGCCCCATAATAAAATTAGCCTCAGGCCCCAAGTACAGCTAATTTGCTCCTGCGCGCAGGCAAATTACAGTATATCACAGAGTGCTTCGTAAAAGCAACTGCGCAGTCGCGTGACTCCATTTTGATGGGAGTGAGGCCCCCATAATCTTACGCGAGATGCGCGAAAGTAGTTTGATCGAGTGACGTCACTACACAAACTGTATAAAATTTTCTAAATTCTACAATTTTGTCGTTTTTTCCATACGTTTACCTTACGTTATCATTTATTAATAATTATACAAATTCTGAATTTTTCACTCCAAACATTTATTCTTTCTTCCCTTCCTATACGAGTAAATCATTCTCTTTACGTTTCCTTCTCCCAATACTCCCTGTTACGAGGCATTTATACTGTCGTCAACAAATAGAAATTCTCAGGAGTCAAAACCTCCGAATAGCTACACTATATTAAATTATTGTGGGAAACCACTCCTCTCTTCTCTTCTTTCCTTTCTTTGCTCCTTCCTTTTTTTTCATTATTAAAACGGAGCTAGTTGAAGAAAGGCTAATCAGGATAGAATAGAAGTAGTAATGTGCCCTTTGTCAATATATGTAGTAGGAGTCGCTTGTCTGATCTGGTTTCAGAGCTCTGGGAATTCTCAGATGATACCTCATTGGCAAGGTCGGATAAAGGTTGTGAGGGTCGTAAGGCTAGTAAGAGTGAAGGGCCTATATATGTACCATATATTGTATATCATTCATAAAATCTTGAAACAAATACAAATGTATATTTATCCAAATTTAACAACTAACGAAAATCAAAACTATATACATTAAAAAAAAAACAAAAAAAACAGCATAAACAGTACACAATTCAAAATTTAATAGAGAATGATTTCTTCCTTTCGGTTTTAAACTGTGATATCAAACAAAACATCCCCCTTTTTCGACATGCCGAATGATCATTACACTAGGCCCAAATTTAGAACGTCTGAAAAGCAATTTCGGCAACAGATTAACTCTTTGAAGCCAATCATGCAAAAATGGATGAAAATCATATATGCATATCGACATAATACACCATCATATACTTATAATAACATACTATATATAAAAAAAATCTAAACTAAAACTAAAAAGCTCTTATTTTCCACCTCCAAAGATACAATCATGCAGTTATATATGATATTACTTAACCAACCTTGTGACAAATATTTAGGATTTATGATATAAATTTTGGGCCTAAACTCGAGGCCCTAAAAAATATGAAGGTCTAAGGCTACAGCCTCATAAGCCTAATGGTTAATCTGGCCCTGCTCATTGGTAGAGAAGGGAAGCTTGATGGGATCTCTCGGGAATCAAAACCTCCGAATAGACATTTTCAGCTTCGGGGTTACTTGGGTACACAGTGTAGTATTGTTAGTACTTGTTAGGAAAATTGCAGTATATTTAATTTAGTTAGCTGAGGAATTTTTAGTTTTATATACAGTAGTAGTAGTGATGTTTTCTATTGCAATAAATGCAGAAAGAGGCGTATTAAGAGGAGGAGGAGGAGGAGGAGGAGGAGGAGGAGTATTTACTTCATTACTATTCATAATCATGCAAACTGATATAGATGATGAAGTTACCAATGACAGAAGAGTAACATCCTTTGCTAATGACACCAAAATTAGTAGAAAAATAAGAAACCCAAAGGATATAGAAACTCTACAAACAGACATGAAGAGAATCTACAATCAGTCTGAAGGCAACAATATGAAATTCAACTGAGAAATTTCAACTGTTAAGGTATGGAAGAAGGGAGGACCTAAAATCCATTGCATAATATATCCCAAATGTGCAACAAACTCAGAGAAACTCTAAAGCAAAAGATTTAGGGGTTATAATGACTGATGACGCGAAATTTGTAACACAAAACAAGAGAGCAGTAAAAATAGCAAAAAAGAACTAGACAGATACTGAGAATCTTTAAAAGAAGGGATAGGAATATAATGATTCCTCTCTTGATAACAATGATCATACTCTAGTTGAACTATTGCTGTCTTAACATCCCGATATAAAAAAAGAAGACATTAGTCAAGGATGCAGGATTTATATATATATATATATATATACACACACACACACACACCTATTCTTTAATCTTACATACTGAAGTGAACACATGCACAGTTGACAAACGTATGAAATACAGTACAGTACATTGTCACATACTGTATATCTAGAGGCTAGAACTAAATCACATCAAACAAGTGCAAGGTATTGTACATTCAGAGCTGTGCTTAGCGGCGCTAAATTAGCGCTGCTAAGTTTTCATTACCGATTTTACAAGCGCCGCTGTTTTCTTAAAACGTTAGCGGTTGATTTTTCAGGCAAATCAACCGCTAATCGCTATTTTTTCTCGTGCTTTCTTGTAAAAAATACTTGTAAGATCTGTCACCAACTCGGCTGTTGTCACGAGTTCATACCAATACTAAGTCACTATTTACACGCGACGTTTTTCACGACTCAAAACAGGCGACTGTCGGATTATGCATACGCAAGAGAGACACGACGAGTCCATCTCGACAGTCGCCGAAATAGGAACTGTTTCTGTTTCCACGACTCACAGCTGAAACATGATTGGCTGTGCTAATCACGTGATCATCAGTATGGTTCGTATTGAGCTTCGGAAAATTATCAATTCAGCCGTCATGGTAGATATACGTGGACGAAATGCTATTTCAAAGTTATTAGACTATATGGCAGGGAATTTTTTTTAGTATTATAAACACAGATTATTATAATTGAGGAGACAAATTGTGGCCTTAAACTAAAGTGGAAAATTTAAGGCTAAAATCATATGACTATTACAATATAATAAGGAGAAATTAATGTGTGTCTGGAAGACTGGAACTAGGCCTAGGGTGTAATATGTTAAAGCTAAACTAAATATTGAGGTCATAATGCAATAAGAATAAATTAATGTGTGGCACATATTGTATTTCTGTAAATTATGGATGTCACAGTGGATGTCGACTTAGATAATTATTTGTCATTCATCCTATCTTTGGCCTGAAACACTATATCAAAGTCAATTAAAATATGAAGAGAAAAATTTTCTGTATGGCATTAAGTTGAGAATAAAGTTTAGTACAATCGTGTAATTTAGATTCATATCTAATAGATAGAGCTGATGTACCCAACATAGACAGGATATGATATATAATTTCTAAGAAAAATTTCGTATCTACGTGTGTGTGTGTGTGTGTGTATATATATATATATATATGTGTTTGTGTAAATTTCAATGCTTAGCTATTGCTTGTATTTATTAGTTGTTGAAATACTAACAAACATTGTAGTCACTGGGGTAAACCAATGCTTTGTTGTGACTAACACGTTGCGACAGATCCACAGAAGATCCGTTCAAGCAGTGGCATTAGTCACGCGTTAAAACAACTCCTCTTTTTATTCGAGGAATGGAAGATCTAACGGTATAAACTCGAAACAGTTGAAGCGTCGGTCAAAAATGTTGACCGCAAAAGGTCCCTCGACCCACTTTCAGTTAGAAAAACAACGATGAAACCACCGCTCACTCCTTCAATTTTGCTCCCTTGCTACTACAGTGTATATATAAATCTATTTTATTT
Source organism: Bathynomus jamesi (assembly GCA_023014485.1). Classification (NCBI taxonomy): domain Eukaryota; kingdom Metazoa; phylum Arthropoda; class Malacostraca; order Isopoda; family Cirolanidae; genus Bathynomus; species Bathynomus jamesi. Next base: position 238,868 of record JAJOZX010004351.1, on the reverse strand, counting down.
TTCTTTGCGTGTAATTTGTATGGTATCTTCTTCATAGTTATTGTCTCTGTTATTGAAATGAGATGAATGAATGAAAAATGGAAAGGTTTATTATTATTATTATTAATATACATTTTTTTAAAATTAGCACACATGTATTTTGGAAGTACACAACAATTGAAAAAAAAATTACTTTTGCTAGTGAAGGTAAAACTCAATTTAAAATTCTTATATATATATATATATTTTTTTTTTTTCAATTGGGGTTGTTTAACCTCCATCGCAACATCTAAGGTCATATGACAGAGGGGACCTACAGTTTTACGTGGAATCCGAACCACGGGTCGCTACATAATCTGGGCGCAGAGAACGGGCTCCCATCCAACTACTACCTAGACCCAATGTCGCTTAACTTCGCTGATCTCCGGGAAGTGGTGTTACGACATCGGCCACGACGTAGCCCATATATATATATATATATATATATATATAGAGAGAGAGAGAGAGAGAGAGAGAGAGAGAGTCGAAAAACTGAAGACGGCACACACACACACACACACACACACACATTATGAAGAGTAGCGGCGCTAATTTTGTTTCCTGTGATACTGAGCTGAGCGGCTCTGATGAAGATAGGTTACGCAATGAAGCGGGAGGGGGTCATGCAATGAAGGGGGGTTATGCAATGAAGGGGGAGGGGGAATGTTGCAAGAGCAACAAGGGGTTATGCAACTTGGAGGCGGAGTTATCCCCCAAGAGAAAGAGAGGAGAAGGAGAGAGAGGAAGAGAGGTGTTCGCCTGGCAGGAGCCAAGCGCATATTAAGACTTCATCTGAGCGCCCGCTGTCTTATTAGGTGTAAATCCGCCAGTTGGCTTAGAAGGCGTAAATGGCTTGTACAGGATGAGTTGCCAGATTGCGCTATTTATTTAATTAAAGCATATATTATTGACAGTTGGCTTAGAAATCCGTCAGTTGACTTAAAAGGCGTAAATGGCTTTTTGAGCTGTACAGGTTGAGTTGCCAGATAGCGCTATTTATTTAACTAAAGCATATATTCTTGACGGTTGGCTTAGAAATCCGTCAGTCGGTTTAGAAGGCGTAACCAGCCATTTGGTATAATTAAATAATATCTTTTACAACCAAAACAATTAGATAAAACACCATTACATCATTCTGTTTATTTAGACGAAATATTGGAACCAGAAATATATAGAAAATAAATATACATTGGAATATATATGATCAAAACTAAAATAAAAAATAAGAAATACAAAACGATGGAGTATAACCATCAATATCGCAGTAAAGGATATATATATATATATATATATATATATACACACAATTATGTTAAATAATTAAATATATTGAAAATTCATCAAAATACATTCACTTTGTTCTACTGCGCAAAACACTAAACTCACACGTAATCGAGTCTACAATCACATTATTATTGCTTTGCACTAAGCAGTAAACGCGGCTTAATATTATTTCACCGCTCAAGTTATAAGGAGACCTATACTCTACATAAATGGCCTTCATATCGTTCAGTACTAGTTTTGTGCCCATTTTACAATCGGTTGGCAAGTTACCTTTAAATATGGCTAGAATACAATCAAAAGCACGCACAAAGAGGTCATCGTTAGCCAAAACATCATTATTAAATACAAGTTTATAAACACTCCTTTCCAATCGAGGGTTTATTTCTACTGACCCGAGCTTTTCAATCGTGAACTCTTCTTCACACTGCATAGCGGCAGTTGAAATAATCTTCTAAGTCGTTACGACAGCTGCTCATTATATAAAGAAATAGTTCTTCAGGGTGAACGGTGTAGGTGAGCTCAGCCCTGTACCGCTCAAGTGCATTGTACCAAAGTTCATGATATTTCAAAGAGTCTAAACTTTTTAAATAAGCATCGAGCTCTAGACCATTCTCACTTTGTTCAGTCCTACACTCGGTAAACCCATCGACCAGAGCGGTGTATGCGTATTCAAGAACCGTATCAAAATAAAGCATATCCGTAACACGCGCGTCTAATATAGGCTTCAGCTTGCGGAATCCGACGATTTCAAACATTCTGTCGAGGATGAAACGGTTTCACGTAGAGACAAGAGCATTATCAGAAGTATTCTTCCACATCAGCCGTATATCAATGCATGGCGGATCGTTATTTATACACAACGTACAAACAACTGCATATGAGGGGGTGTCACTAATCTGCTCTCTTCTTGTACCTACACCTGCAGGAATTTTATAACGATCCTCACTCCACTTCTCAACTATCACGAAGATTCTATTCATCTCCTCAACACTTAAATAAACAACATTCCGTTTGTTTGTTTGTCTACAAGTCGTTTCCAGTACATAGTTAATGGCACCGGATTTACGCCTGAACACGCGCAACGACTTCGTCACGGACACATCGTACACGGCGTTGAGAATGCTGCTCAAAAGAAGTTCCATCGTATTCGAGGAGCGCACGTCCAGTCGGTTCAAGCTCTGAGATGACTATGAGCCACATGCAACGGATCGGCTCAACGGGAGGAGTAAGTCACACCATAAGCTAATGAAACGTGTACGGCGCTGTTCCAACATGAATAATTGTATCCCATTATATTGGGTAGGTGTTTTGAGAAATTTTCCGATACATGAAATAATACCGGTTTTAATGTTTTATCACTCCCACTCCTCAGAATACGCAACAGACATTTTTGCATAGGGGGATTTTCACGAACTAAACACATTTTATTCATACTCCGGCGCACTATTTGAGAGAAACATATGACCATATTTTTCCTTTTTGCTTAGCATGCGATACTCATCTCTAAATTCTGTTAAATACTCACGCAGACCTTTAGCCACAACATGAATACTTATATCCCATTATATTGGGTAGATGTTTTGAGAAATTTTCCGCTACATGAAGCAATATCGGTTTTAATGTTTTATCACTCACCAGACGTTCATTTCCACAAACTAAACATCTTCACAATCCGGCGCACTACAGTATTTGAGAGAAACACATGCCCATATTTTTCCTTTTTGTTTAACAACCGATACTCGTCTCTAAAGTCTGTTAAAAACTCACACATGACAGACCTCGTCATGATATAGATTAATATAGTTGTAAAACTACTTAAGATTCTCCATGATGACAAGATTTGCATTCTCAGTCGTAGGGTACGAGTACTCAGTATGATGCAACATGACATAATATTGCTTGTCACACCATTTATCAACAAGACTCACTATCCATATCCGTTGCTTCTCTTCTGCACGTGTTGTTTCTTCTACTTCACGGTATATGTAAGCTTTTATAAAGTTTAGTCCTACAACATAGTTCAATACATCACTTGTACCACGAAATCCTACAATGCTTTCGCCAGAATAGCCGTAGAGTATTTGTACCTCTTGCTCCTTCGCACGATTCAATGTAGCCTTAAAAGTATCAAAGGAGGGTGGAATAGGGAGTTTTTCAGTATCCACCACATCTTGGTACTTTGCCGAATACCACTTCATAAACGTCGAACACGCAATATTAAAGGTAGCCATTACTATTTTTTGTCTACGCGGGAGAATACACGTCTGAGATCCAGGGCTTACTGCGATCAACTGAGCACGCAGGGAAGCCCAGGTAGAAGCAGGAGTCATGTGATCAATCTTACAGTGGGCGGAGCTTAGAACTTTCTCCTGTACACACGCTGGGCGGAGCTTAGAATTTTCTCCTGTGTACACACACACACACACACACACACACACACACACAAAGGAGAAAATGAAACGCTAATTGAAACACGATTTATTTAATGAAGGAAATATTCAAAGTATATATATTTACAAATACGTGTAATAAATAAGTTAACGATAGACATATCAAAGATTATGGTATCCAAAGGGTACGGTATCATAGGTACCAGGCACCTGGTAATGTTTCCTATAGTTGTTACGGCACACCTTTGTACCCCTAAGTTCCTTCACGCCCCCCAGCTTCTGCGCCCGAAAATTGTGGGTACCTACAGTTAGTTGGGGTGGCCGGTCGCCCTCACTCATCAGCTATATTATAAGGATTACATTCATTAAAGCTGCTGTAGTATCGATCAAAATCTTCACGTTCATCTGTACTCATACATTCATAGTTAAAGTAATGTTTGGGTGGAGGTAGTTTTACGTAATTTAAAGTTTCGCTAGTGAGGAACGTGTAAGGGAAATATCCTTTTGAAACCTCAGCGGCTACGCCCATGACCTTGGGTAGCTTTGCTAATTTACAAGGTGTGAATAATAAAGTGTCTTTAAACTGTACATTACATCTTATTTGCATCTGTATTAGTTTGTTGCCTCTTTTCAAGGGATCACCTGCAAATATCTCAGATGACTCGTGCTCAAGGAACTGCTTTTAAAGGAACTGTGTGTCAAATTTTGCCCCGTTATGGGCGAGAATATACAGAGTCATTTTTTTTAATTTGTCCGCTAACTTGACAATATAGGACACAAAGAGTTTCACAGGGCTAGCTATCGTGGGCATTCGTTTTAAAAACGTTTGTCCGTTTACCACATTTGTGACACTCATCACACTCGATCTCCATACACTCATCACAGATAGTCTGGCTTACAAGTAAATGTGGAATAACCTCTTTGGTTTCAGCGTTCGTGTATGTTTTTATATCGTAGTACACAGTTATACAAGGGCTATTTTTAGGCTTAGCGTCTTTCATATAACATACATGCTTTACTCCAACCGCCTTATATTTCTCATGGCATGTAGAACAGTGAATTTCATCACATTTATGCTTGAAATTCCCCCAATTATCCATCATATGAAACATACCACATTCACAGATTCTCATTTTCCTGCACGTGCCAATTGATTTATGGAGCTCAAAACAGTTATTATTGAAAAATGTGCGTCTACACACATCACAATCCCTCTTCTCAGCTTCAACTACACGGCTTTCACATTTGGAGCTTTTACACTGCTCACATACCATGTGGCAATCTTTACAATGTTTCACTATATCATCCGCAAACTCGATACATCCCTTACACAAATCATGATGTCGCCATATTTTCGACTTTTATCATAACTCGCGTAAAGGTCCCTTATATTACGGATGGGGAGATACGTTGTCCTGACAGTCCTAAAATAAGTAGGGGTCTTGTACGATCTCTCACACAGCTTTTAAAAACATACACAGTCCTACGACGATCATCCATTCCAAATACAACTATACGAACATTCATTTCCTGTTCTACCCTTCTCAGCTCTTCAGGACCCATATTACAGTCAAATTCAAGTTTACAGTCTACAGCTAGTTTATGGGCACGCTCCACTACCGTAGGCAACCAAATGTTTTTGACCTTTGTATTTAGTACAGTAAACATACGAGCCAAGACGACTGCTATAAAGCCGAAACCACGATCGGCGTTTATATGCTGTCTATAAATAGCCTGAGAATTGAAGTTAAGAGTATAAGGTGTGGCACTATGACCCGCAACACGGAATACACGGTCAATATTTACTGTGAAGTTGTCCATATTGAAGGCTATACTACTTTGAGAGGCCTGCATTATACGGCCTAATATATACTCTATATCTTCAGTTGCCAAGCGTCTGAACGGTATTACTACCCAAAAATCATCTACATCTCCGTCATCTGACCAGAATCTGAACGACAGCCTCGTCCTGACTTCACGTTCGTCGCGGTTCTGAAGGGCAAACTCTACAATACGTTCAACTATGCGCCGTAGTCCGTGTTCAACACCATTGCTATGCATGGATCTAGGATCAACCCTGACTATATACCGATTTCTAGTCAAGGTTGGGGTGGGGGTAGCGGTGCGCACCAACTCGAACGAGAAGCTGCTGTGGAGGATGTACCAGGAATTGAACAGGAATAAGGGGGTATATTTGAGGAAGGTGCTATTGTGGAGGTTGTGACGTAAGACGTAGAAAGTTGGGGCTCTATTACTGGTGGTCTGACAACCGGCGCAATCCTGGCGCGCTTTATACCTGACGTGGTGGGTTCTTCATCATGCCTCCGCTTTGAACTGGCTCGTGCTACAGGTATCGCTGGTGAGGATTCGTCAGCGGGGATGGATCTGTGATCACAACTACACTGTCGTCGGGGTCATCTGTAATATTGATGATAGGGTGCTGGACCTCATCGTCATTCACGGTTCTGTGGGCGAAGAGAAAAGCAAGAATGTAGAATATAAGGGTCATCACTTAAATATTTATTATATTTTGTAAATGACCCACTTAGGAGTGTGACGTGTTAGAAATGGATTCTGTAGAAAAATTCAGGTTCACGAGCCGCTCATTCACATGTATTATATCTGGACCTACAGGATGTGGTAAAACTGCGTTTATGCTTAAAATCATTAAAGAAAAGGGAGAGATGTTCTCAAAATTTGCTCATAAAGTTATATGGTACTATTCGACGTATCAATCAGTGTTCAACGAGTACCAAGATGATATTTTGCTCCACAAAGGTGTATATGACGTTAATTCGTTAAAGGGAAATGAACATACAGTCATTGTAATTTGCGATCTCATGTTGGAGATGGATAAAACGTTTGCCGAGACATTTACAGTATTCTCCCACCATCTTAACATAAGCGTGTTCTTCATCAATCAGAACCTATTTTTCAAAAATAGATACATGCGCGATGTGTCGTTAAATACACAATATCTAGTCTTATTCGTGCAACGTAGAGATGTATCACAAATTGGGGTATTAGCCAATCAAATGTTCCCGAATCAGCGTAATGAGTTTTTGGAAGTTTATAAAGAAGCTACAAGCCCGCGTTACGGATATTTGCTTTGCGACCTTCATCCGCGAAACACGTTTAGGGTGCTTCTAAGAACGAATATATTTCCAAACGAGCCTGAAACGGTGTATATTCCAGAATGACAAAGAGGCTAAAGAAATATCATGAATTAATAAAAATCTATCATCGACTGCCTCGGGCAATGCAGCAGATGTTTGCTAAAAATATCGACTCCGACTTTTTAAAATGCATCTGTGAAATCTGTCTTAACGTTATAAATTTCAATGTATCAATGAAACCACCTCAGAAGGCTCGCCTACGCCGTTACAAGAACATAATACGTGCACTCGCTCGTAAAAGTCAAACTGTAGGGAAGAAAAAACGAATTATTGTACAAAGAGGAGGGTCATTCCTCCCCATCTTATTTTCAGTTTTGGGTCCTTTACTGACTAGATTAATATAATGAAGAAAGTAGTAGTGATTCCACACGAGGTGTATGCTTCACTGTAAAGTTCAAAGAATCCAGACACGGATCTAGATCCCCGTAAAAGCAGGCTTAAAAGAATGGAAAGGGAATTGCTAGCCTTATTAAACAGTGAAAAAACACCTGAGAAAAGAATCTTATACCAAGAAGCTCTGCAGAAATTTCTTCACGAGTACAAAAATTATAAGAACCCGACAGAGATTCCCGTGGTTATTAGGCACAGCACGGGGAACGATGGACATGGTGACATAGGACCTGTGTCCGACGATAGAGCTGACCAACCAAAGATTAATGGGTCGGCTACACAACATATCGAACATGTATTAAAAAGCACCCTCCCACATACATTGAGGAATAAAGGTTTAAGTCTTTATAATCTATTGAATGAGGACCCCGCCATAGAGTGGACCGATACAGGTGAGATCATTGTGGAAGGAGCAAGGGTACAGGGATCGAATATCGTAGACATCGTCCATGATCTGGTGAGAAAGTGGGATAGGCCCTCACCATCAGGATGGAAGCATATTAAAGCAAGGCTACAACAAATAAATGTCCCCAAAACAAGGATAGGAAATCTGAGCAGGTTAAAAGACTTGGAACATGCGTCGCACGTGACACAATTGAAGACGCCATCACCCGCGGCGGTAACACCTCTGAAGAGGAGAAAGAAGAGGTTAAACAATGGTCAACCCTACCCACGTGCCTCTAAAATACACAAATGGCTAACATATTACGAAGACGTTATTATGACATTTCTAACCCACCCTCCCACGGAGGCGTAGATAGACTGTACATAAGCGTTTATGGAGTAGGAAAAAAAGATGTTGAGAGATTTTTGTGGGAGCAGAACGCTTATACACTTCATAAGCCTGTGAGAAAAAGGTTTAAAACAGCCAAGACAACAGCTGCTTCGATTGACTCTATTTGGCAAGCAGATTTAACAGACATGCAAAAATATTCTATGTATAACGATGGTTACCGCTACATTCTATTCATAATAGATGTATTCTCTAGATATCTGTGGCTAATTCCTCGGAAAAATAAATCACCTGAAACAGTTGCTAAAGCCACCAAAACGCTGATGTTAAAAGAAAACAGGGTTCCTGGCTATTTTTGTACGGATATGGGGAAGGAATTTATAGGCCGTGCTTTTCAGAACATGTTGACAGAGTTTAATATCAGTTATTACACTACCAATTCTATGTATACATAAGGCTCCTTTAGCTGAAAGAGTTCAACGTACCATAAAGGAACGCATGCACCGCTATTTTACACATAAAAACACATACAGATTTCTCAACATTCTGGAATCATTCTACAACCGCTCACACCATCGCACGATTGGGACAACACCTAACGAGGTTTTAGAAAGAGGTACGCGCCCAGAGGTGAGAAGAGATGGAACACCACCACCACCACACTCTGCGCGTTTCAAAATCAATGATTATGTAAGGCTGTCGCGTTCGGGAAATAAATTCGCGAAGTGATTTGGGCAAGGATGGACATGTGAGATTTTTAAAGTTAGGGCTATGAGACCTAAAGGTGAGATAATGATGCATTACGTTGAAGATTTGAATGGGGAAGAAATCGCAGGAGGCTCTTACCGCGAGGAGTTGCAGAAAGTGACATCTAATTTAGGAAAAAATGTGTTTAAAATTGAGAAAATTATAGGAAGCAAAGGTTCAGGAAAGAGAAAAATGTACCTGGTGAAATGGCTAGGGTACCCAAAAAGCTTCAACACCTATATAAAAGCTGATGCAATAATTAAGCTTAAATAGTATTCAACATGGCTCCTAACCATTTCTACGTCACACTCCCGTACTCCTCGTCCCTGTCTATACACCCTAACAACACACTAGCCAACTTTGTAACAGATCTCCATGGACCCATTGAATTGGGTCGTGATTCGTATGAGGTGGGGATATGTGAAATTCAGCTGGACACCCTCTTTTTAAATATTGATTATAAAGATACCGTTTTTACGGTAAGTTTAAAAAACTCAAATCTTACGACTGATTTAGTATACGAAATCGTAAACAAACGAAACCCTGCACATACTCTAATCCTAAAATCAAAGGCTAACAGAAATATTAAAGACGGAAGAGTGTTCAAAATTATGACCGAGGGGCGATATCGATCAGCCTTCCAAAGAGACACATTTCACGAGGTACAACAACATGACTTGTCCAGCCTAATGTATCAGATGAAATTGGAGAACTTGGATGCTGGCTATACACCCCCAGACATGTGCTATATTTACAGCAATATAGTGGAGCACCAGTTTGTTGGGGATACCCAGGCACGCCTGCTGCGCATTGCTCACATTCCCAACCATAGAGGAAGGAGTTTGAGTATTACATATGACAGACTCCATTATGTGAATGTCGCAACTAATCTAATAACCAATATCTCAATATATATAAGAACGATTGAGGGAAAAAATTTCCCATTCGGTGATGGGAGCTTAACAGTGAAGCTGCACTTTCGGCGCACTGAGTTATAATGGACAGAAAGCTTTTCACCGTCTATCGAGGGGTGAGATACCAGCGCGGTAGTGGACTTGGATCCATTTTTTCAACCATACTACGTACGGCTGTTCCTTTGCTGAAGAGGAGTGCCAGATACCTCAGAAGGAAAGCGCTACAATCAGGTCTTAACACTGCAGAAGACATATTGGCTGGCGTTAAACCTAAAGAAGCTCTAAAAAAACACATAGAACGTACACGGGACGAAATCGTCAAAGATGCAAAGAGAAAAATGCGTGGTGGTGGGAAGAAGAAGAGGACTGTCCGGAAGAAGGGATTACCATCACGTGGCATTAAACGTAAAAGGATATAAAAAAAGTGTTCTAAACGAATGAAGCCTATGGTTGACCATTTTTTTGACTGATATAAGCTAAGGACTTTGATCTCATGAATCATAGTTTGTTTACTACTTGTCGAGAGAGGAGGCACTATTTCTAACTCGTCATGGCACGCTTCATCCATCCGTGTAGTTCACAATGCTGTAAATCGGAGCTGTCCCTCTTTGACATGCCCCCAACTCAAGTTTCTATTGAACACAGTGACTTTATTACAATTAACCCTTTAAACACAATTAGTTCCCCGAGTGCCCCTATAGAATTCGTGATACCCAGCTCAGGCCCTTACTTTTTTGAGCAGAATGTTTTTGTGCATTATTATTTTTTGCGGTCATACTATTCCCAGCTTTCCCAAGATTCTTGACTTGTGGATTTAGTTATATATATATATATATATATATATATATATATATATATATGTGTGTGTGTGTGTGTGTGTGTGTGTGTGTGTGTGCATCGAGCAGTTTCTGAACTCCATCTTTGTATGCGGGAGACTTGTGGTTACCCAAGAAGTTTCCACAAATCCATTTGAAAGCCTGCCATGCTTTTAGTTCTAAGGCATTGAGGCTTTCTTCAAAGCCTTTATCCTGCAGAACCTCCCTGATCTGGGGCCCCACAAAGACTCCCTCTTTCAATTTCGCGGCACTGATGTTTGCAAATTTCTCAACAAGGTATCGAAACCCTCTCGAATTTGCCTTACCCATCGCTCTCACAAAATTTTCCATTAAGCCGAGCTTAATGTGGAGAGATGGCAGGAAAATCTTCTTTGGATCAACTAAAGAACACACTGGACACTGCCCGTTCTTGGCTCGTATGTGCTTCTTTGATGCTAGTCACGTCTGATGTAATGATCCGCGGTAGTACGGCTGTCCCATAGGCATAGGAAACAACAGTATTTCGTGAACCCTCCTTGCATGCCCATTAACATACCAATGACTTTGAGATCACCACAGATATTCCATTGATGAGTGTTGCATTATATTCATGTTATCGTACGTCTCCTTTACATAGACGAACAGAGTGGGCGATCGGGATGGACGGCTTTAAGTTCCAGCTGTGAGGAATCAATGAAGAGGCGCCACTCAGATGTTGACAAGTTCTTGAAAAGTCCACTGATATCATGGCAATAGCAGAGCAGACCGTCTACTGTAAAGAATGTCGCCAAATCATGGTTTCGTTTTCGATAGTGACACACTCGGATGTTCTTCTCAAGTAAGTGTTTCCGCTTCAATCTCAAGGAGAGAAGTTCTAATTTCTCTTTGGAGAGGGCTAGGTCTCTAATGAGGTCATTCAATTCGTTTTGGGTAAGCCTCTCCAGCTCCGATTGCTCTTCGTCAGGTGTGTAGTCAAGATCGGCTGAAGGTCCCGCATCTCCACCAATCGCACCTTCGTCGGATTCCCTTTCGTCTTCTAAAGAATCGAGTCCATGCTGTGGATGTACCGGAATCGGCATCGTGTCATCGTGAGAGATCAGTCTGATCGCGGAGTCTACTTTCGGATAAACGAGGTTATGCTTGTTCTTCACGGAGAATCCAGTTATGTTAACATTGCAAAAGTAACAATCGCTATGATGGTTTCTCGGCTCCCTCCATATCATGGATATAGCGAACGCATCGACTTTTTCCTTTGGTTCAACGAGTCACGTAATCCATTCGAACAAGCGGTAGAGATAACATGTGGCGTCCACGCCTTATCTTGATCGCTTAGTGGACAGCCGAAGTATAACCAGTAAGTTTTCCGGAGATGCATCGTGATTGTACGTCGTTGTATTTTAGTCGCGAACGAGCCGCACACGTAACAGAAATTGTCGGGGTGATTTTTACATTTTTGAGGCATGATGGTCGATGAGCGGGTTGAAGTAAATCACCTAAAAAAATAAAATGTGTAAGTAGGCGACACAAAACAAAACAAAACACAACACACAGCTAGACATGTGTCTGTTACACCAAAGAATAAAAGAGTGTACATGTGTAACGTTTGCAAATCTGTGGCCAGCAACTGCTCTCACCTAAAATACCACAAGACAACCTGCGGAAAGCCTAAGTTGAAACGACAAAATCCCATACATGAGGGTACAGAAACGGTAAAGCAAAAGCCTACACCTAAGCTGCAACGACAAAATACTCCGCTACATGTGTAAGTTATTGATAGAAAACACAAAGGATAGTAACGTATTAGAAGTCCCTGATTTTCGTAAGGCCAATTTTGATAGTTTTGCGGATAGGATGAGAGTAGTGGACTGGGATAACTTATTTATGGGTAATGACACAAATTTGCATTCGGAGGTGTTTAAAGAAAGTTTTATGAATATTGAAAGGGAGTTTATTCCTCGTAGGCCCAAGCGCGCTAGAAATCATGGTAGGCCCAAGTGGTGGACTAGGGAAATAGACGAGTTCATAAACGAGCGTAACAGAGCGTATAGACTTAATAAGCGCAATGGCACGGCAGCTAACTTTAATAGATATATCGAGCTTAGACGTTAGGTTAAAAGATCAGTTAGGAATGCTAAGCGTAATTTAAAGATACTTATAGCTGCAGATAGTAAACATAATCCAAAAAAGTTTTTTGAATACGCCAATAATCGTAAGCCGATAAAAGATAACATAGGCCCTCTAGTGGATGTTAACGGCGCTTTGGCTTCTGACGCTCAGGCGATGGCGGGTATTTTCAATAACGTTTTTGCGTCAGTTTTTACTGTAGAAGACGTAAATAATGTTCCCGACGTGGACGATATCGTTCCATTTAGTAGCGAGACTATTTTGGATGAAATAACTGTTTACGAGGGTGAGATTGCGCATTATATCGATTGGCTAAAAGTTAGCAAGGCTCCAGGCCCTGACGCTTTTTATCCCAGACATTTGAAAGATTTGAAAGACGTTATCTTAGGCCCCTTAACGAAGATTTTTAATCAGTCACTCGAAACGGGGATTATTCCTGAAGACTTCAAATTAGCTAACGTCACGCATATTTTTAAAAAAGGCGACCGCGCAGTAGCTAGCAATTATATGCCCATTAGCTTAACATCAATTGTCGGTAAAGTTTTGGAATCCGTAGTTAGGGATCGTATCATCGATCACTTAGAAAGTAGAGATTTGATTAATAGTAGTCAGCATGGGTTTCGACGCCATAGATCTTGTTTAACTAATTTGTTAGAATTTTATAACGAAATAGTACGCGAATACGACAGGCATAGAGCGGCTGACGTTATTTATTTAGATTTTAAAAAAGCGTTCGATACAGTTCCGCATAGAAGATTAATTGCGAAGGTTAAAGCGCACGGCATACGCGGTCAGGTAGCTAACTGGTTAGAGGAATGGCTTCGTGCTAGGAGACAGAGGGTCGTTGTTAATGGTAGTGAATCGGGGTGGTTGGATGTAGGTAGCGGTGTCCCACAGGGTTCAGTGTTAGGCCCATTGCTATTCATAATTTACATTAACGACATAGATGTAGGATTGACTAGTAACGTGTCAAAATTCGCGGACGATACTAAAATAGGCAGTAAGGTTGTTAACGAGTACGATAGAAAGAGGCTCCAAGACGATGTAAATAGAATTATGGAGTGGACGGATAAGTGGCAGATGCAATTTAACGTAGACAAATGTAAAGTTTTGCATATAGGTTCTCGTAACAATAATTACACGCACACGATGGATGATAGAGAGTTAGCGAGCGTTGACGAGGAAGTAGATTTAGGCTTACGCGTATCTAAGGATTTAAAAGTTAGGAACCACAATTGCCTGGAGTCTTGCGCAAAAGCTAATAGGATGTTAGGCTTCATAGCGCGCAATTTCGAATTTAAATCGAAGGATATTATATTGCCCCCTTTACAAGTCCCTAGTCAGGCCTCATTTAGAATATGCCGTTCAGTTTTGGTGCCCGTATATGCGTGAGGATATTGATAGGTTAGAAAGGGTTCAGCGTCGTGCCACGAAACTAATTCCGTTATTGCGCAACAAGCCTTATGAAGATAGGATTAAAGTGTTAGACTTGCATTCACTCGAAACTAGGAGATTAAGGCTAGAGCTTATTGAAGTTTTCAAAATCGTTCATAACATCGATAACGTAAATTTTGACAAACTATTCACTTTCAATAATAGCAATACTCGTAATAACAGATTTAAGTTGCGTGGCAGACGTTTCATTACTAATATCGCTAAAAACTTCTTTACGTTTAAAGTAATTGATAAATGGAATAATCTTCCCGCGTCAGTCGTTAACTCTACCAGCGTTAATATGTTTAAGAATCGTTTAGATAGGCATTTTAAAAATATTAACGTTGTTTAAAATAAAGACACAATTAGTAACAGGAGCTCTGTGGGTGGTGGTCGAGGATGAGTCTGTTGACGATTAATGCCAGCTTGTGACATGCCAGCGTGTGAAATGCTAGCAAAAAAATTATTATAAAAAAAATTAGACTAACACGAACGTAGATGTAGCTGGTAGCGTAAACTAACCCACTTTTTGTTTAACTTTACCCACGTTTTTTTTTTCTTATCCTCTCCTTACTTCCATGTCTGTACCTCTCTTTACTTGCATGTCTGTAGTTTGCATGGTATGAGAGTGAGCTAAGACTGTGTTTGCATGGTTTGTAAGCGTTCTTATTTTACTTCTTTTCATCTTTCACCCCTTTCTTATTCTCTTCGACTATTTTCCAACTTGTCGGCAGTGGCCGGCGGATGATGATGGTGAGTATTTTTTCTCTTTTTCTGAATGAATGTTAACCCACGAGTGATAGGTGTTGCTACTTACTTAACCTCTTATTCTCTTCTCTTAACCCCCTACTCTTTCCTTTCTCTCGGGGTAACCTTAGAGTGGATCTTAGGGTCTTTGTTAGCCTTAGCTTCTGTAGATCTGTAGATGTATAAAGGACGCATATTATATATTATATTATATATTATATTATATATAGTTATATGCATATTATATATATTATATATAGTATTATATTAACTTATATACTGTATATATTATATTTATTATATATATTATGATCGGTCTCATCTCGAAAAGTAGACGTGCTAGAGGAAAACCGAAAATAGATTTAGAATCAGCGTCCCAACAGTTATCTAGCTGACCCATAATTATATCTGATGAAAAATACTTGTTGGCCAGTGATATGTGCGAATTTAATACATAAGTACACAAGCAAATAATATCCACAGCTGTTTATACGTCACAATTACAGCTTTAAGAATATATACAGTAAATAAAACTGAACATAAATTTACAACAAAAATTAATTATTTACAATTTTGTGTCGTCGCTACCTATATACAACCAACGACCAATGTTAGACGACGTAACGGTCAGTCACCCTCACTCACTCAATCTAATCTTGAAGAACATCAACCAGTTCCATGCGAAGTGGATGGTTTCCCGCAAAGTTGTCTAAAATAATGTTATAATCCAGATCAATTTGGCGGTGAATCATTAATAGAACTATACCAGTTAGGCTATTTTCGCCCGTTGTTGATCTCTTGTAGGTGTTGAGCGTGCCTAAGTGACTGAATGAACACTCGCACTCACAAGATGTAACTGGTATGGTAGCAAGAAGACTCAAAATCGCTGTGACATTTGGGAACAAAGTGGCCGGTGTATGCTTGAGTGTTTCCACAATAGAACATGTTTTTGGAAGTGTCCAGGCAGTCCACTTTGCTTCCCAGCATTGTAATTCGGTTTGTCGTGACAAAGGTGCGGGAATGTCAGGAGAGGGGGGGGGGCGGGAATATAGTGATTCTTTTCTTAATAACATTGGTCATACTCTAGTTGGAATATTGCTCAGTCTCAACATCCCCATATAAAAATGAAGACATTAGTCAACTAGCGGGGATTCAGAGAAGCTTCACAGCCAAGCTCAATGGATGCAGATAACTAAATTTCTGTGGAAGGTTATGTGAATTAAGCTTGTATTCGCTGGAAAGAAAAGAGAGTACACCATTATTTATATTTTGAAAATAATGGAGGAACTAGTCCCTATTCTTACTCTGAACTCAATAACCACTCAAACAACAGTAGAAAGTAGGAAAGGAAGAATATGTCGTATTCCCAACCTAAAGACTAGACAAGGAACATCCTCAACCTGAAGGAAAATAGCTTCGTTGTGAGAGGGACAAGACTGTTCAACCAGTTGCTCAAGGTACTAAGGAACACGAGTAGTGTTGCGGTGGACATTTTCAAAAGAAGACTAGACGCCTGGTTCAGGATAATTCCGGATGAGCGGCAGTGGCGGATTATCATTGAGGCAATTGAGGATGAAGCCTCAGGCCCCCATGCTTGAGGGGGCCCCCCAATCAACTGAGTTTCGGTAATGTAATTCGAGATTTCGCAAACTTAATTCGAGATTTCGCAAACTTCTTTGGTTAAATATGACAGAATACACAAACTGACAAATTCCCGCTTTTATTTTGTTTTATAGGCCCTAAAGTAAAGTTTGTTTAATACTGTTTTGTTTTAGCAAACGGCAAAATACACTGTGTTAAGGTTCTTTTAAGTTTTTTCCTCAATTAGCCTAAGCACCGTACCGTACATATAATTCGTGTAAATGTACCATGTACTGTACAATTCAGGGGTGTAGTCGAGGGGTAACGCGGTATAACGGCGTTATACTTCCTAAAATTTCAGTGAAGTAGCGTTATACTACCTACTGTAGTAGCCACTGTAGCCACAGTGACTACTCTAGTAGCCACTGTAGGTTACACAAACCTACTTGATTTTTGCTTTTCACTTAATTGTTTCTTGTGTTCTTAATCTTATCATTCTAACTCATTTTTCCTTACAGAAGATATTAGATAATTATATTAAGAATGAAAAGAAAGCAGTCTCTAGCTGAGTTGTGGTGCAGGAGCACTACTCCGAAACGGCAAAAGTCAATGAAACTACAGATCTACAAAGTACGTCTACTTCAACTTCAAGGGATGATGATGACTTGCCCGATATTTGGACTGAGAAGCAAAAGGAAGAATTTCAAGCCAAGTATACAAGGTTGACTGCAAGTAATAAAAAAATTGGTAAGCTTATCTACTCATATCTACTGTACTCATCTAACAGTTAATAACTTATTAATAATAAGTTGTTTGTATTTATAAACAACTTATTAACTGTACTGATTGACGAATGTTTAAAATAATTATGTTAATTTTCACTTTGCAGGTTGTTTATTGTGCAAGAAAGCCGGATGTTTGAAAGAAAAAGGTGTTCATCTTGCGATAGAATGGGTTACTGCAGAGTGGAGTCGATGGCTGAAGATAGGCAGCAAAGACTGTCTGCTCTCAGGGGTAAAATTAAAAAGCATGTTGATTCTCAAGCTCACAAAATGGCTGAAAAGGTGGCTAACACAAGAGGAAAAGGAATAATGGAATCCTGTACTTAAAAATCTAATGAACAACTCATTTCTCATACCGAAAAGGTTTTTAGAACAGTTTACTACATTACCAAAACAAATTATCCTTTTGCTGACTGCGAAGGATTAGTAGAGTTACAGAAACACAATGGTATAGACATGGATGTTACTTTGCATTCACGTTACAGTGCAACGCAGATAACTGATCACATCGCTCATGAGATGAAGGAAAAAGTGTGCAGGGCTCTGGTTGAGACGAAAGCGAAAATAACTGTACTGATTGACGAATCAACAACCTGTGCAACAAAGTCAGTCATGACAGCCCAATGTCCATATTAGATGTTTCTTTGGCACTGGAGAGCCTGAATTTGTTTTCCTAGGACTTGTTAAATTGGCTGCCCAGACTGCGCAGTGTGTTACTGACTCACTTCCCTGAAGATTACTTACAAGAATGCTGGATAGAATTTGTATCTGATGGTGCAAGCGTCATGTTAGGTGCAAAGTCAGGCGTGGCAGCAAGATTAACTTATATGTATCCTCGTCTTTTTGTGTGGCACTGCATGAACCATCGCCTTGAATTAGCAGTTGGTGATGCTGTTCGGGATGTAACGATGATCAACCACTTCCAAGCATTCATGGACAGCATTTACAATATTTGGAGCAGATCACCGAAAAATAGGCGAGAACTGTCAGAAATCTGTGCTGAGTTGGGATCGCAGTGTTTAAAAATTGGCCGCGTACTAAGCATTCGCTGGGTAGCAAGCAGCCTTCGCACAGTGGCTGCGGTGTGGACATCATTTCCTGGCCTCTGTTCTCATTTTCAGTCTGCAGCTAATGATCAAGAAAGAGATTCCAAAGAGCGCCAAAAATTCAAAGGTCTACTACGCGGACTTCAAAGTCCAGAATTTTTGTGTGACTTGGGCCTTCTCTACGATGTTCTAAACGAGTTGTCTATTCTTTCACTGGAACTGTAGAAGAGCACAATGACTTTACTCAGAGCTGATACTCAGTTAAAACGCACAATTCATGTTTTGATATCTATGAAGGAGCGCCCAGGAGGAAAATTTACTGAAGCCCTGGCCTCTGCGGAAAAAATGGAACACAAATCGATACAATTGGTAACAAACCCAAAAATCAAGGCTGTTCATCCTGGACAGTTTATCATGAGTGTAGTTGCCAACTTGGAAAACCGCATGAGCTCCAGTGTCTTTAACAATGAAGAAGTCCTTGAAGACATGAAAGTTTTACTTAAAACAACATGGCCAGAAAATCACCAAGATAATCTTCGCTATGGAGAAGGAGAGGTGAGGCGCCCTTGCCAAAAATTTGGCATTGATGATCATGAAACATCTTCAGTGTTGGGCATGCCTCGCTGGCGAACAAAACCCTGAGAATTTACAAAATCTCCTAACAGCAGTCAACACTATTCCGTGTAGTACTTCAGTATGCGAAAGAGATTTCAGTCAGATGAATTTAATTAGCACAGATTTGCGCTCAAACTTAACTATGAAGAACATATCAAATCTCATGTTTCTGAGCATCAACGCTGACCGAAACCCATGTTGGCTATCATTGAATTTTTTCTGAGTTTCCAAAAAGCCATAGATTTTCTGTCTAACTATTCTTTCAAATATTTTAGTGAGATGAGATGTAAGCGACCCTGGCCTGTAGTTTTTGGCCTCGGATCAATCTCATCCTTTATACGACGGTAATTCAATAAGTATCCACATTTTTTATTTTCACAATTTAATTTTCACATCTGATAGATTATAAACACATCACTTCTCAACATAGTCTCCCTGTTTCTCAATACACTTAGCCCAGCGATCTACAAGCTTCCTAATGCCATTACAAAATAATGTTTTTGGCTGTGTGCGTAGCCAGTCATGCACCACCTCCTTCAGGTCATCATCGCCTTGGAATCGCTGACCTCTCAAAGCGTCTTTTAGTGGTCCAAACGGGTAAAAATCCGAAGGTGCCAGGTTTGGATTGTAGGCTGGATAGTCGAGAACTTCAAATTTAAGTTCTTGAAGGCATTTTCTAGTCTGTGCAGCGGTATGAGGACGCGCATTGTCGTGTAACAGAATAACACCTTCCGACAATCTCCCTCTCCGTTTTGTGCGAATTGCTTGCTTTAACTCATTCCGTAGTATGTCAGAATAGGATGCACTTGTTACTGTAGTTCCACGCTCTAGATAATGTTCAAGAATAGGGCCTCGTGTATCCCAAAACAGTGTTAGCATAACTTTACCTGCTGACGGCTGCGCTTTGAACTTCCTTGCAACGGGAGATGTTGGATGCTTCCATTGCATGCTCTGTCGTTTGCTTTCTGGTTCATTAAAGGATGATCTAAGTGGCCAAGAGGGATGCATGCTGCCATCAAAAGGAGACGTTTTGAAGCAATTTTCCCTACCTCAGAAGAAAACAAATGCAAGGCCCTAATATTTCCAAAGAGGAAAACATTTTGAATGTTTTGAAAAAAGTTCAAACAATTTGGAAACAGGCGGGCATTCCATCAAAGGATGTCGTAAGACATAAAACCCCACGAACCATGCTACTAAACTTGATAAAATTACATGAAACAGTAATAAAAAGCAAAAAAGCTAAATGTTATGAACCCAAAACACAAAGTTACTTGGGTCAGTTGAATGATCTGTTTGATATTTCTACACAAAACGTATTTCATGAGATAAGAACGGATTCCCTAAGAACTCAGGAACAAATTAAAGAGGACATAAATTTCCTAGAAGACCAAAGAGGGGAGAGGAAGATGTGTCTTGGCCCTTTAGATAAAGCTTATGTGTCAAAAGTGGAAAGGAAAGAAATAAGATTCGATGAAGAAAGAAAGCGACAAATGAAAGAAGCTGAACGAAAAGCATTGGAAAAGAGATCAGGCAATCCAACCATCACTGAGAGTGATGACAGATAATCCTTTCGGGTGAAGAATATTCTCCAGAACCCCAGCCAGGCCCATCAAAACAAAGACCAAGTAGTTTGCTTCAATCAACACTAGTATCAAACACAGCAGATCGTGCAGGATTCTCCATAAAGCAACGTACAGTTTTTGCATCAGTTGTCGCCGCAGAGTGTGGCAAAAACATAGGAGAAATGAGCATATCCAAAACTACTTCAACTCGAGCAGCTACAATATCAAGAAAAAGAACGTGGCAGGACATCAAAGGTGATTTCGTTCCTCCCCAGTATATTCTGATCCATTGGGATAGCAAAATGATCTGTAATTTATCAGGTGGAAAGGAGGAAAGATTGGCAATACTAGTTACTGGGAAAAATGATTTTGAGAAATTACTCTCCGTAGCAAAAATCAAAGACACTACCGGATCAGCTCAAGCAACAAGCGTGTTTGAAACCATCTCAGAATGGAAGCTAGAAGACAATGTTTATGGGCTAGTATTTGATACAACTGCCTCAAATACCGGATGAAAAAAAGGTGCATGCTAAAAGGTGGAAGAACTTCTTGGAAAAAAATTACTGTGGATGGCATGCCATGATGTCGTCATCATATTTCTGAGAGGATTTTGGTTACTCTCTACATCAGAATATTTGGCAAAACTAATTCATCTGAAAATGAAGCCTTCAAGAGCTTTAGAGAAAGTGTTTGGAAAAATATTGACACTAAACTGCCTCGCAGACACCTTGAAATAAAAGATAGGTATTTAAGAGATATGAGAGAATCCAGCATCAGTTTCATGAATGATATTCTTAACCAAAAGAGTTCCCCTTCCTTGCGATGACTATAGAGAATTGGCAGAGACAATTCTCCTCATTCTGAATGAATGAAGTGCCTCCTTCCAGAGAAATTCATTGGATTAAGCCAGGAGCCTTCCATTCATGCAAGATGGATGGCTTCAATCCTTTACACCAATAAAATGTATGCCTTCACTCACCAAGCTGGCTACGATGATGTCACTATGTCTTGAAAGATTTTGTCAGTTTACATCCGTTTTTATGGAAAATATTGGTTGTCCTGTACTAAATCATCGGACGCTCCTGTAAATGATCTTAGATTCTACAATGAATTGATAAAATACAAAAAAATAGACAGTGAGGTTGCCGAGTCTGCCCTAGCCATTTTTCGAGGTCATTATTGGTACTTAACTGAAGAGCTCGTCCCCATGGCTTTGTTTGGCTCTGTTAATAATGAAGAAAAGGTTAAGATGACCAAAGAATTAACAAAATATGATCCTTCTCAAGACTTCACACCAGGTCAGCCTATCTTCCCTATTCTGAAGCAGGGTGTCAGACTTCATCGCCTTATAGGTCCAAGATCTCGGTACCTATTCAGACTTCTCAACTCATCTCGGGAATGGATTAAAAAACCCATATCATTATGGGAAGAAGATGACGATTTTAAAAGAATGAAGGGCCTTATTTCGTCTGCCAAAGTAGTAAACGACACGGCAGAACGGCGTGGTGTCAAGCTCATGCAAGATTTTCATGGGCATTGTAAGGATGAAAGTGGGTTTCAACAACTTTTGCAGGTCGTTGAACAAAATAGACATACAGTACAATCCCAAACATGACGTAGAAAAATTTGGTCACTGCTCTGAGGTTAAAATGTAACTAAGATTATTTGTTTTTTTTTATTTTAAGCTTTGTTTCAAGCGAATAAAAGTTTGTTCATTGCTTTAAGTGCAAAAGGTTCCTAAGATTACTTTCTTTTGTTTTAACCTTTATTTTCTTATGTTATTGGGAAAGATCTTTTTGTGTTATTTTTGAGAAATAAATTTTAAAAAAACCGATGGGGCTTTGTTAACATTGTCAAAAGCTTAAAGTATTTTAATTTATATAATTTTAACCAAATGTTAACCAAGTTGTTCCCACTTCGATTCGATAACATGAATAAAGTTCTTACTCGTCTTATCCTTTCGAGGCCCATCGCCGCAGAGCTGCATTGGGATGATCCTCTAAGGGGGGCGGTAACACCCTACTACTGGTTCTTGCACCTTACTGAATAAAGCTTCGAATTACCTTTCTTTTGATATCAAATATGTTGATATTTGGCAAAAATCTTGTTCATTTAGGTTGATTACAATACAAAAAATGGGTATGTCTAGCGTTTTCAGGGGGGGCCATTTTCGGGGGTGGGTCGGGAACCCCAAAATTATTAAATTGAATCTTGTTTTGATATATTTAGTAAAAATGAACCATTTCTGACAGGAAAAAAGGTATGTTCAATGGATCTGAAAAAAAGGTCATAAATGGGACACCCGAACCCCCACTCACTTACTGTCTCTGAACAGGGTTCTTATTCCCCCCTGTATGGAGTATTCTTCTCATGTGTGGGGTGGCTCAACCCACAGAGCCGTACTTGACTGGGTGGAATCAAAGGCTTTTCGTCTCATCAATACCTTCGCCGTAATGTTGCATCACTCTCTCTTTACTGTCGCTATTATAACGAAGATTGCTCTTCTGAACTCTCTAACTGCATGCCTCCTCGTTTAAGGAGAGCACGCAGCACCAGACTTTCTACATTTTCTCATTCCTTTTCTCTCCAACTATCTAACGCAAGAGTTAATGGTATTTAGAATCTTTTACCTACGCAACCGGTCAGTTCAGGAACAATCTTCCTTAATCCATCTTTCCTCCTGTCTGTGACCTCGTATCTTTCAAAAGCAGAGTGTTACGTATCTCGAAAATCCCGGACCTTAATTTTGGCTCTCTTCTTCTTTTATGGGAGAGGGGCGTTTTTGCGGACACTTACCCTTGACCCCTCCTTCCTGCATAATATATATATATATATATATATATATATATATATATATATATATATATATATATATATATATATATATATACCTATCGTATACTGCATGGAGGCGTACATTCCACATTCTATTCCTACTACTAATGCAAAAAAACCTTGGTTTAACTTTACTTGTTCTAAAGACAAAGTATCCACCATCCATCTCCTGACTCTCACCGCTTATATTTCTTCCCGGAATCGTGCAAAATCTGTTCTTCGACTCACCACAAACTCATTCATCCGACAGAAATGTGAAAACCTATCCAATTCTAATTCTTCTCGATCTTTCTGGTATCTAACAAAGAACTTCTTCAACAACTTTACTTCTTCGTCTTTCCCTCCTCTTTTTCATCCCGACGGCCCAGTTGCCGTCTCTTCTCCTGGATGATTCCGGTACTGTTCATCCATTTCCTCCTTCCTCTGACTTTATTATGTCTGAAATTAGAATCTCTTCTAAAGATGTCTTTTCTGCACTATCTGGGGTCAACTCTAGGAAGGCGTACGGTCCTGATGGTGTTCTTCCTGTTGTTCTCAAGAACTGTGCTTCTGTGCTGACAACCTGCTTGGACAAACTCTTTCCTCTTGTATTACATCTGGTACTTTTCCTTCTTGCTGGAAGTTCGCTTTCATTCAGCCTTTTCCAAAGAAGGATGACTGCTCTCAACCCTCCAACTATTGTCCAATTGCTTTAATTTCTTGCCTTTCTAAAGTCTTTTAATTTATCATTAATAGGAAGATTCTTAAACACCTCTCTTTTCGCAATCTTCTTTCAGATCATCAACATGGGTTCCGCAAGGGACGCTCCACTGGCGATTTTCTTGCATATTTCTCTGACTCTTGGTCGTTCTCCTTTCGGGATTTCGATGACACTTTTGCTATTGCGCTGGACATATCAAAAGCTTTTGATAGAGTCTGGCACAAATCTTTAATTTTCAAACTGCCCTCCTTCGGTTTCTATCCTTCTATCTGTGCCTTCATCTCTGATTTCCTCTCTGGCTGATCTATAGATGCGGTTGTATCCCCTTACCTTCACCAATACACTACTCAATCCTTTCTCTTCTTTTAACATTCTTGGCTGCTAGAAAATCTAGAAGAGGAAGAGCATTGTTGGCCCAAAGCGATATATATATATCCATCTCATAATTATAAGGTTAGTGAAAAATTAAGTTAATTTAGAGCCAGCATTTTTTGGGGTTGTGTGGCATCATTTTTGGGCACTGGCAGCGTCCTCTCTACTTGTTTATTGAATGCGGCACTTACAGGGCGTAGTCTTATAAAGAGCTCTCTTGCAATTCAATTTGGTTGTTTAGATACAAGATTGTTGCATCGTGCAATAGTGAAGGTTGTGTTCTTGTTGCAAGGTTTAGAAAGAACACCATAAATAGTGCTACTTTTGTTTTTCTTAATTTTATGCTACTAAGACCTAAAGTAGGCCCACATCGAGTCAGCAACCGTGAGATAGAACCTAATAGGACTTCCAAGTCTGTAAGGTTTGTTTTAGTCTAGCTTAACTTAGGCTATAATTTAAAGTAGCCCTTCAGAGCTTGGCCGTTCAAGACTTAGCTGGGATTCTGAACCCAATCAAAATTAATAAAATAACATGGCGTTTCCTTTTCTCGTGATCTTTCTTGGAAACATCATATATACTCCCTTTCTGAAACAGTTTCTATGAGGTTAGATGTGTTGTACCAGCTCTGCAGTTTCTTCACACCAACTAAGTTGTTGTCTCTATACAGGAGTCTTATCCGCCCCTGTATGGAGTATGCTTCTCATGTGTGGGGTGGCTCAACCCACACAGCCGTACTTGACCGGGTAGAATCAAAGGGTTTTCTTCTCATCAGTTTCCCGACTCTTACTGAATGCCTTCAATTCCTCTCTCTTCGCCGCAATATTGCATCACTCTCTCTTTACTATCGCTATTATAAAGGACAGTGCTCTTCTGAACTTTTTAACTGCATGCCTTCTCATTTAAGGAGAGCACGCAGTACCAGGCTTTCTACACATTCTCATTCCTTTTCTGTCGAACTCTCTAACGCAAGGGTTAATCGCGATTTTTAATCTTTCATCTACTCAACCTGTTAACTCTGGAACAATCTACCTCAATCCATCTTTTCCCCTGAATATGACCTCCAATCTTTCAAACGCAGTGTCCAAGCATCTCGAAATCCTTGAACCTTGATTTTGGCTCTCTTCTTCTTCAATGGGGGGGGGGGAGGCGTTTTTGTGGACATTCGCCCTTGGCTCCTCCTTCCTGCATAAAATGAAAGTAACGACACTGTAAGAAACCAAAATCAAAATACTTAAAACTAGATGAAGGCTACTAAGTATCACTGTCACTATTTATAATCACCTTTTCAAATTTACTATAAGAGGCCTCACTGAATACCATAACAAAGCTAAGTCTAGAAAGGAAAATCTTATAAAACAAGTATATAAAACATTCGTGAAACACACGGGGGAAAAAACAATAAAATTAAAAAGTTTTACTCTTATGTTCACATATTTAATCCCATCAGGAACAATGGGGTGAAAATGTTGAAAGAGATAATATTATTCGTTATAAGTTCTTAAATATCAAGTATAATGTTTCATTCATGTGAATGTTTCATTAAAGACCTTCTTTTAACACTATTTTGTAAGGTTTTAGGCCTAGGCTCATATGAACCCCCATGGTTCCAATAATGTAAGTAAACCGAAGAGATTAAATTACGTTATATGAGAAACATGCCAGGGGCACGGTGGGAAATTCCTTATCGAAGGGAAAAATGAAATTCGAATTATGAGACTAAATTCATGCTGGAAAGAGGTCCCCCTTCCTCACGGCCTGCTATAAAACAAGAATTAAACTGAATATGGAAATAAATTGCTAAAAGTTGAAAGCGCTGACACTTCCGAATCGAACTGTCTTCACTCTCTCTCTCCATTTTTCTCAAATTTCAATCTCGTTTCTACACTTTTTCTAATTTGCGCTGCGCTTCTTGTCGTGGCCTTTCAGAATATATTTTCCCAGTTGTCATGTCGCATCGATCCAGATTTTCTTTAATTTCTTTAATGCAAGTACCTACAACTTGAACAATAACTTAAGTTTCTTATATTAAAAATTATAATTAAATATATTGGTTTTACATTGTTTATTTATTTAACTCACCCTACACTGCAGAGCTGGGCACTTGCGGCATATTGCGGTACTGCGGTACTGCTGCACTACCAAACCGGTACCAAACCGGTACGCGGAAATTTGAATGCGGTAGCGGTACTGCGGTACTTTCAGCGATCCTTTACGGTACTGCGTTATGGGGGCCCGGGGTGGTAGTGCGGTGGTACCGCAAGTACCGCAGTACCGCAAAATATGCCGCAAATGCCCAGCTCTGCCCTACAGTATCATTATTTTACTGCCTATTTATAATTACAATTATGATGTTCAATGTAAATAATTTCGGGCATAATCTATTTTGCGTATATACAACATTCTGGAGTGGGTTTTCATCAGTGGTCACTGTTCCAGTGCACCAAGTAAAAAACATAACGTCACGAGCAACAAAGGAGCATGACAAGCCGCAAACGCAATCACCTAACACAATATGATGCCGCGCAGGCAGTGGCAGATTATCATTGAGGCAATTGAGGCTGAAGCCTCAGGCCCCCTGCTTGAGGGGAGGGGGCCCCAATCAAAGTAAATATAGTTAAGTGAGGGTAGTAGTATGATTTTATTTGGGGAGACAGACATGGATCAATTTGAAAATTTACCCCCCTCACCGTCCTTCATGAGGATCCTTCACCGTCCTTCATGACGGTCCCTCCTTTATAAGGTGTCTTTCATGGTCTTTAAAAAAAAAAAGATTCATCCTCGCCTTCCTCCTTGAAAAAAAAAGATTCATCCTCGCCTTCCTCCTTGAAAAAAAAAAGATTCATCCTCGCCTTCCTCCTTGAAAAAAAAAAAGATTCATCCTCGCCTTCCTCCTTGAAAAAAAAAAGGGTTCATCATCGCCTTCCTTCACGAGAAAAATCCTCCTGTCCTGTGGGGTTCTTTCAAGGTCTTTCATGAGATAAACAACATCAAACAAACAGACAAAAGCAAACAAAGACAGAGTTTGACACTTAATTTTGAACTTATACCCTTAAACATTAGAAATGAAAACTTAAAATAAATATCTGAAAAACGGTTTAAAAGACCTAAAGAGAGTATGCTTCGACCTCAAAAACACACAATAACTCGTATTATAATGCAATATCAAATACCTCTTCAAATGTAAGTCCACTTTCATGAGTTAACAAAATGCGAACATCACAAAATATAAACTCAGATTAATCATGTTTTAAATCAATAACAATTTCTTTGTTTATTATTTGTATTATATGAAGTTAAATAGAAATATTAAATAAAATTAAAATAAAACATTTTATTCTCAATTATAGGGGTAACTTTTGCTTATCCTAATTAAAATTAATTTATTCTACATTAATATGAAATGAAGCGAAATAAAATGAAATGAAAGGGCTTATTGGCAGACTATACTACATATGAGAAATATTATTGAGCTACATTATGTAGTTTAGCCAATATAACTATTATTATTTATCATCAATTACCAGCTTATATATATATATATATATATGAATTTCACAATTAAGCACGTGAAATATTTACCGTAAATATTTATCGTATATTTGATAGGTTTACAAGAAGTCTCACGCTTCTGTCTCCTCCCAAGCTAGTCTGTTAGGTATAAAATGGGCGGTCCTTATGGCAGCGGAGGTGTGTTCGGATTGGTGCACATAACTGCTCTAACACAATCAATGACGTCCATTATTACGTCACTTCTGCTACATTTTAGTGTTTAAAATACAAATGATTAAGAAGCAGAATGGAGCAAGTTTCGGGATGTTGGGATGGTTATGGAGCAATCCTAGTCATCATAATATTAGCTGGGCATTACATTATACCGTCTCAATATATACTGTAGACTATAGAGAACGACTAATTCGGCAAATATCCCAAATCATGGCATGATACCTAAGTTATTTTGACGCAGGTCTAAATTATTTGCTCAAATGCAATTATTGATATTAAGTAATTGTTGGGAATTGTTGTCAATAATGTTGTTTGTCATATATATCCTACGTGAAGAATCTAATGACCAAATTCCTCAGTGAACCTCTCACGCGCTCGCATTTCGAGGAAGTCACGGTCGTCTCACTAATAGATAGTTTATCCATTGTTTTAAGTGGTAACCTATTAAACGAACTATGTTAAGCCTATTCCATCTTATGAAAGTCATTAGTCTAAAGCAAGACTGGTGGGCCGTGAATCAGAGAAATTTGCATTGGATTTGTTCATCGTAATTATTACGTAATATAGTATACTGTATATAGTAGTATATAAGAGTTTACTGGTAGTATATCTTATGACAATTCCCATAAATATGTGATGACCTGAATGTTGCCAGTTTTTATTTTTTTCCTGAAACTATTACCTTCTCATAGTTTGTTTCAACAATGCATATATTATCATCTCCACGAGCGTAGACATTGCAAGAAAAGATTCTAACTAAGGATAAGTAAAGTTCTTTCATGGTCACAATATATACTTTTATAGATATCAAACATAAAAATATAATAAAATTCTATATTAACATAAATATATATTCGATGCACATTTACGTCATGGCTTTAACATCAGTATTTCGTACAGCTTCCTCCAGCATCAATAATTTCTTGCAATCGTTGCGGCATAGAAGAGGCCAGATTGTAGGGAATGTTTGGTGTTCGGCGTAAGCTCTCCCAACTATTCCTCGTGTGAACTAAAAGTGCTTCAAATGTTCTTTCATTGTGTTGCTCCCATTCGTTAATCATTATTGCCCAAAGGTTTTCAATCGGATTCAAATCAGGAGAACGTGGTGGCAGAATTAGATTAATAATCTCTGGGTGATCTTCGTACCACGCTCTCACAACGTTACTCCTATGAATGGGACTGTTATCTTCCATTAAGTAAAATGGTTCCGGTGCTGGAACCAGATACGCACGAACACTGGGTAGCAGCACCTCTTCCAGTATCTGGCAATATTGCTGTCCAGTAAAGCGTCCATCTACTTGAGTCAATTCTCCGACACCATAGCCAGACATCCAGCCCCACACACCGAGATTGATGTGACCACTACGTTTGCTCGGGAAAACATTTCCTTCTTCATAGCGTTTTCCGCGCTACCTCCAACAATGCAGGGAACCATGACTATCTGTTGAAAATGTTTTTTCGTCACAGTACACAACTTTTCTCCAGAATTCTTCCTCTTGCGGCAAGTATTGCAAAGCAAATCCCATCCGCGCCTCTTTATGCTCAATCGTCAATGCAGGTTTTATAGCTGGACGGCGAGAAAAATACCCTGCCTCGTGAAGTCTGTTGTTCACAGTATTTGCGCTACAACGAAGGTTCAGGTGTCTGTAAATATGCGTCGCTAGAACAAACGGATGCTCTCTGGCATGATTAACAATCGCAGCATCTTCCTCTTGAGATGTTGAACGCGGAGGACGAGACCTCGGCAAAGTAGCGATTGAGTTTTCTGCTTCATACCGATGAATCCACCGTTCCACAGTGCTTCGATGAACGTCTAGTCGTCTTGATATTTCTCTTATTGGCACACCATATTCATGCAATGTCACCATTGCTCCCCGCATTGCCTGGGTCGTCTCGTGGTGCACAGACGGCCTTTTCATCTTTGTGTAAATGGCTTATGTGAAGCGTGCTGGGACGATAAAGGAAATGAGGATACCATGCACCCCTTCTGAAATTGATTTCGGTTGTGAAGGGTACCAACCCTTCGAATGGTAATAATAATCAGCCAATTTCCTATTTTGTTGAACATATGCATAAAAAATTCGTCTAAAAACCAAGATCCAAAGATTGTCAGCAATAGTTTATATCCCAACTGAATATAGTCAGCCATCAACAGTAAAGTCATATTTTATTTCCATAACTACTCATGACTAATCTGTCATAGTAAATAACTATTATGACTTAGGTAGTAGTAGTAATTCTGAGTGGCGGCCTCTAGCCACATACGTTAAACCTATCAGTGCGTCTAAGACCAGACTCTTCTGTTTCTGTCAATTCATTGTTAGTTTAAGGTATTTTGCTCTTTGTCTTTCTAGGTCTAGGGCATTAAAATAAATATTTGAGTTTGTGTTTAACATTTCCTCCTCCCTTCGTAATTCCCCACCCAACCTCGTTTCCTTCGACATAGCAACGCTTACCTCCATCCTCATTCCACTTCCTTCATTAAACCTATTATCGCTTTTACTGTCCCTTCCTTCCATCCTTCAATGCCAGCGTTCTTAAACCTAGCACATAAATTATATAATATGGAATCTAACACCTTAGATCTGTACGCATTCATGTTACTTGAAGACGCCTGTGTCTTAGGGGAATCTAAGTGTTGAGAGTGGGCTTGAGGGGTAGTCTATAGATTATTACAGATGACCTTGAACGCTCCAACTATTTAAAACTGATTATTTATTACGCACATCATATGGCATAATACACACATGAATTTAAGTATCTCTTACACTATAGGAATGGAATTGAATCCTACCAGAGTTAAAAAGTCGCAAAATATGAGAGATTAGTTTGTATTAAGAGGTCACTAAGAGAAAAGGATTTGGAGTAGTGAGGAAGGCAGAGAGTATATTTCCTCGAGTTTCGGTTATTATTAACGTTATATGGATACATTGCCGATGTCCCTGCTGAAGACCTCTGATGGGATGTGGTATGATCAGAGAGAGAGAGAGAGAGAGAGGGAGAGCGCTTTTAAATCACACCTTTTGAATGGTTTGTGGGTAAGGGCTTCACGTATGTTATTTTAGTCCAGGGTAGTTTATGTGGAGGTGTTAACGTAACTTGCACTTGGGACTGTTAATTGTAAGAGAACTACCATACCTGGGACTGAGACACGTTATCCCCTGCATACTCTATATATATCTGTATACAGTCTGTCTCTATATATAAATAGATAGAGTAATCAACACAATGATAATGTGGACGTCATTGATGGGGTTAGAGCAATTATGTGCACTAATCCGAACACACCTCCGCTGCCATAAGGACCACCCATTTTATACCTAACAGACTAGCTTGGGACGAGACAGAGGCGCGAGACTTCTTGTAAGTACTGTACAATAGTTGCATATTTCTTTCTTAAGTACGTTAATCATAATTAGTAACTCAGTTCACATTCCTGCCAGATTTTCAAACTAATTAATAATAAACATTTTTAAACGTATGTAATTTTTTCTAGTGATTTACAGTAACTGCAACGAGAAATATTTATTATTATTTTTATTGTTACCAATTATTGACTATAAATTACACAGGCCTGCGAGTGAGAACTTTGTAGGAGAGAATTTCTTACTAATAACTGATTTTATATGAATCAATTACATTTGTAATGGAATGAAAAGGTTTATTGGCAGACTATAGTCCATATGACAAAAACTATTAATAAGTTACATTATGAAGTTTGACTAAAATATACGCATTTAGCCAACGTAGCTATTATTATTTACCTTCAATTACGATCTTAAACATTATTATTTGTTTATCGTTATATATATATATATATATATATATATATATATATATATATATATATATATTTTTTTTTTTTTTTAAGATTAGGATGAAAATGCAGATACATACAATTTATATTTTATAAGTTCAATTATCGATACGTCTTCCTTCATTGTTGCGTAATAAAATCTGTTTACCTACTCTAAACATCTACTTAAACATTATTACTAATATTGATTTATTGTTATTATTATATATATATATATATATATATATATATATATATATATATATAATATATATATATATACACACACACACACATAATATATATATATACATATACATATACATATATATATATATATGTGTATATATATATGTATGTATATATGTATATATATACATATATATATATACATACGGGGTGTCAGGAAATGATTGCCCCCCTGTAGAGCAAAAACTAGAAGAGATAGATAAAAACCGGCGAGACCACTTGAAAGAGCGTTAAAATCTGAATAAAAACCATTATATTCTATTCCTGTGATTTCAATTCTTACCATTTTTTTCCCCACAGAAACCATGGCATCATCTATTTTGAACGATTCAGAGAAAAAGCGAGTTCTTGACCGCATTCGAGCTGTCACATTTCGTGAAGCAAAGGAAGCTGGTGCAACTTTCATAACTCGACACTGGGTGGCTGAGAGATTAAAAAGATCAGAAGACTTTGTCAAAAGGAATTGGAATAAGAATCCTGAAGATTGTGAAACGGAATTTCGAGGAGGAAGACCGGAGAAATTATCTCAAGAATCGAAAGACATTGTGCTTGCTGCATCACGGCGCCGAAAGAAGAGCTGCTCTGAGGTAGCGGAAGAGATACTTATCCGTCGTGGTAAGATAGTCAATCGGCAACTTGTGCATCAATTTCGAGTTCGCCAAGGCTTGAGTGCTTGGCATGAAATAGCTAAGCCACGGAAGAGTGATCTTAATATTGAAGATCGGCTATGGTTTTGTGATTATCTTGAAGAATGGACGGAAGACGATTTCCTTCACTTGGTTGTCAGCGATGAATTCTTCGTTTATGTCTCCAGAAAACCAAATTTTCAGAATGATCGGGTTTGGGCAACAACTCCTGATGAAGTCCCAGACGACCAGAAGTATCGAGAAATAGTAAAAAATCCAGCATGTGTTGGTGTTTTCATTATGTTCTCTATTCGGAAGCTCATCTGGGTTATCAAACCAAGAGGAACCAGTTGGGATGGGCCTTATTTTCGAAATGTAATTTTAGCCCAACATGTAATTCCGTTTTTGAAAGACCCCGAGTGTGTTTTGGATGTTGAACAGGCAACCTTTCTTCACGACAAAGCCCCCTGTATGAAAGCACTTGCGACTCAACAACTGCTTAAGGACAATAACATTGATTTTTTCGGAAATAATGAATGGCCTGGCAATTCTTCCGATCTTAATGTCTGTGAACATGTCGGATCCATCATGAAGGATCGGGTGGAGTCCTTAATGCTGGGACAACCCATTCAGAATCGGTATTCAACAGAAATTATGACTGCAAAGATCAACGAAGTCCTTGAAGAAATGAGTCATGATACCGATCTCTTTGAGACACTTCTGGGAGCATACCCCCGTCGATTAATGGCCGTCAGAGCTGCAAATGGGGGCAACACCCGATATTAAAACAAGTGTTTTTTATTCAAAATTAAACGCTCTTTCGCGTGGTTTTGTCAGTTTTTTCTATTTCTTTCAGTTTCTTCTGTACAGGGGGGGGGCAATCATTTCCTGACACCCTTTATACACACACACACACACACACATATATATATATTAGGGTGACAACTTCTTATAGGGATAAAATTTGAAATTCAAAGAAAATTTGCCGGCCATTTGTCCAATGCTGCCACCCTATGAGGAAACACCGTAGACGAAATCTCATGGAATTCGGAAAGCATTTAGGGGTGCCTCGAGTCACATGAATGAAACTGTCGCGCGGAAGAAATTTCAAGAATGAACGAGTTTCGACAACGCTTCAAAAACAAAAATGTTTCGAGAATGCAAGTGTATTATATAATTTAACAGAATTGTTTCCTTTATTTCATACTATAGATTATGCAAATCGATTAATTTATTTCATTAAATTAAAATTTTCATAAATAAATCGTTAAATAATATGATGTGTATCAATCTTTGGATGATCAGCTTTTGGTGCTTCAAGTTCATTTTGCATACGACTGCCTGACTGAAAACAACGCTTAGAAGTTCTCTCCCGATTCTTTTAAGATATCTAAGGTAATATTTTTTATTTTGATACATTGATTATATTATTATTGGAAATTGTTCTAGAAAAGTTTCATTAATTGTTGGCATAGTTTGATGTTTAAATTATATAAATTTGGAACTGAATTTCATTTCCTATGATGATATATATACGAGTATATAAATATATATACTGGGACGGAAAAATTCTACCAGACGATGAAGGTGGTCGGTGTGACCGACTAGCCATTTTCGTAACCGGAGTTGATACCGAGAACCTCTTGGGTGTACCTAAGCTGACATCAGGAACGGGTGAGGTCATCGCCTCGGTGGTACATGCTGCGCTCAAAGAATGGAATGTGTCAGAAAAGCTACAGCTTCAAATACTGGTTACTTGTCTGGGGCATGCGTAATTTTAGAGCAGAAACTCGGCCGCCGACTCTTATACCTTGCATGTCGCCATCACATCCTAGAACTTGTCGTTGAGAAGGCGTACATGGAATGCATGGGAACATCATCTGGTCCAGATATCCTCCTATTCTCCCGCTTCAAAGAGACGTGGAATACAATTTGCCAAGATAAGTACAAGACCCTGGCAGACCTTCCATCGAGTCTGAATGAGAATCGAGAAGAACTGATCGCTTGCTGGAATCTATATCTGACAAAACATCAGCCGAGGGATGATTACCGTGAATTCTTGGAGTTGTCGATTACAATCCTTGGAGGTAATTTACCTAACTTTAGGTTTCGGCGACCTGGAGCACTTCACCGAGCACGTTGGATGGCAAAAGTAATTTATTCATTAAAAATCCTGCTGCTTTCCCATCAGTTCAGACTTACAACTCGTGAAATGTCTGGCTTAAAACGATTTGTATTTTTTGCCCTGGAGTTATATGTCAGCGCGTGGTTCACGGCCAGCAGTCCTTCATCTGCTCCCGCGAACGATTTGAAGCTTCTTCAAGACCTAGCAAAGTACCACGATGAAAAGATCTCAGCATCCTGCCTTAGTGTCCTCGGTCGTCACTTATGGTACCTCAGCGAGTACTTGATTGGTCTCACACTCTTTGATAAAGGTATCAATGCAACAACGAAAAGAATATCGCTCGATCAATCCTCCGAAAAAGAAGCTGCTGAAGATCCTCCAAAGCGAGCCCCAATACCTGCTGTTTCTTCCATTTCAAACAAGCAGCTCTCGGACTTGCCTCGAAAGGATCAAAGCTTTCTTGAACTTCTAAAAATTAATGATGGTTTCTTGTCCAAGGAACCAGAGATCTGGCCGGACGACGAAGATTTCAAGACTGGTTTGACTATAGTTGAAGGACTAAAAGTCGTCAATGACATGGCAGAGAGGGGAATTGCCTTGATCCAGGCCTTCAGTACAAAGATTACGAAGAATGAAGAACAGCGCCAACATCTCTTGCAGGTTGTTGAGGATCATAGGAAGTCTCAGCCTGGTACATTGAAAAAGGGGTATGGCTTGAGGAAAGCAAGAATTAATGGGTGGTCTACAATTGAATGAAAGACACCCTGGAATATATTTAGTAAATATATTATTTACTTATTACGATTGGAGTACGCCTGCACTTAAACCTTATGAACTAAAACTAACGTTTATTTACATTAATTAAAAAAATATTAATTTATTTTTACTAGGTAATGAATAATTAATTTTTGTTATAAGGAGAATTATTTACCTCACTTGAGACACCCTTAAATATTATCTGAATGACCTAAATTTACAGTACATCGTTTTCTCATGTAGTAGCAGCATTGAACAAATGGCCAATAAAAAACTCCAACTTTCGATTTTTATTGTCACCCTAATATATATATATATAATTCAGAGCTGGGCATTTGCGGCATATTTTGCGGTACTGCGGTACTTGCGGTACCACCGCACTACCACCCCGGGCCCCCATAACGCAGTACCGCAAAGGATCGCTGAAAGTACCGCAGTACCGCTACCGCATTCAAATTTCCGCGTACCGGTTTGGTACCGGTTTTGTAGTGCAGCAGTACCGCAGTACCGCAATATGCCGCAAGTGCCCAGCTCTGGTTTATACCCTTCGCTCAATGGCGTTCCCTCCCTAGGTCCGTTTGGGGAAGTGGAATGCTTCTCTCACGTTGAAGGATATAAACTGACGAGCCCCCCCCCTTTGTTAGTCCTTTATTTTGCACAGATATATTAGAAATGAAATCCTTTACACTACACTTGTTTTAGAGAAGTACTGTATTAAACGAACAAATTGCGTACATCAATAAGCTAAAGGGCCCAGCCGAGCAGGTCGGCCAAGGGCAAACACTCACTACCTCCTCTCGAAGCTGAGGCCGGACTCTCACTCCCTGTCTCAAAACGTCTTGCCTTCCTCAAGGCGGTTCCCTTTGTCCTGAGGAAACCCACATGTTGCCACGTGTTACAAAAGCTTATTAAATCACAAAGTTCTACTCTAATAATGATATTACCAAAAGAATTTATATAATTGGATATTAGCACAAGAATTTATATAATTGTAGTTTTACACTTGACTCTTTTATGTGATTTACAATAATCGAAAGAACATTTTAGAATTTAGGAATCTGTTTAAGATTGTAGATGTGGCAACTGTGGAGAGCATCGTTAGGCTTATCGAAGGGGTGCCAGAGAATCTTCTGGGCATCGAGGCAAATTCACACAATATCAAAAATGTAACGGAATCATATTTTAATTTAGATGAATAGAATAATATCTTTTAAAGGATTAATATGTTAATTTATACAAACAGAATGATAAATCTTTAAATTTTAACAAATTTATTTTCTCGTGGAAACACTTTTCCACATACACACACACACACACACATATATATATATATATATATATATATATATATATATATATATACACCCACATATATATGTATATATATACACACATATATATATATATATATAATATATATATATATATATATATATATATATATATACACACACACACACACACACACACACATATATATATATATATATATATATATATATATATATATATATATATATATATATATATATGGGAATGAACTCAGAATGGTACCCTGAGTTTTTTATGATACACACAGACCGTGCATGGAACAAGGAACTCTTCTGGGATAATTAAATCCACTATAGTCCGAATAAGTAATGGTAAATGACAAATACCATAGTTTTTCTTTTTCATGATGCTAGCCCGACGTGGGCAACGGGTCACTCGCAAAGAGGTCCCATAAATATAGCTTCCCTCACCAGCTATCTGCAAAACAGACAGGATCCAGCTTTGGGACATGGATCTAGGGTTTAAAGCAGCCTAGCCCTGCTACATTTAGAACCTCAATATAAGCAAAAGACTCGCTGCCTTCACGTCAGATTGAATACAACAAAGAAAAAGGG
Organism: Bathynomus jamesi; assembly: GCA_023014485.1. Lineage (NCBI taxonomy): Eukaryota > Metazoa > Arthropoda > Malacostraca > Isopoda > Cirolanidae > Bathynomus > Bathynomus jamesi. The sequence continues at coordinate 201,442 of JAJOZX010004351.1, read as the reverse complement.
GTAACTATTATATTTTTAGCCAAAAACCAAAACTTAAACCTCAACTGGCAGAATTGAGCGTCCACTTTTCAAGGCACATAACATGTCCGTTTCAAGATGGGAATGAACTCAGAATGGTACTCTGAGGTTTTTATGATACACACAGACCGTGCATGGAACAAGGAACTCTTCTGGGATAATTAAATCCACTATAGTCCGAATAAGTAATGGTAAATGACAAATACCATAGTTTTTCTTTTTCATGATGCTAGCCCGACGTGGGCAACGGGTCACTCGCAAAGAGGTCCCATAAATATAGCTTCCCTCACCAGCTATCTGCAAAACAGACAGGATCCAGCTTTGGGACATGGACCTAGGGTTTAAAGCAGCCTAGCCCTGCTACATTTAGAACCTCAATATAAGCAAAAGACTCGCTGCCTTCACGTCAGATTGAATACAACAAAGAAAAAGGGGTAACTATTATATTTTTAGCCAAAAACCAAAACTTAAACCTCAACTGGCAGAATATGATGATTCCTCATTTCACGAAGGTTGAGCTTGTCGCCCCTCCTCTCTCTCTCTCTCTCTCTCTCTCTATATATATATATATATATATATATGTGTGTGTGTGTGTATATATATTTATACACACACATATATATATATATATATCAAAGCTATTGACTTCTCCTTAGGGAACCGGAGCTTACAGATGAAAAGAAGGATCAACACAACGGCAAACATTTTCATTTATTTGTACATCAGACGTTGAAAAATTGTCCTAGTAGTTTTAAACCCATATATTACAGAAGATACGTGGATGACACTTTCTTAATATTTAACCATCCTTCACACGTAAAACTTTTTCGTGATTATCTTAATAAACAACATAGTAATATTAAGTACACGTGTGAAAACGAAACAAATAATAGTTTACCTTTCCTGGATGTTTTAGTTAAACGGGCCCATAATAAGTTCCATACTTCACTATTTCGGAAACAAACTTTTACTGGCTTGGGAACCAATTATTTAAGTTGTATGTTTTATAAATATAAGATTAGTGCTATAGTAACATTATTAACAAGAAGTTACCGTATTTGTTCGGATTACTTTTCGTTAAACGAAGAATTTAAATTTTTAAAACAGTACTTTATTAACAATTACTACCCTTCTCATCTATTCGATAACCAATTAAAGAAATTTTTAAATAACACTTTTGATACTAAACTCCCCGTAACTACAGTACAAAAAGAAACCAGATATATTAAATTACCTTTTTATGGTTATTTATCATTGCGTATTCGAGGTGAATTGTCCAAACTACTCAAGTCTAGTTATCCCCAAATAAATTTTAGATTCGCCTTCGTCAACCCACTTAAATTATCAAATTTTTTAAAGTTCAAAGATGAATTCCCCAAAACTGTATGCCCCAATGTTGTTTACAAATACACGTGCGACAGCTGTAAGGCTGCGTATATTGGCAGCACTCAACTCCAACTGGAGGTGCGCCTTTCTCAACATTTGGGCTTGTCAGTCCGTACCAACCGTCCCCTCAGTAGCCCTCCACAATCCGCAATTAGAAACCACAGTAATGAAAACGACCATCCCCTTCACAAAACTCAGTTTGAAATTTTAACTAGATCCAATAACCTTACAGAACTCCGAATTTTAGAATCTTTGTACATCTATAGAAACAAACCCTCCCTTAATAATAATAGCTCATCCTACAAATTACGACTCTTTTGACAACCAACCGTGTTTCACAGATATACCCTTTCTAATCCTCTGACCACCTAGTGGTCTCTTAGACTTTGCCAAGTATGGAGGTGGATGTAAACATTGTGTATTTACCTATTGAGGTAATTTAATTTTAGTTTTTATAGTGATGAAATTTAATTTAATTTTAGTTTTTATAGTGATGAAATTTAAATGTTTTAATTTTGTATTGATGCAATTTTCATTTTGCTTTAAGGTTTTAATTTTAATGGTCTTAATATTGTATTGATGTAACTTTCACTTTTCAATTTTGTTTTAAGGTTTTAAGACTTAACTCACTGATGATGACAAAAGATTTGTCGAAACGTCTGATGTACAAATAAATGAAAATGTTTGCCGTTGTGTTGATCCTTCTTTTCATATATATATATATATAATATATATATATATATATATATATATATATATATATATATATATATATATATAATTTATATATATATATATATATATTTATATATATTATATATAAACATGTAAATATAAAATATGCCTAATATAAAGATTTTATACAAAGTAAATAACGAACAATAAATCTTGTATTATGAAGCAAACTGAGGAATGTCATCTCGATCTCATTGGGTTTTAATTTGCATCTCCCTCAAAATCTGTGGGTAATAGAAAAACGTGTATGACGTAAAAAGAACATAAGAATCACCCATATTTATCAAATGAGAAAACTTTGTTGATTAATGTTATGATCTGCTGAATATGTGCATTTGTACATTAGGACAAGACTATAGTTCATGTGACAATATTATAATACGAACTGACACTAGATTACATTTGGCAGCTCAAATACTAAGGATTGAAATGGAATTAATAGGAAATAGTACAATAATGTCGGATATAAGTAGAGCTACAGTCAGATGCCTTTAGATATCATGAATTCCATAAACTACGATGACATATATATATATATATATAATATATATATATATATATATATATATATATATATATATATATATATATTTTACAATCATGCACGCTACTATGTTCTAAATCAATTATTCAGCCGTTAATGTTCTCATATTTGCTGAAATAAATTTCTAATATATATTTTTATAAGTTTATACATCTCACTTTTGCGTTTATGTACAACACTTTTGGGAACAGTTGGACGGGGAAAGCCATGTATAAAGATTTCACATGATTTAACTCTACACAAAATACAGTTTTTATACAGATATTTGTTTCAACGCTGAAGCTACTGTGACGTTGTCTGGCTATAATACATCATTTGAGGGGTCCTACGTCTTAAGGTACCTAAGCGCCAAAATTAAAATTCGTCAGAAATCGCCTCCAAAATTCAGCAATATTCTGGCAGTAGTATCGCTGTTATTAATTGAGCTAGAACGTTCATTTTTGGCTAAATTAGAGTTCTAAGTATGGTAATGAAGATGTTGATGAGTTACTGGAATAGATTTTCATGTTATATTTTATATATATATTTTTAAAAAAAATTTTGATTTTCTTATTATGCCGAACTTTGGGTGAACTTTTGGCTGGCGATAGAGGTGAAAAAAGTAGTTCGCTTCATAAGGTTTTCAAGCATACTTATCATGTCGTAAGGTCATTATAACCCAAACCACATGATAGAGGAAGGATGAAAATAGTGATATCCATCAAAAACACGTTTCCGCCTGTGGTGGCGCTTAGGTACCTTAAGACGTGCGACCCCTCATTTACTCAATGAAATAACCACAAGGTCACACTTATTAACTTGTGGCATCTTCCACATGAAAACTACCCAACCTACCAAAAATTACCACCAGAAACTTATAAATTACATAACTCGACACGGGTTAAGCAATATATAAACTCTTATTCATGAACACATCCAACATTTTCTTAAAACAATCTAAACAGCTATTAATTATTTATTACCATATCACTTCAAGCTAAATTGCTATACTCGGTGGTTAAAACAGAGCTTTCAGCTCTTGAGATATGGCAGAAATGAGGAAATTAATCAGACTGCATATTATACCCCAGATAGATCTGGAAAATTGGAGAAGCATGAAAGCGCACGAACTGTAATAATGACCGAAGGAGTGAAATTCGAAACACAAAATCAGATAACGAAAACAAAGCAAGAAACCAACTCGCTCTTCAACCAAGTCAGGCCAGGGGGATGGAATACCAGCTTCACCTACGTATGAAGAGAGACCATCACACGGAACATCAACGAGGTTAACGAGGAGATACATAAAGTATACACATATATATATATATATATATATATATATATATATATATATATATGATGAATAAAACCACGAAGGAAAGGAAACACAAAAAGGTGCTCAAGCGCTTTCGTCTAATGACATCCTCAGGAACACTGAAGTACATAAAAGGTTACGGCCTATATATAGGTTACAGAAAGAAAAAAAAATAAACAAATAACATACATACACACAAACATACATATATATATATATACACATACATATCTACACACATACATATATATATATAATATATATAATATATGCAATAAACGGAGAAGTAAAAATAAAAATATAAAAATAAAGATTAGAGGATTAACAAAGAGGCATACAGATTTTCATATAACAATATTGTGAAAAATATCATAGTAAAAAATAGCCCTACCAATAATTCAGGCATTATCTATAAAATTGGGTGTAAACAATGCGATTCTTTTTACATAGGTCAGACGGGAAAGGATTTGCACACACGTATAAAACAGCATGAATATTCCGTTAGAACAGGACAGTTGTCCAGTGCTCTTTTTGTCCATTTGTCAGAGTTATCCCACTGTATTGATTGGAATAATGCTTCAGTTTTATTTCATTCCAGCAACATTGTCAATAGAAATATTCTTGAGTCTGCCATTATCCAACTTTAGATAACTTCAACATAAGCAAAGGTCTTTTTCAACTCGATCCTGTTGTTTTGAATTCCTTCAAAACAAATTTAGATAAAAAGGGTAGGACGCTAAATCTTTGGTAAACTTGTACGCTACTTTATTAACTTTTAATCTTCATTTTATTTTTATATATATCGAATCTTGACTCTAAAAGGCAAAGTGTTAAAACCCGGGTAGATTTCCAGTATAAATTTGTATTTTTAATTCATTTGATCTTGTGCTAAAAATCGATATTTTTCCTTACAAATCTGTATGCCTCTTTGTTAATCCTCTAATCTTTAATTTTTAATTTTTATTTTTACTTCTCCGTTTATTGCATATATATATATATATATATATATATATATATATATATATATATATATGTGTGTGTGTGTGTAGATATGTATGTATATGTATATATATATATATATGTTTGTGTGTATGTATGTTATTTATTTATTTTTTTTTCTTTCTGTAATATATATAGGCCGTAACCTTTTATGTACTTCAGTGTTCCTGAGGATGTCATTAGACGAAAGCGCTTGAGCACCTTTTTGTGTTTCCTTTCCTTCGTGGTTTTATTCATCATAAATATTTTTCACGTGTTACTTTCGTGAAATAATTTTCATATATATATATATATATATATACATATATATATATAGTTTGTGAGTTCGAACGATGATTCAGGGTCGACCTACAGACGATCTCTCTGGAACGGTCCGCATCATTTATACACACACATATATACATACACCAAAGAAAGAAAAAACTTAGCAAAGCAGAGAAAAAGCAGAGAAAATAGTAATAGTAATACATTATGAATGAAATTTACGCATAACCATCCTTCACAAATCGGCAGAGACGGCTTTTCAGAGGAGGTATGGGAGGCCGTGCCTCCTCTAGTTTTTACTGTATAATGCTAATATATGAATGTTATTTTATCAACCTATTTTCACGGTTCTTTCTGTTTTTCCCTAAGCACATCCATGCGTATAGCATATGATATGACAATAATTTTACAAAATAGCTGCTAATTTAAGCCATAAAAAAAGTTCAGTAAAATTAAACATGTACGAAATACTTCTCAAACTTTGAGTTTTAAACATTGTCCTTCAAGGCATCATGCAGCTTTCACAACCTCCGTCCACACACGTACACAGGCACACGCACACACACACACACACACACACACAACCACACACACACACACATTAGCCTTCTGAGTCTGGTTCGGGTCTGTGAACCTCGCCAAGGGTACACCTTTCTTATTGCACAAATCACATATTCATACTGAATAGACGCTGATGCGATTAGCATTAGATCAAGTAAAGTTAAACTAAGGTTTTTTAACATTAGCAGTAGGGATAAAATATGGGATGTACACTTCCATGCCCGAGAGAATCAGATCTCTGATGCGCTCAGCACACCCAGAAGGGCCCAGGCCACGGATGCAGTGAGCATTCCATAGGAAATCACAGAAGTACTGCCTAAGGGCGCCCAATAGTGCTGCTGAAAGGACCAAAGGCGCCTCCTCTTGGAGGATCCAAACGCCGTATTGGAGCGATAGGACAGGAAACAGCTCTAAGATTGTAATCGGAGGTCCCCAACGAAGAGAAAAGTTTCACGGAGTAAGAAGAAGGATGAGAGGTAATAAATAAATCCAGAATGTTGGGCCTATCTCTAATGCAACCAGGGATACGAGTAGGGTAATCTGCTCCAGGTCATTTAAAACAGAAAAATTGTAAGCTAGTTCACCAGGGTTGACAATGAAAAACTATGAAAAAAAAAACTACCAAAACTGGTAGCTAACACATACATATATATATATATATATATATATATATATATATATATACACACACATACACGGTGAACCAAAAGTAGGTGGACAGTAGGTTGAATACGGTTTGTGTTATATTATATTATAACTATGGTGTTCATTATAACTATGGTGTTTGTGTTATATTATATTAAATATTATAACTAAATTTATTTAAATTTTATTTTGTATTATAGTACACAAAAAAATTAAATATGTATTCTCAAAATAAACGTTATCATTTACTGTCCACCTACATTTGGTTCACCCTATATATACAGGGCGTCCCAAAAAAATGTATACACACTTTAAATACTTATAAAGGCAGTGTTTATTAAAATACATTTCATTTTCAAAATGTAATAGAATCTACAGACATTATTTAATTGTTTTGTCAACGCCTGTTTTCAAACTGACGTCCTTTCTGGTCCAGGCACTGCTGATAACGCGAAGCAATGGAATCGCAAACATCACGAAACATTTCGTTTGGTATTTGTGTGCATTCTCGTTCAATGGCTGCTCTCAATTCAGCGACTGTTGCAGGTTTTTAGGGTAGACTTTGTCTTTTAAGTATCCCATAAAAAAAAGTCTAGTGGTGTGAGGTCTGGTGAACGCGGAGGGTATTCTACGAAACCCCTTCGTCCAATCCACATCCACATCGTGCCAAGTACCACTCGCAATACTCCACTCTTCGGTCCGGATCATCATCTTCATTAATAGCATGGACTAATCTTGGAATGTAACTTTTCCATTGACAGCGCTTCAAATGCGTTGGACAGACGATTCTGAAATTCCTACCTCACGACTCTCTTGCCGCACAGATTTTCTTGGACTTTGGTGATACGTTTCCAGTACTCTTTCTGCTTTGTGGGGCTTGTCGATGTCCGTGGTCTTCCGGAACGCTTCTTGTGGACATTCTGAACAGTTCCATCGGCTTCAAACTTATCTCTAATTCGAGTGATGGTAAGTCGCGTTGGTGGATCTGTTTGAAACTCCCTCCTAAACTGTCTTTGCACTTCAACTGCGTTTTCACACTTCCAGTAGCATTTTAGAATGAATTTCCTTTGTTCAAAGCTTAGTCTGACTGCCATTATTAATTCTAATGGGTTTAACTTGGAAAGAAAGAACATCAATTGAGCTATCAGCTGTTAAAGTGTGTATACATTTTTTTTTTGGGACGCCCTGTATATATATATATATATATATATATATATATATATATATATAATATATATATATATATATATATATATATATATATATATATATATATATATATAAGTATACATATATATATACTGTATATACATGAGATTTACAACACAAGATAAGATAGCAGTAAACCGAGCAAAAAAGAATAACTTTGCAGATACTGAGAACCTCTAAAGGAGGAATAGGAATGTAACGACTACTCTATTGAAATAGCTGATTACAACCATGTCGGGATACTGTTCGATCCTAACATGTCCATATAAAAAAGATGACTTTAGGTAGAAGGGTTCACAGAAGCTTCACAGCCAAGATCAAAGGGTGCAACGAAATAAATTACTGGGAAAGGAATTAGTCCTATATTCAGAAAGAGATTAAACAGTGTTCAATGGTCTGTCAGTAACTCCAGGTTGGAAAGGTGTGGAAGGCATGCGGATCCACCGCACGTATGTGAGAAATAATTAGACAGTAGGAATTCCTTGTAGTTACTGGGAAACGTTGCAAGCTGGTACAAGTATAAAGTTTCAGAGACATGACATATAGGCAAATGGGGAGATTTTATTCTGCAAATGAAACGAAACTTATTGAAATTGAAAGAGAATTAATGACGATCCTGAAAAATATCTCTGACATACTTCTAAAACAGTTTAACGGGGCCTTTATTTTATACCTGAATGGCTACTTTGCCAGACCTTCATTGCACCGGGATACAAAACCTCTACTGTATAGTGAAGTATCGATGATAATTCCCTCATTTAAAATAATAATGACATATATATATATATATATATATATATATATATATATATATATCATATATGTGTATCATATATACATATATCGTAAAGAACGACGCTTGTATTGGAGAACATTCCGCGCAAGATGAGAAAAGAGAACGAACAAATGAAAAAATGAGGTAACCACCCGGGAATCGAACCCGGGATCTTCCGATTGCCGGTCAGATATGATAATCACTACACCATGGTCCTCAGTCGATCAGAAGTCGTAATTCCTCTACATACGCGCAGAAACCAATGCCCCGAGGGGGCACCTGCCGCATGCCGTATCTATATATACATTCCAACTGCAAAGAACACGCAGTATAAATATGTAAAGAACGACGCTTGTATAGGAGAACATTCCGCGCAAGATGAGAAGAGAGAACGAACAAATGAAAAAATGAGGTAACATATATATATATATATATATATATATATATATATATATAAGCAAACAACCACAAGGAAAAGGAAACAAAGTCCGAAACGCTTTCGTGATATATTCACATTATTTTCTGTTCCTGCTTGATAATGTGAATATATCACGAAAGCGCTCGGACTTTGTGTTTCCTTTTCCTTGTGGTTGTTTGCTTATTAATAAGGTCACGTGTTATTTTGTGATTCTAGTGCATATATATATATATATATATATATTATATATATATATATATATATATATATATATATATATATATATTCTATATAGATATATATATATATATATATATATATATATATATATATATATATATTATATATATTTATATATATATATATATATATATATATATATATAATATATATATATATATATTATTATATTTATATATATATATATATATATATATATTATATATATATATATATATATATATACACATATATTCTATATATATAATGTTATAATAATGTTATAATGTTTCAGACCAACAAAGACCCTAGGATCCACTCATGGCTGGTCTACCTAACTGTGTTCGTAATCGTGTATTGTGTATGTCCTCCGTGGTGGCGGAGGGGACCTACAATTTTACGTGGGTTCCGACCCACAAGAACATAAGAAATTTATGTAAAAACTGCTGGTAAATTGGCAACAACCAATTTTTACGAAACTAAATATTTATCAATTTAAAACTAATTAATTATCGATTTAAAACTAACGATAGAATCTCTGGATCCAGAGGATCAAGTCATAATAGACTACTATCCACAAATATGTACAATCTATATCTATTTATAACGGACATGCAAATATATCAGATCTAAAGAACCCAGTCAATTTCATTACGGTATCCATCAAGTCACGGTCCATATCGATTGCGGACCAAGTCAAAATTTACAACCATATACATTACACTTAGGAGGAAAAGTGTAGGTGTGGCTGTAAAGACTGTACAGTAATGTAGAAATGTGTGTGCACCCATTTTGGGTCTCCCATTTAAAGGTGTTTGTGGGGCAAATGAAGATCATGAGTTTTTCAATACCTCACAGTAATATGGGGGGCACCGCTCGGCAGAGGAATCTTTTTAAATAGGGTGTGTAAGGACAGAGAGTATCCCCTAACCCAAGACGCTGCCTCCCTATATCCCACAACACTTGTGATGAGCTGTGGGATCTATCCCCACAAGCCTTAATTTTACTACCTTAAGCTACACCCTTTCTATCAACATATGCGTCCAATCGATTTTTAAACATGTTTATAGACCTGCTACTAATTACTTCTACCGGCAAACTATTCCAGCTATTTACTATTCTATGCGTAAAAAAGTTTTTCGCAGCTGCTGTCTCGAACCTTCTACTTGTCAACTTACACCCGTTATTTCTAGTCCTATTATATTGAGAAATTTCGAAAAAGCTATCTCTATCTACGTTATCGAAACCATTCATAATTTTGAAAACCTGGATTAGATCACCCCTTAACCTCCTAGTCTCGAGTGTTGTCAATTTTAACTCCTTAAGCCTATCCTCGTACGACTTTCACCTAAGCGACGGAATCATCTTAGTTGCTCGTCTTTGAACTCTTTCGATTTTGTCTATATCTTTGCGCATATGCGGATTCCAAAATTGGACCGCGTACTCCAAATGGGGTCTAACTAATGATTTATAAAGTGGAACTATAATATCGCGCGATTTGTACTCAAAATTTCGAGCTATAAAACCTAACACTTTGTTCGCCTTATTGACCGCTGCTGTACTTTGTTTCGCTATTTTTAAATCACTAGTGACTATAACTCCTAAATCTTTTTCCTGCTCTACGCTTGTTAAATCTTTCCCTGACATACTATACGCAAAATTACCGTTACGCGAACCTATGTGCAAAATTTTGCACTTATCTCCTATATATTCTATATATATACACACACATATATATATATATATATATATATATAATATATATATATATATATATATATATATATATATATATTATATATATATTCTATATATATAAATATATATATATATGTATATATATATATATATATATATATATATATAGATATATATATATTAATATATATACACATTTAACTGCAATGACCACGCAGTATATTAATGTATGCCCTCTCAAGGCATTGGTTTCTGCCCTATGTAGGAGAATTACGACTTCTGACTATTGTGCCCTGTGGTGTAGTGGTTAGCATATCGGACCGGCAATCGGAAGATCCTGGGTTCGATTCCTGGCGGGACCTCATTTTTCATTTGTTCTTTATTTCTCTTCCTCGTGTGCAGAACATTCCTCTATACTTACGTCGTTTCTATACATTAATATACTGCGTGGTCATTGCAGTTAAATGTACATATTCACGATTTGCGAGGGTGCCCTCTCAAGGCATTGGTTTCTGTCCTATGTAGGAGAATTACGACTTCTGACTATTGTGCCCTGTGGTGTAGTGGTTAGCATATCGGCCGGCAATCGGAAGATCCTGGGTTCGATTCCCGGGCGGGGACCTCATTTTTCATTTGTTCGTTATTTCTCTTCCTCGTGTGCAGAACATTCCTCTATACTTACGTCGTTTCTATACATATATATATAATATATATATATATATATATATATATATATATATATATTCTGATATATATATATATTCTATATATATATATATATATTCTCTATATATATATATATATATATATATATATATATTCTATATATTGAGTGTCCATTGTTATCAATTGAATAAGTGGTTTTCGTTGAAGTGTTTTAAAAAAAAAGTGTTCGGTGCATTCATAACTAAATTACTTCGTGCTACTAATCATTCATTAACGAATATATTTCATTTATTGACATTATTCAATACTATATTATTTGCTCAAACCAAGGCTACTGCACGTGGCTTGCCGTGTTGTTTTCCAAATCTATCAAAAAACGTGCTGACATAATGTTCATTTTTCCTTCCTTCGAGAGGTCACTTAGAGTGTGGTCCCGCACCGTGTGAAGAAAAGGAAAAAAGGCGGGAGAAATCGCGGACAGATAAGTGTTATAAATACTCTTCTTTTACAGATCTTTTGTCAGTAGCTTAATTCTATATGCATTTAGTATAAATTTGTGTTAGAAGAACCTGTTTCTGCGTTTCAAAAACGCGGTAGACCTACGTTGTAACTTATTAATTTCCAAAAGCTCGTTTTTTTTGTTTTTTTTGTTGTTGTTTAACTAATTAAAAGCATGGCACCCCCGTCAAGTACTTGCAGTCGCTGTGAAGGGAAATTTGCCGCTTACGCGTTTACAATGGCTAATAATAATGAATAGTTAGTTTGCAGGTGGTGCTCAAACTTGGAAGTGCTGAGGAACGAGTTAGAATGTGAGAAGGAGGCCAGAGTAAGCCTTGAAGAAAGGGTGATGCTCCTGACGGCAAAATTAGAATCCCTTGAGACTCCAGTTGCGACCCCTCCTGCCTCAGTTTCTATTAATAATATAAACAGTATTAATAGCCATCTCTCTTCTCCTAGTTCCCAACCCTTCGTTCGAGTGCGTAATGGAGCCCCATTGAGAAAACCTAAGACATGTCTACCAGTAATAACAGACAATAAGTTTTCTGTTTTAGGTTTTGAAGATGATGATGAACCGGAAATACGACTCGTTGGCGATTCCATTGTTCGAGGACAGCTCGAGGAATTCTGTGGGAGAAACCCTCGTCGTAGGCGCCGATACTGCTACCCTGGTGCAAGGGTGGAGGATATAACTAATAGTGTTGACCAATTTCAGATGGTACCTCGAGGACACAACGTATGTTATTCATGTCGGTACTAATAACGTTTTAAATTCTAGATCGGAAGAACTACTGGCTAGGTACAGGGACTTACTAGAGCGATTAAAGGAAAAAACTAATAAGATTGTTTTAACAGGTATACTTCCTCGAATTATCCATCGTAACGATTTCTACAGCAAGGCGACCTATATTAACCAATAACTAAAGTCTCTGCCAACAGGAAGGAGTGCATTTGAGAATTTTTTGGAAGTTTCTGCGGCAGGAGGGACTTGTTCCTCGGAGATGGACTTCATCTTAATGACGTTGGAGCTGCGCGTTTAGGAAGACTATTTCATAATACTGTCTCTTCTTTTCAGGCTGCCGTAACTCGAACGGTCCCAGCGTAAATTCCATAAATTTCCACTGCGCTCGCGAAGTTGTCGCAATACAAACAATTTGAAGGTTCTATCCTTGAATGCTTGTAGCATACGAAATAATAAATGAATTTTTTTCTTTAATTGCTTGTAAAGACTATGATATAATTGCGATATGAATCGTGGGCTTAGCACTGAAACTCGTGACTTTGTAGGGGAGTATCAATTAAAGGTTATAGACTTTTTGTTAAAAACAGAATAGGTAGGCGAGGAGGCGTGGTTATGATTATATCAAAGATAATATTGCGAACGTTTAGAAGTAAGCACACAATTCCGAACCAATAGATTCGACTATAGCAGAACTTAAATGAACGATTTCAAACTTGTTGTTGCGGTTATATATAGGCCCCTAATCAAACAGCTGATACGGACGAAGCGTTATATCGTGAACTAAGCGAATAATCGGTAGTGAGCAGGCTTAGTTATGGGTGACTTTAATTGCGCTAACGTAAATTACGATACAATGCAGGGAGACGCGGAAGGTAATCGTTTAGTTAATTTTCTCGAGGATAGCTTTCTTATTCAAAAGGTTGGGGAACCTTCGAGGTTGGACAGTATTTTAGATTTAGTAATAACTAAGGATGATACGCTAATTACTGATCTTCAAATAATAGAACCGTTGGGCAATAGCGATCACAATATGGTAGAGTTTGTCCTCTCAGTAAGTCACTCGAAACCAGCTAACTCGACGAAAATTCTTAACTTCCAGCACGCAGAATTTAGTAAATTTCGAAATAAATTTTCACACGTCAATTGGGAAAACGTGATGGGGAACTCCAACGCAAAATTAATGTGGGAATCGTTCGAAACAGTATTTAGTACTATAAATGAGGAATGTGTACCGTACAAAATTAAGCGTGCGAAAGTAAACAACAAGCCCTTGTGGTTTACTTCTAGAGTAGGAGACATTATAAAGAGTAGAGATAGGGCTTATAGGCTACATAAGTGCGATAAAGACAATTTGTGGTTACGAAACAACTACATATCTCTAAGGCGTGAAGCGAAAAGTATAATAAAAAAGTCCAAGCGCGAATTTGAAATCTCCATAGCTCGTGACGGTAAAGAAAACCTCAAGCGATTCTTTCAATACGTCAATAATAGAAATCCAGTAAAAAGCGTCTTGGGGCCTTTGAAAAATGTAAACAGATCTAGTTTTCTGAAAAAAAGAAATGGCTACCTTGCTAAACGAATTTTTTGTCAGTTTTTACTATAGAAGATGTAACAAATATCCCTACGGTCAGGACATAATACCGTTTGATAATGGTAATATTTTGGATAATATAGTGGTTAGTGAAGGGGAGGTAACGCGCTATATTGATAAAATGAAAACGCGTAAATCACCGGGACCGGATTCCATATATCCCATACAACTAAAAGAATTAAAAGATAGCATTGTTGTGCCGCTATCAAAGATTTTTAATACGTCTATTTCTGGGGGGTGCGTACCAGATAATTTCAAGTTAGCAAACGTAACACCTATCTTTAAGAAAGGCGATAAAGGTGCGGCGGGAAATTATAGGCCAATCAGTTTAACGTCTTTTGTAGGTAAGCTACTGGAATCAATAATTAGGGATCGTATAGTCGAACACTTAGAAGTGCATAAGCTAGTTAGAAATACGCAGCACGGATTTAGGCGAAACAAATCTTGCTTAACTAATTTTTTAGAATTTTTCCAAAGCGTGGTTGACGTTTACGATAGACATCGGGCGGTTGATGTAGTGTATTTAGATTTTCAAAAAGCGTTTGACACCGTGCCGCACAAAAGACTCATTGAAAAACTAAGGCTCATGGAATCATGGGTGTAGTAATAAATTGGCTAGAAGAGTGGTTGCGAGGTAGGAAACAGAGGGTGGTCGTTGATGTAGCGGAGTCGTGTTGGGCTAATGTAGCGAGTAGCGTTCCTCAGGGTTCTGTATTGGGCCCCTTGCTTTTTCTTATATATATTAACGATTTAGATGTCGGCCTAGTGGGTACAGTTTCAAAGTTTGCGGATAACACGAAGCTGGGTGGTAGGGCGATTAATGACGAAGATAGAGGTAAAATTCAGGAAGATCTGAATAAAATCGTTGATTGGTCAGTCACATGGCAAATGAGATTTAACGTGGATAAGTGCAAAATTTTGCATATAGGTTCGCGTAACGGTAATTTTGCGTATAGTATGTCAGGGAAAGATTTAACAAGCGTAGAGCAGGAAAAAGATTTAGGAGTTATAGTCACTAGTGATTTAAAATAGCGAAACAAAGTACAGCAGCGTCAATAAGGCGAACAAAGTGTTAGGTTTTATAGCTCGAAATTTTGAGTACAAATCGCGCGATATTATAGTTCCACTTTATAAATCATTAGTTAGACCCCATTTGGAGTACGCGGTCCAATTTTGGAATCCGCATATGCGCAAAGATATAGACAAAATCGAAAGAGTTCAAAGACGAGCAACTAAGATGATTCCGTCGCTTAGGTGAAAGTCGTACGAGGATAGGCTTAAGGAGTTAAAATTGACAACACTCGAGACTAGGAGGTTAAGGGGTGACTCTAATCCAGGTTTTCAAAATTATGAATGGTTTCGATAACGTTAGATAGAGATAGCTTTTTCGAAATTTCTCATATAATAGGACTAGAATAACGGTGTAAGTTGACAAGTAGAAGGTTCGAGACAGCAGTTGCCAAAAACCTTTTTACACATAGAATAGTAAATAGCTGGAATAGTTTGCCGGTAGAAGTAATTAGTACAGGTCTATAAACATGTTTAAAAAATCGATTAGACGCATATGTTGATAGATTGGGTATAGTTTAAGGTAGTAAAATTAAGGCTTTGTGGGGATAGATCCCACAGCTCAACACAAGTGTTGTGGGATATAGGGAGGGAGCGTCTTGGGTTAGGGGGATACTCTCTGTCCTTACACACCCCATTTAAAGAGATTCCTCTGCTGAGCGGTGCCCCCCATAGTACTGTGAGGTATTGAAAAACTCATGATCTTCACTTGCCCCATAAACACCTTTAAATGGGAGACCCAAGATGGGTGCACACACATTTCTACATTACTACAGTCTTTACAGCCACACCTACACTTTTCCTCCTAAGTGCATATATTGTAATGTATATGGTTGTAAATTTGGACTTGGTCCACAATCGATATGGACCGTGACTTATTTTTCGTGACAAGGTACTAGTATTGATGGATACCGTAATGAAATTGACTGGATTCTCTGGATCTGATATATTTGCATGTCGGTTGTAAATAGATATAGAGTGTAACATATTTGTGGATAGTAGTCTATTATGACGTGATCCTCTGGATCCAGAGATTCTATCTTTAGTTTTAAATCGATAATTAATTAGCTTTGCCTAAATTGGTCGTGCCAAGTACACAGTGTACAGGAAGTTGTTACATAAATTTCTTATGTTCTTGTGGTTCGGAACCCACGTAAAATTGTAGGTCCCCTCCGCCACCACGGAGGACATACACAATTACGAACACAGTTAGGTAGACCAGCCATGAGTGGATGCTAGGGTCTTTGTTGGTCTGAAACATTATAACATTATAACATTTATATATATATACATATACATTCTATATATATATTATATATATATATATAGATATATATATATATATATATATATATATATATATATCTATATATATTTCTATATCTATATCTATATCTCTATATATATATATATATATATATATATATATATATATATATATATATATATATATATTCTATAGATATATATGTATATATTCTATATAAGCACACCGACAAAAAATTAGTCACCCCTAATAGCACTGATAGTAGGAAGTTCAAGGTCACACAGAGGGCGCTGATGTAGCATTGGTAAGTGACAAGTAGCGGTGACGTAGCACACAGGATCAGACTGTTTCGTGAGTGGTGAAGAACAAAGTGTGTGTTGGATATAGTCTGCAAAATGGGTCGTGAGGCAGACGTTACTCAGTGGCAAAAAGGAGCCATCGTGTTGGCAGAGCCCACGGACACAAATGTCTGAAGTAGTCCAATTTGTTGGTGTGTCAACGCGTACTGTCCAGCGAGTTTACAAAGAGTGGTGTAGTTCGCACTCAACTGAAAATCGACAGCGTAACTGTGGCCGGAAAACAATTCTCGACAATAGGGACCGCCGCCATGTTTCTCGTCTAGTAACTGCAAATCGTTTTCAAACCAGAGAACAATTGCTCCAAGAACAATGAGGTTCTCCAGCGACCAATTTCCGAACGGACTATTGCGACGAGAACTGCATGCGATGGACATCTGGAGCAGGTACCACGGAAGAGGCCGCTGTTAACAGCAGGTCACAAATTGCACTTATAAATGGGCTCAGAGGCACAAAAACTGGACTGCGGCAGATTGGAAACGTGTAATTTGTGGTCCGATGAGTCCCGTTTTTGTTTTGTTCCCAATGATGGGAGGCGACGAGTACATCGCAGGTCCAATGAAGCCTTTAATCCTGAATGCGTCGAAGGTGTTGTTCAGGCTGGAGGTGGTTCCGTGATGTTCTGGGGATGTTTTTCGTACCACGAAATGGCCCTCTCATTCCAGTGACGATGAATTTGACCAGCAGGCGTACCTCCGCATACTAAATGAATTGGTACCCTTTGCCCTACATCTCCAGGAGCAGCATCACATTGCCACTCCTGTCTTCCAAGACGACAATTGCCGTGTGCACAGGGCGAGAAGTGTGTCTGAGTGGCACGACGAACATTCTGCAACACTGTCTCACCTCGAATGGCCCGCCAAATCCCCTGATTAAATCCTATTGAAAATCTGTGGGATTATTTGAACAGAATGTGAAGCGCAGGAATAGACACCGACGACTCTGGCGGAACTTCGGGACCGGCTGATGAACGAGTGGCAGCAAATCGATGTTCAGTACATGCACAACCTCGTAGAGTCTCTGCCTCGCCGATTCGTGCGGTTTATCAAGGCCAGAGGCGCCGTCACACGTTATTAGGTACATTCTGAGAGGGGTGACTAAATTTTTTGTCCGGTGTGCTTATGTTATAATGTTATAATGTTACAGACCAACAAAGACCCTAGGATCCACTCATGGTTGGTCTACCTAACTGTGGTTTTGTAATTGTGTATGTCCTCCGTGGTGGCGGAGGGGACCTACAATTTACGTGGGTTCCGAACACAAGAACATAGAAATTTATGCAAAAACTGCCTGTACATTGGCAACGACCAATTTTTGCATAACTAATTAATTATCAATTTAAAACTAATTAATTATCGATTTAAAACTAATTAATTATCGATTTAAAACTAAAGATAAAAATCTCTGGATCCAGAGGATCATCATAATAGACTACTATCCACAAATATGTTACACTCTATATCTATTTATAACCAACATTCAAATATATCAGATCCAAAGAATCCAGTCAATTTCATTACGGTATCCATCAATACTAGTACCTTGCCAACGAAAAATAAGTCACGATCCATATCGATTGCGGACCAAGTCGAAATTTACATATACATTACAATATATATACTTAGGAGGAAAAGTGTAGGTGTGGCTGTAAAGACTGTACAGTAATGTAGAACGTGTGTGTACCCATTTTGGGTCTCCCATTTCAAGGTGTTTGTGGGGCAAGTGAAGATCATGAGTTTTTCAATACCTCACAGTACTATGGGGGGCACCTCTAGGCAGAGGAATCTCTTTAAATGGGGTGTGTAAGGACAGAGAGTATCCCCTAACCCAATATGCTGCCTCCCTCTATCCCACAACACTTGTGTTGAGCTGTACGATCGATCACCACAAAACCTTACTTTTACTACCTTAAACTAAACCCAATCTATCAACATAATTGTCTAATAATTATATATATATATATATAAAGGGTGATCCAGAGAAATGGGACCCAAAAGAAACCCCTGTAACTCTTAAAGTATAAGTCCTTTTATAAAATCGTACGCATCATTCGAAAGAGGATAGTTACAAGTTTGTACAGGATTGTATAGGTTTTGACAATACAAGACAAGATAAGATACAAAACAAAATAAAAGTGTTAATTAAAACTAACCCTTCAAGATGACTGCATGGACTGTGGAACAGCTGCGTTTCATAACTGAGCAATATTATGAGCATGGAAGAAGTGTAGTTTCAGCTCAAAGATCTTTCAAGACAAATTTTCAGATGTCAAAATCACCTTCTAAGAAAGTAATCCGTCGGTGTGTCAGAAATTTTACCCTAACTGGCAGCATTGGAAAAAGAAAACCAACTGGAAGAGTGCGCACAGCAAGGATAGACGAGATCATTAACAGAACTCATGAAATTGTACAGGATAATCCTAACATAAGCATCAGACGTGCTTCTCATTAGGAGTTGGATATGGAACAACACACCGTATATTCAAGCAAAATTTAATGCTCTTTCCATATAAAATTCAAACAGTGCAACTAAACGATGGAGATTTCGCACGAAGACGACAATTCTGTCAATGGATCCAACAGAAGGTAAATGACACCACCAATTTCTGACACACCGACGGATTACTTTCTTAGAAGGAGATTTTGACATCTGAAAATTTGTCTTGAAGGATCTTTGAGCTGAAACTACACTTCTTCCATGCTCATAATATTGCTCAGTTATGAAACGCAGCTGTTCCACAGTCCATGCAGTCATCTTGAAGGGTTAGTTTTAACTAACACTTTTATTTTGTTTTGTATCTTATCTTGTCTTGTATTGTCAAAACCTATACAATCCTGTACAAACTTGTAACTATCCTCTTTCGAATGATGCGTATGATTTTATAAAAGGACTTATACTTTAAGAGTTACAGGGGTTTCTTTTGGGTCCCATTTCTCTGGATCACCCTTTATATATATATATATATATTATATATATATATATATATATATATATATATATATATATATATATATATATATATATATATATATATATATATATATATATATATATATTCTATATATATATATATATATATATATATATATATATATAATATATATATATGTATATGATGAATAAAACCACGAATGAAAGGAAACAGAGTTACAGCCTATATATAGGTTACAGAAAAAAAAAAAATAATAATTATATATATATGCAATAAACGGAGAAGTAAAAATAAAATTAAAAATTAAAGGATTATCGGAGAGGCATACAAATTTGTAAGGAAAAAATATCGATTTTTAGCACAAGATCAAATGAATTATTTCCAACCAATGTTAAAAAAAAAAAAAAATACAAATTTATACTGGAAATCTGCCCGGGTTTTTTGGCTGAGGTTCAATGTATATAAAAATAAAATGAAAATTAAAAGTTAATAGAGTAGCATACAAGTTTACCAAAGATTTAGCGTTCTACCCTTCTCATCTAAATCTGTTCTGAAGAATTCAAAACAACAAGATCGAGTTGAAAAAGACCTTTGCTTATGTTGAAGTTATTTGTAAGTCGGATAATGGCAGACTCAAGAATATTTCTATAACAATGTTGCTAGAGTGAAATAAGACTGAAGCATTATTCCAATCAATACAGTGGGATAACTCTGACAAATGGACAAAAAGGGCACTGGACGACTGTCCAGTTCTAACGGAATAGTGATGCTGTTTTATACGTGTGTGCAAATCCTTTCCCGTCTGACCTATGTAAAAGGAATCACATTGTTTACAACCAATTTTATAGATAATGCCTGAATTATTGGTAGGGCTATTTTTTACTATGATATTTTTCACAATATTGTTGCATGAAAATACTACATTAATATCCAAAACTTTAAGTATATTAGCAATGCCTAAAAAGCCCGGGAAAAATGGAAGTACTAAAATATTTGTTGATAAAGTACGAGTGTTATTATTCACACGATAGAAAGTTCGTTTTGCCTTGTTGAGACAAGATTCCATAAACGCAGATGGATAACACACATCACTTCCAATACCGTTGAGTTTTTCTAATTCGGCATCGATGTATTCCGGACTGGCGATCCTAAGGGCGCGGAGAAACATTGAAAAAAAAATGGCCGTCTTAGTGGGGGTGTCATGTCCCGAGTAAAAGTGTCCGTAGGACAAATTTTTTGTTTTTTTCCGATAGATACTAAACTTAAAACCTGGGCTTTCCCTATGTACACGCACATCCAAAAACGGGATTGAGTTGTCTTGTTCCACTTCTAAAGTAAACTTAATGGAGGGGACTTGATCATTTAACTGAAGGAGGAAGTTATCCAGGTCACGATTCATGGGCCAGATACATAAAATATCGTCGACGTACCGCAACCAAGGGATGCCAACCTCCAGGATTCTCGGAATGTAAGTAGTTTCGAAAAACTCCATATAAATATTGGAGAGGAGAGGCGACAAGGGGTTGCCCATGGCCATCCCAAAAACTTGTTGATAATACTCGTTATTGAAAGTGAATTTACAATCTTTGATGCAAAGCTTAATAAGTTCCAAAACAATGTGTGAAGGTAGTGGCAGGTCATACTTATGTAATTGTTGGGAGAGAAAGTCAAGCATATCGTCAATCGGCACTTTTGTAAACAATGAACAAATGTCAAAACTGATCAATCTATCGTTAGTTTCAGTACGTGCATTATTCAATTTTTCAGTAAGATCCATGGAATTTTTTACATGTGAATGAGAGATAGTTCCGAGAATGGGGGACAAGACTTTGACAAGCCATTTGGAGAGTTTATAAATAATTGAGCCCACCGAGCTAATAATAGGGGGCATAGGGTTGCCAGGTTTGTGGGTTTTAATAAGACCGTAAAGGTAGGGCAGAGAAGGTGAAGTGGACATGAAAAGCGGAATTAAGTCCTTATGATCTTTGAGAATGCGTTTCAAGCCACTATTAAATGATTTGATGATGTCATCCTGCGGGTTCTTCCTAAGTTTGCTGTATGTGGCGGGTTCCTGGAGAAGCTCGTTCATCTTTCTGATGTAGTCAACTCTGTCCATAATAACTATGGTGTTAGCCATACAGCAAACTTGTAAATTTTGACTTGGTCCGCAATCGATATGGAACGTGACTTATTTTTCGTTGGGAAGGTACTAGTATTGATGGATACCGTAATGAAATTGACTGGATTTTTTGGATCTGATATATTTGCATGTCGGTTATAAATAGATATAGAGTGTAACATATCTGTGGATAGTACTCTATTATGACTTGATTCTCTGGATCCAGAGATTCTATCTTTAGTTTTAAATCGATAATTAATTAGTTTTAAATTGATAATTATTTAGTTTTGTAATAATTGGTCGTTGCTAATGTACAGGCAGTTGTTACATAAATTTATTATGGCTTGTGGCTCGGAACTCACGTAAAATTGTAGGTCCCCTCCGCCACCACGGAGGACATACCCAATACACAATTACGAACACAGTTAGGTAGGCCAGCCATGACTGGATCCTAGGGTCTTTGTTGGTCTGAAACATTATAACATTATATGTAATATATTATTTATATATATATATATATATATATATATATATATATATATATATATATATATGATATATATATATATATATATATATATATATATATATATATATAATGGGTGTCTCTTATTGGGTAGTCAAAAATTGAAATGTTGAATTATTTTATCTGCGCCCCCTAAAATAGTTCCATTTAGCATAAAAACTAAAACTTGAAAGTTTGACACAAATTGGCTCATATTTAGGGGTCGCCCCCGGCTAATAAAAATGGTGACCATGGCATAATAGCTCCTGACATATGATTATGCTCATTATACACATAATTCCTTCCTTCTTTTTTTAGTTTGATTCGTTTTTATAAGTATAGGCCTTCTTATTTATCATTGATCCTTTTCTAACCTATCCTTGATGTTGTATAATCCATCCTTTGGTCCTCAATCCTTCTTTATCCCAATCCTTTTTCTCCTATCCAAAATCCTTCCTGGCTCTTTTTTTATATACAATCAGCAATGAAGCATTGCTACAAAAAAAAACCATTAGTTTATTATATAGAGATAAATTCAAAATGCCAGTGCTATTTACATACTTTAATTACTTTAATTAGCATTATTTCCTTATACAACATTTATTTAATATACAATGATTATACAATATGGTGTATTTTAAGGTGCGACCTCATTGATGGTTATTTTTTGAGAAGAACAGTTTTTGATGGAACTGGGTGACTCTGGCGGTGTTTTGCAACAATTTGGAGCAGGAACTGGAGCTGCTCTTCCCCCACTGTCAATTTCTTATTCAGCTCTTGAACTAAAGCTACTGCACGTTCTGCCCGGTCATTTACAACAGATAGAGCTGCAACAATAGCTCTGGCCCTTAAATATTCACAGTTGGATGTCCAAGTGCTGGGTGCCTTGTTCAGAAATCCTTCTGGCAAATTCAGCTTAGTAAAGAATTCTCTAGTATTTCTTGTAACAAGTTGGTGTAGTCCTTCACCAGAGCAGAAGGTCGATTCAGGAATCCGAGGACGCTTGGGTGGTCTATCAGTGGACTCATCTTCTAATGCCTTTACCATGCGTTTCTTTACATCTGTAGTAATTCGCTCATCAAAGAAAGCAAGACCAACTGCTTCTTCAGACAGGTACCATAAGTGGTTAGAGAGCTTTTTTTTAGTTGCATCAGAAATCTTTTTGTTAGGATAATTAATCAATGACCTCATAAGGAGCCAGTCATTAAATGGGGTTTCAATAGGGAGTGAGGATGTTGTCCAAGCCTTCATATAGATGAGAACAGAAAAAAGGGAAAGATCTCGAATTCCTCGTTCTTCAGTCTTAGTCATCTTGAACTGGTTTCGAAAAAGCCACATCTTGATAGAATAGAGCGCTTTGGACATCCAGCGAGCTCGATGCATGGCACCTGGTGCACGAAACTTGATGCCTTTATTGGGGACACCTCCAAGAAAGATGATGGACAGATCCAAAAGTTCTTGATAGTCATCCCGTAGCATAGGTGCCTGGGATCTAGCAAACTGAATTAGTTCAGTTTTAGACTGGATAATTGCTTCTTTAGTAATCGTGTCTGTCTCACCTGTTTGGAACTGGCTTTGATCAACAGAAGTCCAATTGTCACGAAAACGCTTAAAGATCAATATCTCTGGACCAGTTGATGTAGATCCCAATGTTGCTTCAAATGCAGCTCCCAACAATAAATCTAAAACATGGTGTCTACAAGGCAAGTACAAAACATCATGTCCCAATTTTGCTTCGATGAGAGCACAGGCTCCACTATATTGACCCGTGTTTGAAGCTGTTGTATCGAAACAAATTGCTTTTACTCTCTCTGTAATTCCCCATTCATTCAGGCAGTTAAAGACGGCTTCAGCTTGTGCTTCTCCAGTTGAGTTTGGGATTTTGGGGACACCAAGCAGCTGTTCAACACCAGGTCCTGACACAAGTACTGGGAGACGATCAATGTGCTTGTGCGAGGTGAGGTCCTCCATCATCTTGCATCCCAGTGGACTGTCATAGAACATTCTCCATGGAAATGCTCCTTAAGTTCTTTAGCATGACGAGCTCGGTTCTTATTTCGAAGGCGATGGATAGAATGTTGCTTTATGTTGTAATCTGAAGCGTCCAAACCAAAGCTTTTAGCTGCCTCTGCGAGGATAAATGTTGCCTTTCTAGAGGAAATTTGTGTACGATCCAGGGCAGCAGACATCTGAATAGTCATGCTGTTTTTCATGCCTCGTTTTTCCTTAGATTTTGGTAAAGCACAAGCTCCTTTGGGCTCCTCCTCCTCATTCTCACTTTCATCAGTGTTGCTGGAAGATGTGGAAGAAGCCAGTACAACTTGACTAGTAGACGCCTCCATCAAAAATTCTGACTTTCTTTTTCTCTCTGCCTCAGCTTCCAACCGTTTGACTGCATTTTTTGTGCGGTGAAGATGTACAGTGTCCACACCACCGATTGAGCCAGGACGACCTTTTTGTCTTTGCAGTTGAAGGAACTCCCAGTCCTCACGATTCTTCATCAGCTTCTCAGCGTCTCCATGGGCGATGTCAAAGAGATCTTCCAATCGCTCTACAAAATCAGCCTCCTTGGTTTTATGGCTCTGGCTTGTTCTGGAAGCATGCTTCTTTAAGCAAGTCCATTCGTTAAAGAAATTCTCTAACTTCTTCATGGCACGAGGTTCCTGCTGAGTAGGAATATTGGCCTTATCCCAGATAACTATTGTGGCTCGAATAGATTGACGCAGAGCATCGCGGATTGTCATGTTTTTCTCTCTGTGGAGGTGCATAAAATAACCAAAAGCTTGCCTATATGGGGGCAGCTTTGAGCCTTTAATATCATCTACTGTACGTAGATCCGAGCAAATAGAATGGTCTTCTTGTATTCATCTGCAAAATAAGAAAACAAAATATTAATGTAGTGTTATGGTTTTGTAGAGCAGGGCTAAATCAGTTTTGACTTTTTTAAATTTTTTAAATTACAAAAAAAAAAAATTTGGTAGATATAACAAAGTTAATTTGGTCTATTTTATAAATCTAACGTATTTTTCTCAATTATTATTCCTATTATTTTTTAATCTAAGAAACAAGGAATAAATATTTTTGTAGTAGAAATTTATATTTTGCTATTTTATTGGAAATAGAAACAGTGGCGTCACTAGGGTTGGTGTCACCCCCCCCCATGGACCTCCTCCCGTACCAGACCATACAGAATCCTTAGTAATGTTTTTTGTACTAATGTTACTCGTAAATCGTAATTCCCGTATATCACTGAATGTAATGGCAATAGTAGTGACATAAACAACTAGAATTAAATATTACTCCTTTAAATTACAATATCATACGCACAGCCTAATGTATTTACATTTACATAGTTTCATGTGGTTAAAGTGAAAATTCGGTAAGAAAACAATAGAATTCGAAGTAAAAACGTTTAAGAACTACATCAAAATTATGTTCATTTTAACGTTAAACTTTACCGTTACATGAGATACATTAATGGATTAGGTTTGCATAATCAATAACGGCCCAAATAATGTAGAAGTTGTAGACAAATGCATATGGAAATATACTCATAAATTTGAGGCTGCAACATCATAAAGACAGAGGCTGCAACAACTGAGCGGAAGCCTTTTTTTATTTTTCTCCTTCTTTTCCTTTAATTACTACTTCATTCTCAAAAAAGTTATTGATATAGGTTCACAAATACTAATTACCACAATATTGTAGCTAAAACAACAGAAAATTTGACAAAATCAGCGACTATAAAAACACCAGCAGCAACGAAAACAACAGCGCGTGCTTGTAGAGCGTGCAGACGAAACCACGTGATTCGAAGCGTCATTGTAATTGGGTAATAATGACAGCTCTGACCGGAGCGCATTAGAAGGTTCAAAAAGTAAATTAGCATAGAGTTTTAGCCTTGTAGGTATATTGATACATGTAAGCTGG
>JAJOZX010004351.1:45000-170000 GCA_023014485.1 Bathynomus jamesi | reverse complement strand
ACGCATTAAAAATATTTGTTAGCGGCACAACAATGCTATCTTTTAATTCTTATAGTTGTATGGGATATATGGAATCCGGCCCCGGTGATTTACGCGTTTTCATTTTATCAATATAGCGCATTACTTCCCCTTCACTAACCACTATATTATACAAAATATTACCATTATCAAAAGGTATTATGTCTATGACCGTAGGGATATTCGTTACATCTTCTATAGTAAAAACTGACGTAAAAAATTCGTTTAGCAAGGTAGCCATTTCCCTGTTTTCAGAAACTAGATCTCCGTTTACATTTTTCAAAGGCCCCAAGACACTTTTTACTGGATTTCTATTATTGACGTATTGAAAGAATCTCTTGGGGTTTTCTTTACCGTCACGAGCTATGGAGATTTCAAATTCGCGCTTGGACTTTTTTATTACACTTTTCGCTTCACGCCTTAGAGATATGTAGTTATTTCGTAACCACAAATTGTCTTTATCGCACTTATGTTGCCTATAAGCCCTATCTCTACTCTTTATAATGTCTCCTACTCTAGAAGTAAATCACAAGGGCTTGTTGTTTACTTTCGCGCTTAATTTTGTACGGTACACATTCCTCATTTATAGTCCTAAATACTGTTTCGAACGATTCTCACATTAGTTTTGCGTTGGAGTTCCCCATTACGTTTTCAGAATTGACGTGTGACAATTTATTTCGAAATTTACTAAAGTCTGCGTGCTGGAAGTTAGGAATTTTAGTCGAGTTAGCTGGTTTCGAGTGACTTACTGAGAGGACAAACTCTACCATATTGTGAGCGCTATTGCTTAACGGTTCTAATACTTGAAGATCAGTAATTAGCCTATCATCTAAAATACTGTCCAACCTCGTAGGTTCCCCAACCTTTTGAATAAGAGAGCTATCCTCGAGAAAATTAACTAAACGATTACCTTCCGCGTCTCCCTGCATTGTATCGTAATTTACGTTAGCGCAATTAAAGTCAGCCATAACTGAAGCCTGCTCACTACCGATTATTCTCTTTAGTTCACGATATAACGCTTCGTCCGTATCAGCTGTTTGATTAGGGGGCCTATATATAACCGCAACAACAAGTTTGAAATCGTTCAATTTAAGTTCTGCTATAGTCGAATATATTGGTTCTGGAATTGTGTGCTTTACTTCTATAACGTTCGCTATATTATCTTTGATATACAACATAACACCGCCTCCTCGCCTACCTATTCTGTTTTTAACAAAAAGTCTATAACCTTTAATTTGATACTCCCCTACAAAGTCACGAGTTTCAGTGCTAAGCCACGATTCATTTATCGCAATTATATCATAGTCTTTACAAGCAATTAAAGAAAAAAATTCGTTTCTTTTATTTCGTAGGCTACGAGCATTTAAGGATAGAACCTTCAAATTGTTTGTAATTGCGACACCTTCGCGAGCGCAGTGGAAATTTATGGAATTTACGCTGGGACCGTTCGAGTTACGGCAGCCAGAAAAGAAGAGACAGTATTATGAAATAGTCTTCCTAAACGCGCAGCTCCAACGTCATTAAGAACTAATTATATATATATATATATCTATATATATATATATATATATATATATATATTATATATTCTATATAATTATATATATATTCTATATTCTATATATATATATATATATATTCTATATATATATATATATATATATATATATATATATATATATATATATATATATATTCTATATATATATATATATATATATATATATATATATATGTAGAATATATATATATATATATATATATATATATACACGGTGAACCAAAAGTAGGTGGACAGTAGGTTGAATACGGTTTGTGTTATATTATATTATAACTATGGTGTTCATTATAACTGGTGTTTGTGTTATATTATATTAAATATTATAACTAAATTTATTTAAATTTTATTTTGTATTATAGTATACAAAAAATTAAATATGTATTCTCAAAATAAACGTTATCATTTACTGTCCACCTACATTTGGTTCACCCTATATATATATGTAAAAAATGAACAATGAATAATCAATATTCATTTTTACATAAGAACCAAAATCGCTTAACGCGAGTTTGGATAATAATTTTATTTGTAGCCTTCTATTTTTGTTCGTGTCACAACCCTACGATCTACCATATCTATGGTTTAGTCGTATCCATTTTCCATTTGTTATAGAAGTTATTATAATTAATTATGATTGTCTTGCATCTCACCCTCGACCCTAGATTATGCATACACATTGCATATAACAGGATTGGAACCCGTAGTTGTACTTCTTAGTCATTAATACCACTCTGTCTCTAATTCGTTCTTGTAAATCTTCCTAATAATGATTTGTACTATACGTACAAATTCAATAACTATGACGTCACATTTTCCCGTCATTAATTTCCCTTGATCATTATCCTATATAAATTTTATTAAATATTAATTTTTACTCGTGTCAATCTATGAAACGCAAAACTTCATGCATTCGTTCGAAAACGCAGAAATACGTTCTCGTATTTTTTTCGTTTTTTTTTAATTATACCACCTCTCAATGAACTCGAAAATGCTGAGGTAGGTGATCAAATTTCGCTAACTGGCAAAATCAAACGCTTCAAAGATAAAAAAATCTCCTTTCGCTCTGATTCGAATTTATAACATTATCATGCGTTATGTTATATCATGTGTGTCATGTCTCATGTACTTGTGTTGTACTAATAACCATACATAATAACCATATATTATAACCATATATTATAACCATATATAAATATATAAAAACACTGTAAGAATGGTAAACGACGTAATGTACTTTAATGAAACTGTACTTAATGATGTAATGTACTAAATGACGTAGTCAATGTACTTTAATGGAATTGTAGTTAACGATAATAAATGAATTGGTAATTATAATCATAGTTACAGTAGACCAAAATTACAATGTACTCAATGTCCGACCGACATTATGTCGCCATAAGGAATGTAGAATCGGCGATACTGTTGTTATTTTTTTATTATTTTTCCGTTGGAATAATTTTGATGTGCTTTCTACTTTGCCAAATAATTGATGACCTGTTGTTTTTTAAAATCTCATAATCATTTTTTTAGATTTAGCTTAATAATGAATCCTGAGTAACTTTTGCCATGTCATGTTTTGTATACATTCTTTCTTCGTTATAAAAGATGAAGTCATGTCTTGCCTAAGCATTTAATTGTAAATCTTAAACCTTTAATTTTTACTCATATGCAGATTTTAGTGTAAAGATGCATAGTTCAATTTCCATTTTTAGTTAACTTGCAGATCATGATAACATCAGATCTGAAAATATGCAATTTAAGATAAAAATATGGCTTCATCTTCAAATATCTTGTTTATTCGTTTAAACCTTAACACAGCTAAAAGATTTACTTTATTTTCAAATATTGTGCAAAAATAATGCAGCCTCTTCAACATTTAATAATGATGATGTTAGTAGAATTGGGGTATATAAACCCCACAAATTTCTTCCATGTTTGTTCTGATTCCAACTACGAGGCTGAGCATTACCTGTAACAGTTTTAGGAGTAAAACACAGTAAGAAAAAGTCTTTATCTTCTCCTTCGAGCCGTGCTCTCTTCAGAAAACGAGTAGTATAGAAGAAACTACTGCAAGTAACAAATCCGTTGCTGCCTCCTAACCAGAACCCCCGTCGACTCCGAACCACCCCAGGGCCATAGACGGAGGGGTTAACATATATATATATATATATATATATATATATATATATATATATATATAATATATATATATATATATATAATATATATATATATATATATAGAATATATATATATATATATATAATATATATATATATATATATAGAATATATATATATATATATATATATATATATATATATATATATATATATATATATATATATATTATATATATATATATATTATATATATATATATATATATTATATATATATATATAGAATATATATATATATAATATATATATATATATATAATATATATATATATATATATATATATATATATATATATGGGAATGAACTCAGCATGGTCCCCTGAGTTTTTTATGATACACACAGACAGTGCATGGAACAAGGAACTATGGTATTTGTCATTTACCATTACCTATTCGGACTATAGTGGATTTAATTTTCCCAGAAGAGTTCCTTGTTCCATGCACTGTCTGTGTGTATCATAAAAAACTCAGGGGACCATTCTGAGTTCATTCCCATCTTGAAACGGACATGTTATGTGCCTTGAAAAGTGGACGCTCAATTCTACCAGTTGAGGTTTAAGTTTTGGTTTTTGGCTAAAAATATAATAGTTACCCCTTTTCTTTTATGTATTCAATCTGACGTGAAGGCAGCGAGTCTTTTGCTTATATTGAGGTTCTAAATGTAGCAGGGCTAGGCTGCTTTAAACCCTAGATCCATGTCCCAAAGCTGGATCCTGTCTGCTTTGCAGATAGCTGGTGAGGGAAGCTATATTTATGGGACCTCTTTGCGAGTGACCCGTTGCCCACGTCGGGCTAGCATCATGAAAAAGAAAAACTATGGTATTTGTCATTTACCATTACTTATTCGGACTATAGTGGATTTAATTTTCCCAGAAGAGTTCCTTGTTCCATGCACTGTCTGTGTGTATCATATATATATATATATATATATATATATATATATACTCGTTTAAATGTGTTTTAATTAGTTCAAAATTTTCAAACCACCTTAGACCTACAGTTTAATGTGGAATCCGAACCACCATCACCCTAGGTCAACCAGGGCACCCATCGTAGATAAATGAGTACCCTGGGCGACCTAGTGATTAAGACGTTGGGGTGATGGTGGTTCGGATTCCACATTAAACTGTAGGTCTAAGGTGGCTTGTAAATTTTGAACTAATTAAAACACATTTAAACGAATATATATATATATATATATATATAATCATAAGAGTATAGTAATATCCTTTGCAGAAGATACAAAGATCAGCAGAAAAATCAGTGATGTACATGACGTGGAGGCCTTGCAGAGGAACACGATCAAAATATACAAATGGTCAGAAGACACCAACATGTCATATAACACCGAGAAATTTCAGTTCTTGAGATATGGTAGAAAAGAAGAACTTAGACTGCATATTATGCTCCAGATAGAGAGGAAATTCAGAGAAGCACGAAAGCGATCGATCTCGGGATAATAATGACAGATGATGCGAAATTCGAAACACAAAATTAGAGAGCGATAAATAAAGCAAAAGGAGTCGCCGGACAGGTACTAACAACGTTCAAGAGAAAGGACAGGACAGTAATGATTCCACTGCTAAAAACACTGATTATACCAAAACTTGAATACTGCTCAGTTTTGACGTCCCCATATAAAAAGGAAGAAACTAATAAACTAGAAGAAACGCAAAGGCATTTCACAGCCAAGATTGATGGCTGCAAAGAACTCAACTACTGGGAAAGACTACGTAAACTATATCTGTACTCCCTTTAAAGGAGAAGAGAGGGGTAAACCATAATTTACATATGGAAAATGATCGAAAAACTGGTACCAAACCTAAAACTAAACCCAATTACCATTAAAACAACACTGGAAAATAGGAAAAGCAGAATGTGTAGTGTTCCCAAATTAAAGGCCGGACAAGGGAACTCCTCAACTCTGAAGGAAAATAGCTTGGTTGTCAGGGGGCCAAGACTTTTCAACCAGCTTCCAAAGAACCTTAGAAACGTAACGGGGTCAAAGTTGAAGTCTTCAAGAGAAGACTGGATGCCTGGCTCAGGACGGTACCAGATGAGCAAGGCGTGCCTGGCTATGTACGATGGAGAGCGCAAGAAAGCAACTCGCTCCTCCACCAAGCCAGACCTAGAGGCGGGGCCACCAGCTTGACCTCCGTGTGAAGAGAGACCAACGCACGAAACAACATAAGGTAAGGTGTATATATATATATATATAATATATATATATATATTCTGAGTCATTATTATTTTAAATGAGGGAATTATCATCTACACTTCACTATACAGTAGAGGTTTTCTATCCCGGTGCTCATTGTCAACCCTGGTGAACTAGTTTACAACTTTTCTGTCCTAAATGACCTGGAGCAGATTACCCTACTCGTATCCCTGGTTGCATTAGAGATAGGCCCAACATTCTGGATTTATTTATTACCTCTCATCCTTCTTCTTACTCTGTGAAACTTTTCTCTTCGTTGGGGACCTCCGATCACAATCTTATAGCTGTTTCCTGTCCTATCGCTCCAATACGGCTTTTGGATCCTCCAAGAGGAGGCGCCTTTGGTCCCTTCAGCAGCACTATTGGGCACGCTTAGGCAGTACTTCTGTGATTTCCTATGGAATGCTCACTGCATCCGTGGCCGGGGCCCTTCTGGGTGTGCTGAGCGCATCAGAGATCTGATTCTCTCGGGCATGGAGGTGTACATCCCATATTTTATCCCTACTGCTAATGTTAAAAAACCTTGGTTTAAATTTACTTGATGTAATGCTAATCGCAACAGAGTGTATTCAGTATGAATATGTCATTTGTGCAATAAGAAAGATGTACCTTTGGCGAGGTTCACAGACCCCGAACCAGACTCAGAAGGCTAATGTGTGTGTGTGTGTGTGTGTGTGTGTGTGTGTGTGTGTGTGAACGGGGGTTGTGGAAGCTGCATGATGCCTTGAAGCACAATGTTTAAAACTCAAATTTGAGAAGTATTTCGTACATGTTTAATTTTATTGAATTTTTTTATGGCATATAATTAGCAGCTATTTTGTAAAATTATTGTCATATTATATAGCTATAAGCATGGGTGTGCTTAGGGAAAAACAGAAAGAACCCTGAAAATAGGTTGATAAAATAACATTCATATATTAGCATTATAAAAACTAGAGGAGGCACGGCCTCCCATACCTCCTCTGAAAAGCCATCTCTGCCATCTCTGCCATCTCTGCCATCTTTCATTCATAAAGTATTACTATTACTATTTTCTCTGCTTTGCTAAGTTCTTTCTTTCTTTGGTGTATTTATATATGTGTGTATATTAATGATGCGGACCGTTGCAGAGAGATCGTCTGTAGGTCGACCCTGAATCGTCGTTCGAACTCACATAGACTATTAAAAAACCTTTGGTTAGCTTCCGCCCGAATTGTTCATTCTGACGTAGGTCAAACTTTTCACTCCACATTAGACCTACAGTTCAACGAGGAATCCGAAACACACCCCATCAGCACCCCAGCGTCTTAACCACTAGGCCACCTAGGGTACCCATTTATCTACCAACCACTTTCTTTATTGTGTGGAAGGATGAACAGCTGGGATTTGCTGCGCGCCGGCTGCCGTCGGGTCTCGAACCCGAGGCCGATGGCTTCGTAGTCAGCGACGCTAACCACTACACCACAACCACCACCACCATACATATATATATGTATACTTTATGTATCTCCTCGTTAACCTCGTTGATGTTCCGTGTGATGGTCTCTCTTCATACGTAGGTCAAGCTGGTATTCCATCCCCTAGGCCTGATTTGGTTGAAGAGCGAGTTGGTTTCTTGCTTTGTTTTCGTTATCTGATTTTGTGTTTCGAATTTCACATCTTCGGTCATTATTACAGTTCGTGCGCTTTCATGCTTCTCCGATTTTCCACATCTATCTGGGGTATAATATGCAGTCTGATTAATTTCCTCATTTCTGCCATATCTCAAGAGCTGAAAGCTCTGTTTTAACCACCGAGTATAGCAATTTAGCTTGAAGTGATATGGTAATAAATAATTAATAGCTGTTTAGATTGTTTTAAGAAAATGTTGGATGTGTTCATGAATGAGAGTTTATATATTGCTTAACCCGTGTCGAGTTATGTAATTTATACGTTTCTGGCAGTAATTTTTGGTAGGTTGGGTAGTAGGGTGCATCAAAATCACCAATGACATAGTTGCACTTTGTCCCTAAGTTAGAAATGTTCCAATGGTTAGAAACCTACTATGTGAATTATTTTTGGATTTGAATGCCATTTATGGGGTCCACACAGACTTCCTATATGCACACCAACCCCACAGTCATTCTGTGATTTGAGATCCAAATAGTAGAAGTTTAAAAATTTTGTTCACTACAACAAATCAGCCCAAGAACATGTAAGTGATATTTCTAAAGGTCATATATACTTCTAAAAGTGATAGAACTTCTATAAAGTTGATAGAAACCTCTACAAAGTGGTGGAAAGTTATAGAATATTCTAAAAGAACTGCAATGTATAATCTGATATGCAATTTTATGATAAATGTGATTTTTTGTGTGTTTATGTTAAATGTTTATGTGCAAGTGTTTATGTTAATGAATTTGTGTTCTCGTCTTTACACCTGTCGTGCATTATGGCCAGTTCAGATAGCACAAATGATAAATATGCTGTTAAACTCGTCAACTGCTGCCATTTATGGTCTTGGTGCTGGAATCAGTGATGCAGATGCAGAGATAACAGGATCTAGGCTGCCAACATGTGAGCAAGTGTTGCAATGCTACATGTTTCATCAGCAAGAAGGTCTACTGTTAACCATACAAAATGGAACATGCTAAATTTGTCTTGCAAAAAATTACTCCATTTTATCAGAAAGGCAACACTGCCATGATTACTGAGAGGAAAGCTGTTGAAAAATTATAGCACTATCCGCAAAAATGCAAAACTTAGGGACTTCCAGTGGATCGCGTTCTTCGCCTGGTGCAGTTGCGAAGCTTAAGGGGTTGAAAAGGAGTTACAAGAAACATTTCAGTTGTGGCCAGGAATGCTGAGCAACTCATAAAAGATCCTGAAGATCTGGAGTTCTTGCAGTCAATGAAATCAGACAGAGTCGCATCATTTGGAAGCCATGACAAAAAGCTCGCATCAAAAGTCCAAAGAAAGCAGGAAAAGGAAATGATGCAAGCAGAACAACAGCTTAAAGCTCATAAAGAAGCACAATATCTACAAGCAAAGTTCAGATTGAGCACAGTGAGGAAAGCAACAGTGATGTTGAGGATAAGAGGGCAATATGAGGATTACAAACCAAAACACAAAAATCTCACCAAGCAACTTGTTTTAGGAACAACTGCTTTTATAAGTCATGACATACTCAAATCCCATAGGATGGTTTCCCTGTCTACATGCATGAAGATCACACCGGCCCAATAACAGCATTTACCAAAGCCATCATTGAGGAATCAGTGACAAAAAAAGTTTCACACTCATATTCTACTGCCGACAGAGCAAGACATAAGGTTGGTGAAGAGCTTGCATCATTGGTCAAAGAGTCCTGGGTTCCACCACAGTTCCTGTCTCTTCACTGGGATTCTAAACTGATGTCAACTCTGTCATACCAAACTAAAGCTGAAGAGAGGCTCACCATAGCAGTTGCAATTCCTAGACATCAACCTTCTTGGTGTGCCCTTCCTACAAGCCAAATACAGATCAGCCAGCTGGTCAAATCACTGCTAATCTCACCATGGAGCTTCTCCGATAATGGAATTGTGTTGACTCAGTAGTGAACATGACTTTTGACACAACAACTAGTAACACTGGTCATGTGAGTGCTGCATGTGTTAGTCTGCAACAGGACATAGGTTGAGCTTTACTGTGGTCAGTTTGTCAGCATCACATTGGGCGAGGTAATCCTTACACAAGTCTTCAATGATCTGAAATAGAACCACCATGTCACCAGAAGTTACCATATTCTGTTGGTTCCGAAGCATTTGACACAGTTCTGCAAACAATAATCAGGCACTTAATTTTTTTGGATGGTTACCTCTTATTCAGATGATGTACAAACCATAATCCATGACTATAGGGCCAGAGCGATTTCATGTGTGCAGTCTGTTGTGAAGCATCAACGTGATGACTACAAAGAATTTTCTGATCTTTATTTGCTCTACTTGGATGGGACAAGTAGAGAGTTTTCATTTCAACATCCTGGTGCTGTACACAAGGCTAGTGGATGGCCAAGCTTCTACTCCATTAATGGTGCTGCTGGAGGAGCAGATCAGCTCTCTTCCCTCTGGAACCATACCACGGAAGCACGACCCAAACTGCGTGAGTTTTCAACTTTGTTTGCTTCTGTACAGCTGGTGGTGGATCACCTGTTCAAGCGCGGTCGAGGCTCCATGGAATGACCTCTGTCTTTACCAAGACATCCTCAGATATGAAAAACTCAGCCCCGCATATCATCTAGTGCGATAAAAGCTCTCAAGCATCACCTATGGTACCTGACTGCTGAGATGGTACCTCTCACACTCTTTAATGATGCAGTCCCTGAAGCTGAATGCCGCTATCTGGCTGAGAACTTATAGCGTAAGCCCAGCACAAGACAAGCATCTTTACCACAACATCAATTTGGTACGGGATTTGGGAAACCCAAATTTCCAAACTCCATTTCCAGCACGACAAAGCTTGGCGACTTAATCACGGAGATTCATGGTACATTTTCTCTGTTCTGGAACTTGACAGTTCTTTCCTGACTCATAATATCGAAAATTGGCCAGAATTAGCTTCCTTTCAAACATCCAGAGAACACATCTCAGCAGTTAATGTCATAAATGATCAGACTGAGTGTGGGGTGAAGCTAAGTTCTGATTTCCTCATGGCTGCCAGATCAGAACATTACCAAAATGTTCTACAAGTTGTTGATCTGACAGAAAGAAGCTTCCTAATCTTCGAAAGAGGAAACTAGAGACTAAACTAATTGTTCATGTTCATGTTCATTTACAGTTCTTGAACATTTTTTATTAAAGTAGTGTTCTTTTGACTTTGACTTGCTTGTATTACCAATAATGTTAGTATCAATAATGTATGTATAACCAGAATGTAATGTCAGATGTCAGAATGTAATGTAGAAATCAATGTAATGTATCCCTGTTTTGATTATTTAATACATTTTTACTGGTTTCTGATACTTTTGCAAACACGGAAACTGGGATATAAAATGTTTAATTTTGGTCAGTTAACTCCAATACTAAATATTGCATCAATGATGTGGACCCCCTAGATGACGACATAAATCTTTGAAATTTGACCAAATGTGCTATTTCAGGCATTGGAACACAGTAATCATAGGGACAGATTGAAATAAAACTTTTTGAAAAATCATGGGAAATTTGATGCACCCTATTGGGTAGTTTTCAAGTGGAAGATGCCAAGAGTTAATAAGTGTGACCTTGTGGTTATTTCATTGAGTAAATGATTAGGGTGTGTCAATTTTGATGTGAAATGACTAAATTGAAAATCATGTGATTTGGTAGCAATTTAATGTAATCATTTTGCATACAAAATAATATCCTTGCTTCAAAAACAATAAAAAATAACTCCTACCTACATCAATTTTAATTCAAAAATTCCATTTTTCCGTAAATTCGTAACAAAATAACATGTGCGCAAACATCCTATCAACATTTAAAGTGGCAATAAGATATCATTCAGAGTCTTTATTTGAAAGTAACCAATGCAGTCATGTCCTTTTTGTTGCGGTTCCTTGACATCAGCATTCGGCTTGCTACTTCCGCTTTGATGTAGCCTTCTCGCCTCTCGTGACTGTAAACTCGACTAGCTGCTTCTGTGACCATTTTCACACATCTCTCCACACTCTGAGTGTGAGAAGGCCACTTTGGCACTTGCATTGGGGCCTCTTTAAGTTGTGTTAAATCTTTGTTTGTTATACATGTTCTCAGTGGTGGCTCCAAAACTTCCGAACTCAAGTTAACTAATTCTGACAATTTCGTGGCATTGACGTTTATCGGAGGTACCCTCCTTGTCTGAACAGAGCAGTCTCCCAGCTGGTCATCATCTAGTGATGTTCCTCTAAGCTTTAGAATGATTTCCACAGCCTCAGTTCGCTCTTTGGTACATTGGCTGCAGAGTATTGCTTGCAAAACTGCCTCTGGCCTAGCATACCAAGCGGACCTTCTCACCACAGGTAACACGATGTCCACCACTACTTTCCTTTGGGTTCTCAGTAGCTGTAATTGAAACAAGATGTGGTTGGGCCCCTCCATCCACATTGGATTAAGTTTTACATTTAACCAGTGAGGAAGATAAAACCCAATAATAAATTCAACAATCAACATCAATTCTGAAGCATTTTGCCCTTCAGTGCATGTTTGGAACCCAAATCCTGCAGAAGAAATCGCTGTAGTTAACCAACGACTGTGACTTACGGGTCCAATCTCCAAGAGAGCTAGATTTTGAGGCAACTCTCCTGATCTGATTGCTTGAACAATACGATAAGCGTAAGATTGATCCGTGCTGAGGTCTTTGATAACTTTTTCAGACAACACTGGAAGGGGAGGGCCTACTTCGACCTTTGGAAATTTTGTATTTATTTCTAGTTCCGTTGCTTCATCTAGCATGTTGCCAAGGGGGCCTGACCACTTTTTGTCGCTCTTTGTAGGACCATCAAGTTCCTGGATGAGACGACGAAGAGGTAGTTCCCCTGTGTGCAAATCACATACAATCCAAACAAGCCTTCTTCCAAGTTTTTTCTCTAAATGCGTCATAACACCGCCCTGCCATCCAGTGTTCACCGCAGTTGAATCTCCACCAACGGCCTGCAGTGAACTGTCAAGTCTTCTTTCTTGAAGCCAACATATTATTTGATCAGCAATTGCCTCTGCATGTTTCTTGCCTTCTACTTCTGCTTCAGGAACAAAGTGAAACAAATAGCGGCCACCAGGTTCGGAACACACAGAGCAGTGTTCTTCTTTGATGAGACCGGGAAACTTTCTGTCCATTCCCTCTACCTCTAGGAGAACTTTTGTGTCATATCTTCTTCCATCAAACAAAAGGCAAGAGAGACCTTCCTCCTTCAAATCTTTTTCATGCTGATCAGATATTTCCTTCATTATTTTTTTCTTGTGCTCTTCTTATCTTATTATGATCTATCACTAAGGATGTATCCTCTCGGCTGATGAGGCCTGCATCTATCCAAGCGGCAGTGGCAATCTCTGCAGTCTCTCGTAGCCCCGTATGGTGGCGAATACTGGCAAGGGCAATGTTTGAGATGTCTTTAGTGTTGTATTTCATTCTCTTCGGCGAAGGTTCAGATGGCATTTTGGAGCTATCATCTGATGTTGCTTCTTTCTGTTCATCTGAAGAGCTTTCAAAGAAGTGAGAAACCTCTTGATAGAGCTCTTCATCTCTTTGGGTGGCTTCTTCACTCTTCTTTTTCTTCCTTTCTTCCCTCTTTCGGATTTTCTCTTTTTTCATAGCAATAACAATCTGTTTTTTGGTTTCTGAATAATCTGCAGAACCAATCTGCATACTTCCTTGGCCGCCTGCCTTTGTTCTCTGCGCCTTTATGAAAGCCAGCTCCAAAATAGGGATCTTCTTCTCACGAGGACAGCGACAATCAATGTGAGGGTGAGGTTCTCTTCTGCGTGAGGGAGAACAATTGGCTTCAGAACACAACTCTATGGGACACTGGCAGTTAAAAATGTCAAGAAGAGTATCAAGTGTGTGCAGAAATTTATTTTTCTTTGCTAGTTTTCCTTTACCAAGTGATGTCTCAACTGCTTTGTGCCACAGCTTTGTTAATTTTAGCTCAATAGTTCTATACTAATTGAGTACACGTGGTTTGAATAACACATTAGCTTTTTTCCACTGATGCAGAAGAGGGGGAATCATGTCCCTTATGAGCTCTTTCTCTGTGTAGTTCCTTCTATCCTTTGTATTTTGTTCACGAAGGAGTAACCCTAGTCTCAGCATTCTCGCACTGTTGGTATTTCTGATATGGGAAGCTCCTTGCCTGTACCGACTAACAGGCTCAAGTGGCATGACGACTGACCTCTTGTCTTCAATTTTGGCATCTTAGGAATATCTGAAAAGAAAGAAAAACATTTAAGTATTTTATATCAATTACGATGTTTCAAAGTTTAGTCATTCGATGTTCGAAAATTCAATAAAAAAATATTTCATGGGATTACAACATAATTAGACGAGAATATGATGATAATAAATAATTGTAATAATCAATAATCCATACTTACAGTTAAACTGTAGTATTTGTCTAGTAGAATAACTATGAAGTAGGTACAAGAGCAATAACAGCAAACCACCGTCTATGACATCTAAGAGGCAACTGAGGACTGAGAGTGAGGGACAGTTCTATTCATGTTGTGACTATTTCCTATTAACTCCATTTCTATCCTTAGTATTTGAGCTGCCAAATGTAATCTAGTGTCAGTTCGTATTATTAATATTTGTCACATGAACTATGGTCTTGTCCCAATGTACAAATGCACATATATTCAGCAGATCATAACATTAATTAACAAAGTTTTTCTCCATTTGATAAATATGGGTGATTCTTATGTTCTTCTTTACGCTGATTACAAAATGAAAACAAGTTTTTTTCTATTACCCACACATTTTGAGGAAGATGCAAATTAAAACCCTATGAGATCGAGATGACATTCCTCAGTTTGCTTCATAATACGAGATTTATTGGTAATCATTTACTTTGTATAAAATCTTTATATTATGCATATTTTATATTTACATGATTATATAAAATTCATATAATTATTTAAGTATACTGCATATGTACATCCTTATATATATATATATATATAAGAGAGAGAGAGAGAGAGAGAGAGAGGGAGAGAGAGGAGAGAGAAGAGAGAGAGAGGAGGGGCGACAAGCTTAACCTTCGTGAATGAGGAATCATCGCACAGAACATTA
Organism: Bathynomus jamesi; assembly: GCA_023014485.1. NCBI lineage: Eukaryota > Metazoa > Arthropoda > Malacostraca > Isopoda > Cirolanidae > Bathynomus > Bathynomus jamesi. The sequence goes on along the minus strand of JAJOZX010004351.1, from coordinate 155,285 downwards.
AAAAGCTTGAATGTGGGTGTGTGTGTGTGTGTGTATATATATATATATATATATATATATATATTATATATATAATTTAGTGGTGGACCGGCTATCCGCATCCGCATCATTTTTAACATTCGCATCCGCACTTCTGACTGCGGATGTTATGCGGATATTACCTCTAATAAATTATGCAATTTACAATTAAATTAGCTTATAAAGTAGCTTATAAGGCCCAGTCATGCACATTTCATGTAAATTATTAATTATGAACAAACAAATATATAAACCTCGAAATATAAATACCTGGTAACACAGAAAATTGAATGAAACTTGTTTCATTGAATTTTCTCTGGCTGAAACTCTTGAGGAAAGTTATTATTTTTATCATAATGAAAACATTAATTTAATTTTAATTCTTATGCATTGCCTGCCATAATAGAAAAAATTAGTAATATCACGAAATTTGAAAAATTACGTCATATATTCATAATTCTATATTATATTGATAGATTAACTAAATATCCGCATCCGCATCCGCGGATATTGAAATTAAAGATCCGCATCCGCAGATGTTGAAAAACTGACATCCGGTCCACCACTAATATATATATATATATATATATATATATATATATATATATATATATATATAATATATATATAGGGTGTCCCATAAGTCCGGCATCATAGGAAAAATAATAAAAAAAGGCAAAACAAAAGCTTTTATTTGCAGAACGTGCTCAATATGTCCACCATTGGTTTCAATACACAAATTCAGACGTGATACCCAGTCAGCAAGCATACGGTGAATGATGTCAGGAGTAATGGTGTTACATGCCGCAAATGTTCAACACCCCTAATTTTCTCTGCGTATACCAGCGCTTTCAAGTGGCCCCAGAGATAAAAATCTAGTGGCGTGAGATACGGGCTTTTAGCTGGCCATTCCACAGGTCTGCGACGTCCTATCCAATGACCAGGGAATTGTTGGTACCGGTATTCCCTTACTTGGGTGCTGTAATGTGCAGGAGCGCCGTCTTGCTGGAACCATGTTGGGAAATTTCCTTCTTCGTTCAAGACACTGGGAAATGCTTCTTCCTTGAGCATACGTAGGTAGGAGCCTCCAGTGACATGTTCATCGAAAAAGAGGGGGCCTATGATGCGATCCTTCCAAATGCCACACCATACTATCACCCGAGATGCACCTTGTTCCTTTGAAGAGGTATACCAGTGAGGGTTGTTTTGAGACCAGTAGCGGGTGTTCTGTCGATTTACCTCACAATTTCAATAAAAACAGCCTGGTCTCTGAACAGAATGGTGGACGGGAAATTGGCATCCCGAGCATAAATTACACCAGTACACATTTGAAAACTTGTCGATCGATTTTTACAAACTAGTTGGTGATTCTCTATAATTTGAATGCGCTGATCTCAAAAATATAGTTAGTTTTTCCCTATCACGTATGGTTTTCGTACTACAGGGTGTGTCATAAATCCCCCATTTATCCCCAAATGTGAACCATCTTATCGAGACCAACATTGGATTGCACATGCTAAACCATAAATTTTGTTGTTATAGACTACAGTAACGCTTACATAATAATGTAGGGTAAATATATATAACAACCAGTCCCGTTCCCAGCAAAATACTCTCTCCCCTCCCATCAATGGGTGGTTAACATTTGGGGACAGATGAGGTATTACAACACCCCTTGTAGCACGAAATCTTTAGGTGATAGAGTAAAACCTAATTAAAGCAGAATTAAATAGCTCCTAGCTCTTGGACAAGCATATTGCTTGTTTATGAAAGAATAAAAAAATAACTGAAAGAAAAAATATATTTACCTTCTTTACTTGCAAACATTTCAGGACTTATTCCAAAGACTTAAGACTACGAAGGTAGATCTGACTAAAGACGACTAAACCGGTGCTTCTTTGATGTTTTCTTATGCTGTGCGTTAGGCTGATCTCGTTGCAGACACCAGCAGTAATCCGCCATCATATTTGTATGCCATCTTCCTTGATATCTTCTTTCCATGGTTTTGATGTCCTGGTGAAATCGTTCCCCTTGCTCCTCACTGACATCTCCGAGATTTTCGGGAAAACGGTCAAGATGCGAAAATAAGAAGTGAACTTTCAGTCTCACGTTGCAGCCTAAGGCGCAAAACTTTTTAAGTATATTTTCCACCAGTCTTTCATAATTTTGGCTTTTGTAGTTTCCCAAGAAGTTTTCAACAACATCTTTGAAACCAAGCCATGCTTCTTTTTCTTTATTGGTCATTGTGTTCAGGAAATGATCGTCTGTCAATAACTTTCTAATCTGAGGACCTATAAAAACACCTTCCTTTATTTTCTCGTAGCTAATCTTTGGATATTTTGAACAAATGTACTTGTAACACTCACCTTCTCTATTCAATGCTTTGACATACTGCTTCATCAAGCCTAACTTAATGTGCAAGGGTGGTAGGAGGATTTTATTTGGTTCAACTAGATGTTCATGTAAAATGTTCTTTGATCCTGGGGTAAGATTCTCTCTAGGAGGCCAAGTTTTCCTCTTCCAGTGCTGGTCACGTGCTCGACTATCCCATTCGCAGATGAAACATGGCATCTTAGTGTATCCTGATTGCTGCCAAAGTAACATGCAAAGGACTTTGAGATCCCCACACAATATCCATCTGTGATTTTGATACTGAATTTTTTCCAGAAGCAGTTTCATGTTATAATAGGTCTCTTTTAAATGAGTAGAATGGGCCACTGGGATTGATGCATATTTGTTACCGTTGTGCAGTAACACTCCTTTTAGACTGGTTTTAGAGGAATCTATAAACAACCTCCAGTCACTGGTTTGGTATTCGATGCCTAGCTTGCACACTAATCCTGTGATGTCCTTGCAAAATACCAAGGGACCATTTTCTTCGAAAAACGGCACGAAGTCTTTCTCACGATTTCTGTACCAAGCGAAGTATGTGTCGGATGCCAATAAATTGTTCTCCTGCAATCTAGACCCCAAAAGTTCTGCAGAGTCCTTAGGCAGATTCAAATCCCTGACTAAGTCATTTAGTTCGGCTTGGGTTAATGGTTTACCAGGATCTCGGTCAGCTGTTGGCTGTTCATAAACATCATCATTGTCTGGATTTGGAGCTGAATCAGAATCTGAATTGTATTGATCCAGACTCTCGGGTGGGCGGGGAATATGAACTTCTGGACCATGGGGTACCGGCCTTATTGCAGATGGAAGACTTGGGTATTGAAGGCTCTCTTTATTCTTTGCATTATAACCTTTAACATTGCAAGAACAGAAGTAGCAGTCGTTGGTATGGTTTCTAGACTCGCGCCATACCATAGGGATCCTAAATGGCAAACTTTTCTTTTTACCTTTGCTCCAATTCCTTAGTGCCGCAACACACGTAAGACAAGCCTTGTGTGGAGCCCAACTTTTGTCTTGATCTCCTAATTTAATTCCAAAATAAGCATGATAAGCTCTCTTAATGAAGGTCGTTACATTTGTCCTTTGTTTTACAACATACCGACCACAAATATAACAAAATATGTCTGGACTATGGGTACATCCTCTAGAAGCCATTATTAAAATTTTAAAGACGTAATGTTAGAATTATCTCTCTGAAAAATATGAAAAAACGAAATTAATTAAAGATAAAAAAGGTAAAAAATTACAAAACGCCCCAAAATTGTTTTGCTAATAACTTTAAAATTGTGAGTGATAGAAAAAAACTGGTAGCATTTTTGAATTCAGCGCAGCGAACTGCTTCAGAATCACAACTCAAAATAAAGAAATCGATTTTCATGCAGACCGGTATTATAGTTTGTAGAAATAGAAAAATATGAATTTCTCCTATGATGCCGGACTTATGGGACACCCTGTATATATATATATGTGTGTGTGTGTGTGTGTGTGTGTGTACCCTTAAGTTGCGGGTCCCCAACTAAAGATTTGTACATTACATTATTTTGATCACCAGCTGGTAACTAACTAACTAATTTTTAGGTAATACAATACAGATAGGAAATAAGTGAAAAAAAAGCATTGAGGTATTAACCAAATTGCTAAACTCGTATTTATATACGCGGGCTCCTCATTTTTGTTAGTATGTAGATGTTAGAAAGCGTTCGATGTAAAATAGTTTGGTGTGACTCCTGTTTCAGAGGAAAACTTAAGTGATTTAGGACTGCATTGAAAGAGAAGGATGTGTAGAAATGAAGATAAGTTTTAAACTACTGTTACCCCTGCTACTACTACTACTTATAATAATAATAATAATATAGTTTCCTCCTACGCCCAACTTCCAGCTTGCAACAGATAAATGGTTTACATTTTGTTGAAGAATGGTAGAAATCCAACATAGACATAAGTAAGAAGTCTAACATACTGTGTATATATACAGGGTGGGCGTAAAGTAGCTCCCTAATTTAAATTACATATAAATTATGTATAAATTGTGATTGTATTGTTATATTGTTATGGTGTGTTCTCAAAAGTGGTAGAATTGTAACGGTAATCTTTTTTTCTCTAAAGTGTTCTCTTTGTGTTCTCTAAAGTGGTACAATTGTAACGTTCATTTTTTTTTTTCATTTCAGATTGAAGGGTAACATGGCTGAGCGTTTAACACTGCAGGAGCGTGCCCAGTTGGCGGCACGGTACGAAGTTTGGCAATCTGTCGTTCGAGTTCAAAGATGGTGGCGGGCCATTCACGGACCACGTGCCCAAGTGGACCCGAAAACAATCAAGAACTGCCACTCGAAGCTCATGACCACGGGGTCTGTGGCAGATGTTCGAAGATGTGGTCGCCCTTCGACATCCAGGGCCCAGGAGACGGTGCAGGCAGTTCAGGAAATGTTCGCACGGAGTCCACGAAAGTCAACTCGCCAGGCAGCTCGGGAAAGTGGACTCTCCCGCTACTCAGTGCGAACTGTGCTGAAGAAGGAGCTGAACTGGCGTGCGTGGAAGCCGCATTACTGCCAATCTCTCTCGGACGAGGACTGCGACATTCGCATGGAGTTCGGGGAAATCATGCTGGCTTGGCATGAAGACTGGCCCCATCTCTTCCGCAACATCCTCTGGAGCGACGAGGCGGTGTTCCACGTCGGAGGCTTTGTCAACCGCCACAATTGCCACTACTGGGCAGGAGAGGATCCCATGGTTACCGCTGAAAAACGGCAGAATCGGTTCAGTGTAACGGTGTGGTGTGGTATGACCTCAGATCAGGTTGTGGGCCCGTTCCTTCTGCGCAACACCATGAATGCTGAGCGGTACCTTGCTATGTTGCGAAACGAGGTCTGGCCGGTTGTCAGCACATGGGAGAACATCGACGATCTGATATTTATGCAAGATGGCGCCCCTCCGCACTTCGCTCTTGTTGTCCGTGAGTGGCTGGATGCCCACTTCCCTGGGCGTTGGATGGGTCGTCGTGGTCCACATCAATGGCCAGCCAGGAGCCCCGACTTGACACCGTGCGACTTCTTTCTTTGGGGGTGGGTAAAGGAAGAAGTCTACCGCACCAAACCGAGGACATTGGAAGAACTGGAGGACCGAATTCGGGAAGTCATGTCCTCCATCCCGCCGGAGTTCCTGCTAAAGTCAGTGGACGCCATTCCTGGGCGGCTCCAGAAGCTGGTGGAAAGAGTTGGAGCCCACATTGAATTTTAGAGAAAACCTACCATGTATGCCTACCTTTTCATATTATTTCTTCTGAAATAAATGGATAATATACGTATTTTTTTACCAATTCAAAATAGGGAGCTACTTTCCGCCCACCCGTACTATATATATTATATATATATATATATATATATATATATATATATACAGGGTGAGTCAAAAGTCTCCATACATAGGGAAAATGGTCATGATAAATAAATGATTATTTATTTTTTATTTTTTGCAGGTGATGTGCTGAGATGCCTTTGTATGTGCCATCCGTATGTGCATTCAGTGTAATGGTGCCCACATAGAGCATATTTTGTGACTTACAAGTGATTGCATAATAAAGTTACCATGTTGCCTATGTATGGAGAATTTTGACTCACCCTGTATATATATATATATATATATATATATATATATATATATATATATATATATATATATATATATATATTGTCGTACGCAACCCTTTAATTTATGTGGTGCGCACCTTTTTCAATTGCACTTATTTCGTACGCGCGTGTTCGTTCATTTTAGGATGACTCTGCCTATCCACTCGGATGGCCCTTTAATAATATGTGTATTTTCTCTCGGCTTACTTGAAGCCCACTTTGAATTTTAAACTTTCAATGTTAATTTACCCTCAGCTTACAAGAGAGGCCTATTGCAAGGTAGCATAAAAACGACACACTCCCTCTATAAAGTTTATTTCATTTCACTCCAATTAGTACATAAATTCAAAGAAATAAACTGATGTACGATTACAAATTTTGTTAAAAAGAAAAAAATCAAATTGTTCATTTAAAGAAAATGTTTACAAATATTTAAATCTCAAAAATCCTTTATACAGAGGGGTTTTTTAATTACGTGTAACAAAAAGAAAAACAGCACTAAATTCAAATTTCGTAATCTAAGAGGAGGTTGGAAAAATTGTTTACTTACAAAAGTTTTGGAAAGTTACTCCCGACAGTTCTGCGCAAGTTCCGCAGATTTGTTTCCAGAAAAAAACAAAAAAAAAGTCCGTCAAATAAATTAGATTTTTTCACATAATAACTGAATGGTTATGCACTAACTTACGGGGTTTCCACTGGAACCAACTTCAACACAAGATATTGACTCTTCCCTGAGGAAACCTAATAGGTCGCAAACTTACAGTTTAACATTTAATTTGAACAAAATTAAATTAATTGAAATTTCACAAAATTCTTTGTTTGTCGGCTAACATTATTTAAGATCTTCTCGCGAAGTTCGTGTAAACAAAGGCAATTCAAATTTTAAGTGCAACGTGAGACAGTTTTAACTCAACTTAGAAATTTTGAACCACACCACAGAGTTTAAAGAGTTATTCTTTCAAGCCACTGTTAACTGTCGAGGACTGGAGCTACAACTGACTTAAAAATCTAAAATACACCTTAAAATTCCAAGGACTCCGCCCGCCTTCCAATATTCTGAATGACCTATCAAAACATTTTCATTGCATAAGGTCGTCCCTACGAAAGATTTCATCCATACATAAGGAAAGAAGGAGCTTTTCTCTTCCCTTACTGGGTGTTCCCAGAATCATTGTCCTTTGATTGGACGTTGACATTCCCTTCCAAACAAGGCTCCTCCTTGTCCTTAAAATAGAGTTCTTTCTTCGAAGCCACTTGGTTTCCTAAATTTATGACCAACGTCATGGTCCAATTTAACAAGTGGATTCGAAGTCTGTCTCACAAAAGTTTAGCCACGAAGGGAAGGGAAAAACAAACCATTTTACATCTGAACCCGACCAGCTTGTTTTCCCTTCTCTTTGCGTCTAGGGCCGCGGTTCGACCCAGCCATAAATCTCGGCCACAAGGCTGTTCGGGTTTATACCATTCTCGTGAGAACACAAAAATAAAAATCGAACGAACGTTAAACAATCTGAAACATTTTCATTTATTTATTATTAACCATAACTCAAACCACCTTGCTTTAGAGATCTAAACAACAAAATCTTAAAACTAGAATTTCTGCTCTTATTCTCGCAAGAGATTTCAGCATGCAAATTTACCGTCACAACATCCCTCCCCTCCTTTAATTTTGCACTCCGGTGCAAACTTTCTTAACTAGGGTCGGGCATCATCACTTTATTCACAATTTTCACTACCTTTTATTTCATTAATTTGTCCCCTTTATTGGGACAATAACACTGGCACATTTAGTTTTAATCGTTCTCGGTTTCTTCGTAGTGTACTCGAGGTCTGGGCCTAAGAGCATACGAACGCTTAAACGGTGGCCCTGTGAAAGCAGCCTGTCTGCTTTGTCCGGGGGACCCTATTCCCACAAGGTCCCCGCGAGGAAGTAGTTCGGAAGCACCAGGCGGTTCCTGTCCGCCACTCGGTCCTGCAGTGCGCAGAAAGTGCACTCCGGTTCACCTCCACTAGTCGATGTTTCTCCGTTTCCTGGGCGAACTCTCGGGGAAGTAGTTCGGAAGCGCCCGGCGGTTCTCGTTCCGCCACTCGGTCCTGCCAGTGGGCAGGAAGCGCACTCCGGTTCACTTCCCCGTGGATGTTTCTCCGGTGCCGAGGGCGAATCTCCAGAGAGGAGGGGCGGTGACCCTTCCCCCATCTCATCCCCTGCGCCATCCGCCCCGCCTTGTCGCTCGACGTCCCCTGGGGCATCGATGCTGCGGCGGATGCGGTCCCGATGGATCACTATCTGATGTCCAGTGATCATGTGACGCAGGAGATAAGTGACTGTAGTCTTCTGTTCGAGGATGATGTATGGACCCTCGTACCGGGGCTCCAACTTGCCTCTGCACGGTCGTGGGTAATCAATGTACACCAAGCCGTGGGGCGCCTTTTCTTCGAACGGCTTCAATTCCTTGATTCCATTGGTCTTCTCATAGCTACGCATGAACTCTTCCACTCGGCGGTAGATTTCGCTCAGACTCCTCTTTCGGTCTTCAGCGTATTCCTCTGGGTTGTACGGGCTCAGGCACGCCTCCTGTAGCATGCGGAATAGCTTCGAAGGTACAGTGGGGGGTCTCCCGTACATGAAGAAGAATGAGAATACCCCGTGGCTCGGTGCACTCGGATGTTCAGGGACAATTCCACGGTGTCGAGGATTTTATCCCAGTCTCGTCCAGTTTCTTCACAAAGTACTCGGAGTTTGAAGCATAGCTCTTTGTTCAGACGTTCGATTTTCCCGTTGCTTTGGGGATGGTATGCTGCGGTCCTTGGTATTGTACTTCCCAAACCCGGAAGAGCTCCTGCAAGTTGGAGTTCCAAAATACTACTGCGGAAGGGGCGCCCAGTTTGCACAATATTAAACGATGGAACTTGTCCGCCACCTCCCGGGCCGTCTTATCTTTTATTGCTGCCAGGATGGTAAACTTGCTAAAACTGTCCACACAGGTGAGGATATAATTGCTGCCTTCCCCAGTCGGAGGAAGGGGGCCAACTAAGTCCACGTGCAGAAGTTCCCAAGGACTGTGGCCTCGCACACAAGGCATTGTTTCCACCGCGTCGGTTTGTTCCGCGCGCACGTGTCGCACTTTTGGACCACCTGCCGTACTTGTTGAACCATGCCTGGCCAAAAATAGAGGTCCCGTAGGATTTCGGTAGTCCCCGCAGCTCCAGGATGAATGCTCCCAACGTCCGTGTGTGCGTTCCAAATGAGCTGCTCTCTCAACTTTTTAGGAACTACGATGACCTCTCTCCCGTTCACATCGATGTAAACCAGCACGTTTCTCACGAGTTTGAATCTCGACGGCGGGATGGGCTTGGATACGGGCCAGCTGAAAGCTTTCCTTTCTTCGATGGCTGTTCGAATTGCCGCTATTTCACGTCCTTCTGCTGGTGTTTGCTGATTACCCTGCGATCAATGACGCTTTTTCGTATATCGCGTTCACAAACTCCTTAGTCACTCCAGGCGGGCGGGACAACCAATCGGCCACTCTGTTGAGTTTGCCCTTCACGTACTCGATGAGAACGTCGTAGTCTTGTAGTGTCATAACCCAACGTGCTAGTCTTCCATTGGGCTCTCGGTGTCCTTCCCTCAGAAGCCACTTCAACGGCTTATGGTCAGAACGGACGATGACTCTCTGACCAAATATAAGGGGGCGAGCCTTCTTCAATGAAAAGACGATTGCAAGCAGCTCCTTCTCGTAGGTGGAATAATTCAGTTCTGCGCCCGTTAGTGTTCTGGAGAGAAATAGGATTGGTTTTTCGATTCCTTCTTGCTCCTGCGCGAGTACTCCCCCGATGGCTACTTGACTCGCGTCCGTGTTCAAAATGAACTCCTGATCAAAATTTGGGTACGCCAGTATGATGTCAGTTGTCAGAGTATCTTTGAGTGATTGCCAGGCGGTCTCTTGCGGAGTGTCCCATCCCCAAGATTCCTTGGTGGACACTTCATTAAGAGGGCGCGCAATCTGACTGAATCCCTTTATAAATTTCCGGTAGTAGGAGGCGAGGCCTAAAAATTGCTTCAATTCCGTTTTGTTAGTTGGCCTCTGGGAGTTTTTAATGGCCTCTACTTTGGATTCCTGTGGCTTCACCCCGTTCCTGGTGACCACGTGGCCCAGATACTCCACCTGAGATTGTAATAACTGACATTTTTCTAACTTTACCTTTAAGTTGGCGGTGCGTAGGCTATCCAAGGCTCGTCGTACCCTTTCGTCATGTTCTTCTAAGGACCTTCCAAGGACAATGAGGTCATCCAGGTAAATCAGCACTTCCTTATCCAGTTGCTCCCGAAAAATAAAATTCATTACTCTTTGGAACACTGGTGGACTATTGGACAACCCAAACGGGACCACCCTGAACTCGAAATGACCGCTTCCCGTTGAGAAGGCAGTTTTCGAGATGCTGTCGTCGTGAATGGCCAGCTGCCAATATCCCGAACGTAAATCCATGCTCGAGAAATAATGAGTCCCGTGCAGCTTGGCCAAGGTTTCATCATTGATGGGTAGTGGATATTTGTCCTTGATGCAGATGGCGTTCAAAGGTCTATAGTCTACACAGAGCCTCAGGGCCCCACACTTCTTTTTCACAATTACTAAGGGAAACGACCAGGGGGAACGGCTATGCTGTATCACTCCTTGATCCAGCATTTCGGCTATTTGTCTCTTGACCTCCTCCTCGTGCGCAATAGGTATCCTGTAGGGACGCCTAAATATGGGAGGATGATCCTGTGTTTCCAACTTCATAGGCATCAGATCATTATAACCCAACGGCTCGCCATCCAGTCAGAAGACATCTGAGTAATCCCTTAGACATTCTTCGACGGTTTTCTTCTCTTCGTCGGAGAATGATTTCCAGCCGAGAACATAGAACTTGAGGCGTGTCACTCGTTCTTCGAAGTCCTTCTTCGACGCTTGACTTCCTTTCACCGTGACATTCGTTCCAATTTGGGGTGAGCGTCGACCGGCCGTGTCGACCATCCTCCCTATTATCTCTGCCTCCGTCATTAGGCCCACGACGTCTCCTTGGTCGCCAAGGTATTCTTCGTCACTTTCATTGATCATCAGTAACCTTATTTTCCGTTTTGGGATCCTGCTCGGCAACATTTTTAAATTCCCCCGAGCCTCACTGCACATCCCGTGCAGCGAAGAATAGACGTCCAGGGGAGCTACGTCCCCGGGTTTCATTCTGAATCCTCTCGTCAGAATTACGGCGGCCACCTTTTGTTCTTCGTGCGGAATTGCCTCTATGAGAGTCACCCTCGCACCTTTTTCACTGTCTACTCCCTTTCCTTGTGTGGTTACTGTTTCATTCAGCGTGACTGTCCTCTTCTGGTGGTCTATCTTGGCTTCGTAAATTTCTAAGAACGGTACACCTAATATCAAATCCTGCGGGGTTTCTGGTACTATATAAGCACACACAAAAAATTCCTCCAACCCAATCCCGATAGTTAAACGAAGTTCTCCTTTACAAGGGTAGGCGGGTCCAGTAAAACCTCACCGAGATGTCGGCGGCTTTCAAAGGCGGATTCCCGATCTTATTATATATATTATACATAGCCAGTAGGGTGTGTCAATTTTGGGGGTGAAATGACTAAATTGAAAATCATGTGATTTGGTAGCAATTTAATGTAATCATTTGGCATACAAAATAATATCCTTGCTTCAAAAACAATCAAAAATAACTCCTACCTACATCAATTTTAATTCAAAAATTCCATTTTTCCGTAAATTCGTAACAAAATAACAAATGTGCGCAAACATCCTATCAACATTTAAAGTGGCAATAAGATATCATTCAGAGTCTTTATTTGAAAGTAACCAATGCAGTCATGTCCTTTTTGTTGCGGTTCCTTGACATCAGCATTCGGCTTGCTACTTCCGCTTTGATGTAGCCTTCTCGCCTCTCGTGACTGTAAACTCAACTAGCTGCTTCTGTGACCATTTTCACACATCTCTCCACACTCTGAGTGTGAGAAGGCCACTTTGGCACTTGCATTGGGGCCTCTTTAAGTTGTGTTAAATCTTTGTTTGTTATACATGTTCTCAGTGGTGGCTCCAAAACTTCCGAACTCAAGTTAACTAATTCTGACAATTTCGTGGCATTGACGTTTATCGGAGGTACCCTCCTTGTCTGAACAGAGCAGTCTCCCAGCTGGTCATCATCTAGTGATGTTCCTCTAAGCTTTAGAATGATTTCCACAGCCTCAGTTCGCTCTTTGGTACATTGGCTGCAGAGTATTGCTTGCAAAACTGCCTCTGGCCTAGCATACCAAGCGGACCTTCTCACCACAGGTAACACGATGTCCACCACTACTTTCCTTTGGGTTCTCAGTAGCTGTAATTGAAACAAGATGTGGTTGGGCCCCTCCATCCACATTGGATTAAGTTTTACATTGAACCAGTGAGGAAGATAAAACCCAATAATAAATTCAACAATCAACATCAAATTCTGAAGCATTTTGCCCTTCAGTGCATGTTTGGAAACCCAAATCCTGCAGAAACGAATCGCTGTAGTTAACCAACGACTGTGACTTACGGGTCCAATCTCCAAGAGAGCTAGATTTTGAGGCAACTCTCCTGATCTGATTGCTTGAACAATACGATAAGCGTAAGATTGATCCGTGCTGAGGTCTTTGATAACTTCTTCAGACAACACTGGAAGGGGAGGACCTACTTCGACCTTTGGAAATTTTGTATTTATTTCTAGTTCCGTTGCTTCATCTAGCATGTTGCCAAGGGGGCCTGACCACTTTTTGTCGCTCTTTGTAGGACCATCAAGTCTCTGGATGAGACGACGAAGAGGTAGTTCCCCTGTGTGCAAATCACATACAATCCAAACAAGCCTTCTTCCAAGTTTTTTCTCTAAATGCGTCATAACACCGCCCTGCCATCCAGTGTTCACCGCAGTTGAATCTCCACCAACGGCCTGCAGTGAACTGTCAAGTCTTCTTTCTTGAAGCCAACATATTATTTGATCAGCAATTGCCTCTGCATGTTTCTTGCCTTCTACTTCTGCTTCAGGAACAAAGTGAAACAAATAGCGGCCACCAGGTTCGGAACACACAGAGCAGTGTTCTTCTTTGATGAGACCGGGAAACTTTCTGTCCATTCCCTCTACCTCTAGGAGAACTTTTGTGTCATATCTTCTTCCATCAAACAAAAGGCAAGAGAGACCTTCCTCCTTCAAATCTTTTTCATGCTGATCAGATATTTCCTTCATTATTTTTTCTTGTGCTCTTCTTATCTTATTATGATCTATCACTAAGGATGTATCCTCTCGGCTGATGAGGCCTGCATCTATCCAAGCGGCAGTGGCAATCTCTGCAGTCTCTCGTAGCCCCGTATGGTGGCGAATACTGGCAAGGGCAATGTTTGAGATGTCTTTAGTGTTGTATTTCATTCTCTTCGGCGAAGGTTCAGATGGCATTTTTGGAGCTATCATCTGATGTTGCTTCTTTCTGTTCATCTGAAGAGCTTTCAAAGAAGTGAGAAACCTCTTGATAGAGCTCTTCATCTCTTTGGGTGGTTTCTTCACTCTTCTTTTTCTTCCTTTCTTCCCTCTTTCGGATTTTCTCTTTTTTCTTAGCAATAACAATCTGTTTTTTGGTTTCTGAATAATCTGTCGAACCAATCTACATACTTCCTTGACTTCCTGCCTTTGTTCTCTGCGCCTTTATGAAAGCCAGCTCCAGAACAGGGATCTTCTTCTCACGAGGACAGCGACAATCAATGTGAGGGTGAGGTTCTCTTCTGCATGAGGGAGAACAATTGGCTTCAGAACACAACTCTATGGGACACTGGCAGTTAAAAATGTCAAGAAGAGTATCAAGTGTGTGCAGAAATTTATTTTTCTTTGCTAGTTTTCCTTTACCAAGTGATGTCTCAACTGCTTTGTGCCACAGCTTTGTTAATTTTAGCTCAATAGTTCTATACTGATTGAGTACACGTGGTTTGAATAACACATTAGCTTTTTTCCACTGATGCAGAAGAGGGGGAATCATGTCCCTTATGAGCTCTTTCTCTGTGTAGTTCCTTCTATCCTTTGTATTTTGTTCACGAAGGAGTAACCCTAGTCTCAGCATTCTCGCACTGTTCGTATTTCTGATACGGGAAGCTCCTTGCCTGTACCGACTAACAGGCTCAAGTGGCATGACGACTGACCTCTTGTCTTCAATTTTGGCATCTTAGGAATATCTGAAAAGAAAGAAAAACATTTAAGTATTTTATATCAATTACGATGTTTCAAAGTTTAGTCATTCGATGTTCTAAAATTCAATAAAAAAATATTTCATGGGATTACAACATAATTAGACAGAAGAATATGATAATAATAAATAATTCTAATAATCAATAATTCACTGGGCAACACGTATTTTATTGAATGATATCTGACACTTGATTCTAGGTAATTTGGGTGCGCTGAATACGAATTTCAACTCGGTTTGGCTCTATCAGGTCCTGATTCTTGTCGACAGCCTATGTGCCATTTTCCAGATTTTTCAAATTAGGACTAAAAAATTAAGTCATGTGTTAAATTTTTTTTTCAAGTTTCATGAATACAAGCAGTTCAAACTACAGTAAAATTACATTATAACGATAGAAATGACTTAAAATAAAAAAACAAACAGATATGAAGCTTTCACTGTGGCAAAAATTTTCTTTTGTAAGACTTTCTAGCGTATTTGCTTGTTGATGGCAGGTCTCTTTTCAAGCACCAGCAGTAATCAGCCATCATGTGGGAATCCCAGCGGCCTTGGTACCGTTCCTCCATAATTTTGATATCTTGGTGGAATCTCTCCCCTTGTTCGTCACTTACATCACCTAAATTACTTGGAAATTGGTCAAGATGGCTATTCAAAAAATGCATTTTTATGCTCATATTGCAACCTAACTCTTTGTAGTCCCTTAAAAGTTTTTTTTACGATTTCTTCGTAGTTATCTGCCCTATAATTGCCTAAAAAGTTTTCTATCAAGTCCACGAATGAGAACCAGCCATTTTTTTCGCGTTCATTCATGACATTAGGAAAATTGCTGTCTTTAATCATTGTTCTTATTTGTGGACCGTCGAAAATTCCCGCCTTGATTTTTTCATAACTTAAACTTGGAAATTTTGAAGTTATGTATTTGAAACACTCGCCGTTCGTATCTAAAGCTTTTACATATTGTTTAATGAGGCCTAGTTTTATATGCAGAGGAGGAAATATGATTTTATCTCTGCTCACTAAAGGTGGATTAATTACGTTTTTTTCTCCGACAGTAAGTGATGTTCGTGCTGGCCAGATTTGTTTGAAATAATGTTCTTCCTTGGCTCTGCTGTCCCATAAGCAAAGGAAGCAGGGATATTTAGTATACCCTCCTTGTTGTCCTAGCAGAAAATTAACCATTTTTAAGTCAACACATATGATCCACTCGTGCTCCCTATATTTGATAAGATTTAAAACCTTTTCTATATGTTCATACTTTTCTTTTAATTTTTTTGAGTCCCCAATCGGTATCGAGCCGTATAGATTGCCATTATGCAACAACACACACTTAAGACTTCTTTTCGAACTGTCTAAAAACAAGCGCCAATCATTTGCATCGTAAGACTCAACCCCCATCTTCTTTAACAAACCAACTATGTCGCAGCAATATACTAAACTATCCTCTGTTCTAAAATATTTAACAAGTTCTTCTTCTCTTTTTCTGTAAAATGAAATTTATGTGTTTGAAGTAAGCAAGTTTTTCTCTTTAAGTCTTGAAGCTAAAATTTCCGCAGCCTTTTTTGGCAAATTTAGATCCCTTACAAGATCATTCAACTCGGCCTGGTTAAACTTTTGCGGATCGTTTTGACTTTCAAATACGCTGGGGTCAAAATCGGTGTCTGACTCCTCAAAGTGCATAACAATATTTTCAGGAACATCTTCAACTAATGCTTGAGTTGGCAGACCCTTAAATTTTGGAATGGGGATCTCATTTGAATGTAGCACAGGTCGTATCGCGGTGTCGAAATTTGGGTACTCGATACAATGTTTATTTTTCTTAGTGAAGCCCGAAGTCTTGACAAAGCAAAGGTAGCAATCGGTCTCGTGGTTAGTAGGCTCTCGCCACACCTGATATGGAAAAAAAATTGTAAAGCGTTAACAAAAGCGACGAGAGACTTGTTTTTATGAATTTTATCAAAAGTTATCACCCAAACATTTAACATTTCTATGTGTTTCAACCTTATGCAATATTTGAGATTCTTATAAACATTTTCTGTAAATTTTTGTTTATGTACCTAAGTTACAATTACATTTAGGTAAGTTACAGTATACTAGTGATTAAATTACGTAGTTTTTTGAAATCATAAACTTACCATAGGAACTCCAAAAGGTATTTTTGAATCCGAACCCTTCGTCCAATGCCGCAGTCTTTCAATGCATATAGTGCAGGCTTTATGTGGAGCCCACGATTTATCTTGGTCCCCCAGTTTTATGCCAAAATAAGCTAAGTAAGCTCTTTTTACGAAGTCAGTTATATTTGCTCGTTGATGTGGAAGTGTAAAATTTCCACATATATAACAGAAGGAATCAGGGTTGTTTTTGCATTTGAACTTTCTAGTGCTTGATGACATATTGCTTGATTGTTCTGCCAATTTGTAAAGGTATTTAAAGCCCTTAATTCATATAAATTTAAGAAAATCTGAAATATAAACACAAAATTAGTTTAAATAGGTACTTATTATGAAATAGGTACTTACAATCTATGAAATTAAACTAGAAACACGGATGAGTAGGTACAATATAAATTACGTCTAATTAAATCAACTATATTAAATCACGATGACAAAATTACTCACTAAATCATATGCCAATTCAAAATTATGTTAATGCCCAAACTTAATTAACTAACTCAACTGACTGACTGACTGACTGACTGATTGAATTGACTGATTAACTCTGGAAACGAGTCGCTTTTATATATTTTAGTTGTCCCTCTAGAATACTCTACAGAGAACAGGAACGCTCGAGAAAATTTTAGAATTCTATGATATTTTTAGCTTAATTTACTAATATTAAAATGGGTTAAAAATGACAAAATTAAAAATATTTTTAGGGTGTTACATATAAAAATATACATAATACAACAATACCATTACAATAGGTACAAATACCTAGATAAAAACCTAGTTGCATAATGTGTAACTGCAAAAAGACTTAGCGAGTATTGAGAAAAAAACCTTTTTATGAATACGACGAAAGAGGAGGGGTGTTGAGCAAAATCAGGACCTGATAGAGCAAAACCGAGTAAAAATTCGTGCTCAGCGCACCCAAATTACCTAGAACTAACTGTCAAATCTAATTCAATAGACAAAAAGTTGAAATTTGTTCCCCAGTGTAATCCATACTTACAGTTAAACTGTAGTATTCGTCTAGTAGAATAACTATGAAGTAGGTACAAGAGCAATAACAGCAAACCACCGTCTATGACATCTAAGAGGCAACTGAGGACTAAGAGTGAGGGACAGTTCTATTCATGTTGTGACTTGTACATTGTACAACTATATGACCTTGAAAACACTCCATATGCGATGAGTGGGATAATTCTGTGACAGATGAATAGTTAATCAATTTATGTCCTATTATTTAGTAAAAGAGTCAATTTCTGAAACTTTAAGGTAAAATTGATGTAGGTAAGAGTTATTTTATTTCATTTTGGTTGGCCAATTTCAAGTTTTTACATGAAAAGACACTATATTTTCACTACCAAAATTGATTTTAAAAAAGTTGACAAAATTGACACAACCTAATAGCCACAGTGTCATCAGCGAGACGGAAGCTCCACCATCGACCAGCTTGGTGAAAGCTTGCTTGACGAATACTGGTAGGGTGATCAGTCCTAACCGGCGATTCGCCGCTATTTCGACTGCGGCTACCTGGGAGACCTCTCCTCCAGGTCGGCTTGAAAATTTCGCCGAGGGCACGATTTGGCCCAGTGCCCCACTTGCTTGCAGACCCAGCTTTGATCCCGGCTGATTTCTTCTTTGGTTTCTCTCTTCTTAGAACCCTTTCCCGCCCCTGACTTCGCTTTATTTCGCTTCTGATTCTTCGGGTTGATATAGCAGTCTCGGGCGATGTGATTTTTTTGGTGGCAAATATAACACTTCTTCTCCGGCACCCCTTTTCCGGTGGACTTGTTTAGGGCGTCCGCTTTGTCTACGGCATTTGCCCCGCGTCTTTGCTCTTACTGTCCTCTTTTGTGGCTGTGGCTATCCTCTCTTCTTGATGTCGTGAGTTGTAGTTCCATGACGTGGTTGGATTGTGAAGCCGCTGGAGTCTTCGACTCCTCTCTTGTGGTGTCTCTTCTTTTAGTACGTCCTCGTCCCGTAGCCCGAGCCTGGATTGTTCGCAGCATACTTGATCGATTCCAACCAGTATTCTTTAAACGATTTTCCTTTTATAAAATTTCTGGCGTATTCTGGTAGGACCAACTTGAACGCATCCTTTAATAGGCCATCTTTAGCATATCTCTTATAGGCTCAGCCTGTACCAAGGCATTACCTAAACTTAATAATCTTGTGGCAAACATGTTGAGTGTCTCACCTTTTTCCCTCTTGGCGGCGTATATCTTCCTTCGAATTACACTTTCGTCCATGGTACTGCCACACATCTATAGGATTTCCTCCTTAATCTCTTGGTAGGAAAATTTACGATTGGAATCCCTCCACGTGTCCAACAACACTCGGGCTGGACCTGCACTCTTCTTGTACAAGATGTGGAGTCTCTTCTTTTCATCCATGGTGACTTCTTCCAGGGCAGAGAAAAAAGCTGCAGGGCTCGTGACCGGGTTCCCACGGTCGTCTTCCAAGTGGCCCCACAACCTCGGGACGTACAAATCGTCTACTACCTGCTCACGTTGCAAAGGTAAGATAATACCTGTTCGACGGCTTGTATATACTTCTGCAGGTCTTCATCGGTGTGGTGTTTCTCAGCGCTTGTGGTGGGTGCACTTCTGCAAGGGTTCTTTGGGATGGTTCCTGGGTTCTCTTGTGCCCGTTCGCCCATGCACCTCGGCGGACTTCCTTCCGACGTGCGTCCAAAGGTCGTCTGCTCTGGACCCCTTACAACCTTTGGGAAATTCAGGATAAAAGGTGAAGGAAGTTCCTGCGTCGAAAGTTCCCCTTCCCCTGTAGCGGAAGGAACTAAATCGCTTTTCTTGGGACGAACCCCCAACGTGAGGTTGTCCCCATACTCCAGCTGCGGAGTATTCGTTGTACGGTCCTCCGGCTTTAACTCTCTCAGGTTTAATTCTTCCTCTAATTCCGTGCATTCCTTTAGTAACCGATTAGTTTTGGAAAACTTTATCTTTTTTAAATTTTGTAAACTTTCTGTACTCATCTTCTTTAAGTTCATTGGTTCGGAATCACTAATGTCACTTGCACTGTCTTCCCCGTTCGCTATATCTACGCTCTTTACCGACATCACGAAGCTTGTTTGTTTATTTATTTGTATTTTAAAACCGTTACCACTGTTAGCGACACTTTTCTCTGTTCACAATATTTTTACGTTAGTACTTTACTCTGTACCAAAGTTTATTTTAACGAATCACTGTTCTCAATATTTTCTACGTTAGTGCTTTACTCTGTCACGCAAATTTATTTTAACAAAAAGTAAAACTCGTGCTACCAATACCTTGCAGTAGGATTCCACTTCTCCGACACCATTTATGTCGTGCGCAACCCTTTAATTTATGTAGTGCGCACCTTTTTCAATTGCACTTATTTCGTACGCGCGTGTTCGTTTATTTCAGGATGACTCTGCCTATCAACTCGGATGGCCCTTTAATTTTATATGCGTATTTTCCCTCGGCTTATTTGAAAGCACTTTGAATTTTAAACTTTCAATGTTAATTTACCCTCAGCTTACAAGAGAGGCCTACTGCAAGGTAGCATAAAAACGACCCCCCCCCTCTTATAAAGTTTATTTCATTTCGCTCCAATTAGTACATAAATTCAAAGAAATAAACTGATGTACGATTACAAATTTTGTTAAAAAGAAAAAAATCAAATTGTTCATTTAAAGAAAATGTTTACAAATATTTAACTCTCAAAAATCCTTCATACAGAGGGTTTTTTTAATTACGTGTAACAAAAAGAAAAACAGCACTAAATTCAAATTTCGTAATCTAAGAAGAGGTTGGAAAAATGATATACTTACATAAATTTTGGAAAGTTACTCTCGACAGTTCTGCGCGAGTTCCGCAGATTTGTTTCCAGAAAAAAACAAAAAAAAAGTCCGTCAAATAAATTAGATTTTTTCACATAATAACTGAATGGTCATGCACTAACTTACGGGGTTTCCACTGGAACCAACTTCAACACAAGATATTGACTCTTCCCTGAGGAAACCTAATAGGTCGCAAACTTACAGTTTAACATTTAATTTAAACAAAATTAAATTAATTGAAATTTCACAAAATTCTTTGTTTGTCGGCTAACATTATTTAAGATCTTCTTGCGAAGTTTGCGTAAACAAAGGCAATTCAAATTTTAAGTGCAACGTGAGACAGTTTTAACTCAACTTAGAAATTTTGAACCACACCACAGAGTTTAAAGAGTTATTCTTTCAAGCCACTGTTAACTGTCGAGGACTGGAGCTACAACTGACTTAAAAATCTAAAATGCACCTTAAAATTCCAAGGACTCCGCTCGCCTTCCAATATTCTGAATGACCTATCAAAACATTTTCATTGCATAAGGTCGTCCCTACGAAAGATTTCATCCATACATAAGGAAAGAAGGAGCTTTTCTCTTCCCTTACTGGGTGTCCCCAGAATCATTGTCCTTTGATTGGACGTTGACATTCCCTTCCAAACAAGGTTCCTCCTTGTCCTTAAAATAGAGTTCTTTCTTCGAAGCTACTTGGTTTCCAAATTTATGACCAACGTCATGGTCCAATTTAACAAGTGGATTCGAAGACTGTCTCACAAAAGTTTAGCCACGAAGGGAAGGGAAAAACAAACCATTTTACATCTGAACCCGGATAGCTTGTTTTCCCTTCTCTTTGCGTCTAGGGCCGCGGTTCGACCCAGCCATAAATCTCGGCCACAAGGCTGTTCGGGTTTATACCATTCTCGTGAGAACACAAAAATAAAAATCGAACGAACGTTAAACAATCTGAAACATTTTCATTTATTTATTTATTATTAACCATAACCCAAACCACCTTGCTTTAGAGATCTAAACAACAAAATCTTAAAACTAAAATTTCTGCTCTTATTCTCGCAAGAGATTTCGCATGCAAATTTACCGTCACAACAATATATATATATATATATATATATATATATTTATTAGTGTGGACCAAAAAAATGAAGGTTTAAAAATCTTTGTTCCACATGAGTAATGTTATTCCTTTTGCTTACCTTAATCAAATTACAAAATTTGAAACCTCTACGTCAAGTTTTAGGGGTCCCGAGAAAATTGCACTTTTCCTTTTAATGCTGAAAAAATTAGTTTTTCCTCATTTTCATAAGTTCTGCTTTATTTTTTGTTGGAAATTCTTTACGATTCTTGAACACTGTTTTTAGCAGGTATTGTTTGTCCTCTTCTTTAGTTGTCACTGCTTGATTAATTTTTCAATCAATGCAACAACCCCGCTCAGCTGTGTCATTTGTCACTCTAAGGGCACGAACTCTAGCACAGCCTCTTTGGTACTCAGGATCTATTCCCCATGTTGATGCAGAATTTTCAGTGAAGAGAGAATTGAGATGTAGAGCATCAAAAAGAGATTTAGTCCTTGAAGTAACAAAATCAGAAATCCTTTTTTCTTTAAAAGAAGCTAGGGTTACCTTTGCTTCTAAACGTTTCAGTCCTTATTTCTTGGAGGCATTTTGATATTATTTCGCATTTGCTCCTTTTCTTCAAGGGATATGCTTTTGTCAAAGAAGCTTAATCCAACAAGTGTTTCTGAGAGGTACCACAGATGTCGTTTAATGGCATTTTGGGTTTACTTGATAACACTTGATATCAAAGAATTTTCCTCCATTATTGCAAGATCTTGCAAAAATTTAAGATCAACATTTGGGGCTTCCTCTGGTTGAGAAGCTTTTGCCCAAGATTTTGCGTATACCAATGCAACAAATAAACAAATTTCTGTTATTGCATAAAGTTCTTTTTTAGTCATCTTAAATTGATTTTGGAGAAGAAAAGCTTAAATGCAAAAATTCCTTTTGCCATCCATCTTGCATGATGGTACGCTCCAGGTCTCTTCAAGGGAGTATTAGAAATGCTTTCTTCTCCAAAAAACAAGAGAACAAGTTGAAAAAATTCTTTATAATCATCTCTTGGCTGTTTAGAGTTGAGTGCCTCCTTCATGATTAAGACTGTTTGATTTTTTAAATCTTGAACTCTTTCAATTATTCTGCAGCTTTGGGAATCAACAGCAGTTGTGATTTGAGAATGATCCATAAAATCCCATTGAGTTTTCAATCCTTTCCGTTCTTCCTTCGCCTGCAAGAAAAAGTTAAAATATATAATTTATATATAATTTATATATATTTATTTTTAATATTTTATTTTATATATATTATATTATATATTTTATTTTATTTTATATTTAATATATTTATATATATTATAATTATATATTATAATATATAATTTTAAATTAAACTTGATTTATTTTAAATTAAACTTGACTTATTTTAAATTAAACTTGAGTTATTTTAATTTGAAGGTAAAATGGTGTAGATTGTGAAAACTAGCTTCAGACAGTGAAATGTAACCTAATTAAATAGAAATTTAGCTATCAAAATGTTTAATTAAAACCAAGCAGATAATAACACATTGCCTAGGTGTGAAAACCAGACCCACAACTAAGTTTTTCACCTGAGAGATAAATATAAATATGCTAAATTAATCAGACAAAAAAACTAACCTGATATCTCTGGGAGCATTTTTCCATCCCAATGAAGAACTAAAGGCTCTCCAGGACAAAATGCTTGCTCTTGATATTCTGTTGCTATTTCTTTGCGTAACTTTTGACGAGTTCGAAGCATAGTAGATTTTGACACTGTAATGTTTTCCAAATTATGGCCCAAAGACTGAGCAACAACAGCATAAGACATAGCTGCATCTCGATTGGAAAGATTATTCTATCATAGGCTGCTACAACATTTTTGTCAATAGGCTTTGACTTTTTAGGAGCCAACATTTTCTTTTTAAATTGTTCTTCAGAGGGACCTTGAAAATTCATTTCAAGGTTGTCGTCATTAGTTGATGGTGATGATGATGATGACGATGTGAAATCATCTCTATTGGCAGGCAAGAATGATCTTTTAGATCGCTTCTGCTCTTTGAGGGCTCTTTCACACTCTAATTCTTCACGATGAAGCCTTCTTTTCTCTCTTTTTGCAAGAATTTGGTCTACTGTACCCATGCTACTTTGTGTAGGATCTTCTTGCTGGCTTAAGTAGAAAAGCTTGTCTTCTTCATTTGACATCATCAAAAGGGCATTAGAGTGACCAATATCAAGAATTTCAGCCTTAATTTCATCTTTAAACATAGCTTCTTCAATACCGCATTTTTCCTCGGGCCTTTTTCTGTTTTTCATCAATTTATCATAACAGCTTATTAAAGAGTCAATCTTTCGGATGGCACTGTCTCTACGCATTGTGGGAATCCTGGCTTTCTCCCAGTAGGTCATCACTTCATCTAAGCAAAGATTAATGGATCTTCTTCGTCCCAATTTTTCCTCTTTTTGATGGAAGAAATATTTTTGCAAAACTTGCAGTTTTGTTGGTAAGCGGCAACAAAGTATATCTTTATATAAATGGCCAATGAGCCAAACTTTAGTTTTAGAACGAGTAGCCATTTTTAGTTTAAAAAATTAAATTTCTGAAATAGTAAAATAAACCAGTTAAATTAGGAGATAAAAAGGATAACTAAAAGGTTCAAGCCAATTAGGCAAAGCCTTTAATTTAGAGTTTACCAATTAAGGATAATATATTTTATCCAAAATTTTTGTTTTCCTTATTAATAATTTTCTCTGAAATAATGATCTAAGATTGTTTTTGTACTCTATTAACACCAAAAATTTCTTAAATAAGAAGAAATTTTTTCATAAGTTGCAACTCAAGAGTTGAGTTGATCATTGATGTTCTAAGCGCGCCTATTCATTGGAAAATTTTTATAAGTCATTAAATCTCGGGACCCCTAAATATTCTCATATTTGACCAACATTTTGCTGACATGTCTATCTAGTCCAAAGGAACAAGGGCATTAATGTGGAACAAGGATTTCTTCAACTTTATAATTTACCCCCCATTTTGGTCCACACTAAATTATATATATATATATATTAGTGGTGGACCTGATATCCGCATCATTTTTAACATCCGCTTCTGCACTTCTGACTGCAGATATTACCTCTAATAAATTATGCACTTTACAATTAACTTAGCTTATAAAGTAGCTTATAAGGCGCACTCATGTACATTTCATGTAAAGTATTAATTATTAATTAACAAACAAATATATAAACCTCAAAATATAAATACCTGGTAACACAGAAAATTGAATGAAACTTGTTTCACTCAATTTTCGGTGCTTTCCTGTTAACGGGAATACCCAACCGCCCGCCACCAAACTGTTTGTTATGTATTTTTGCTGTCGTCATTTTCGTTTAAACTAACGAAAATATCACAACTTAACTTAACCAATCATCAAGGGCGTACAGTTGACCTAACCGGGAATTGAATTAACCTAACAGGTTACTATAACGGAAAATGCCCGGTTAGGTCAACTGAATGCCCAGTTAGATTAACTGAGTGCCCGTTTAGGTCAACTGAATGCCCAGTTAGATTAATTGAGTGCCCGTTTAGGTCAACTGTACGCCTTTGATAATTGGTTAGGTTAAGTTGTGATATTTTCGTTAGTTTAAACGAAAATAACGAGAGCAAAAATATATCATGAACAGTTTGGTAGTCCCGATAATACGTAGGTACCGAATTTATTAATCATTTAAATGAAATTAGTTAATATGTAAGCGATAATCAGTTAGTAGGGAGCCAAAATGTCTTTATGTCATCTAAAATCGCAGGAAAAACGTCGCTGCTTTCGGTACGTTGTCGCCACATGAATTCCGCAAGATACGAGTCCAGATGATGGCGGGCGGTTGGGTATTCCCGTTAACAGGAAAGCACCCAATTTTCTGTCGCTGAAACTCTTGAGAAAGTTATTATTTTTATCATAATGAAAACATTAATATTAATTTCAATTCTTATGCATTGCCTGCCATAATAGTAATATCGTAATATCACGAACTTTGAAAAATGATGTCATATATTCATAATTCTATATTATATTGATAGATTAACTAAATATCTGCATCCGCATCCGCAGATATTGAAATTAAAAATCCGCATCCGCAGATGTTAAAAAACTGACATCCGGTCCACCACTAATATATATATCACAGAAAATACATGGAATTAGAATAATGGAAATAGTACAGTTTTGAAAGAATTTACGATTTCGTCCTCTTGTTGCATAAAATGTTCAGAATTTCAAAGTATGCAACTTTCAGGTTTGCTTAAATAACACCAGTACACATTTGAAAACTTGTCGATCGATTTTTACAAACTAGATGGTGATTCTATATAATTTGAGTGCGCTGATCTCAAAAATATAGTTAGTTTTTCCCTATCACGTATGGTTTTCGTACTACAGGGTGTGTCATAAATCCCCCATTTATCCCCAAATGTGAACCATCTTATCGAGACCAACATTGGATTGCACATGCTAAACCATAAATTTTGTTGTTATAGACTACAGTAACGCTTACATAATAATGTAGGTAAATATATATAACAACCAGTCCCGTTCCCAGCAAAATACTCTCTCCCCTCCCATCAATGGGTGGTTAACATTTGGGGACAGATGAGGTAATACAACACCCCTTGTAGCACGAAATCTTTAGGTGATAGAGTAAAACCTAATTAAAGCAGAATTAAATAGCTCCTAGCTCTTGGACAAGCATATTGCTTGTTTATGAAAGAATAAAAAAATAACTGAAAGAAACAAAATATATTTACCTTCTTTAATTGCAAACATGTGTCGGATGCCAATAAATTGTTCTCCTGCGATCTAGACCCCAAAAGTTCTGCAGAGTCCTTAGGCAGATTCAAATCCCTGACTAAGTCATTTAGTTCGGCTTGGGTTAATGGTTTACCAGGATCTCGGTCAGCTGTTGGCTGTTCATAAACATCATCATTGTCTGGATTTGGAGCTGAATCAGAATCTGAATTGTATTGATCCAGACTCACGGGTGGGCGGGGAATAGGAACTTCTGGACCATGGGGTACCGGCCTTATTGCAGATGGAAGACTTGGCTATTGAAGGCTCTCTTTATTCTTTGCATTATAACCTTTACCATTGCAAGAACAGAAGTAGCAGTCGTCGGTATGGTTTCTAGGCTCGCGCCATACCATAGGGATCCCAAATGGCAAACTTTTCTTTTTACCTTTGCTCCAATTCCTTAGTGCCGCAACACACGTAAGACAAGCCTTGTGTGGAGCCCAACTTTTGTCTTGATCTCCTAATTTAATTCCAAAATAAGCATGATAAGCTCTCTTAATGAAGGTCGTTACATTTGTCCTTTGTTTTACAACAACATACCGACCACAAATATAACAAAATATGTCTGGACTATGGGTACATCCTCTAGAAGCCATTATTAAAATTTTAAAGTCGTAATGTTAGAATTATCTATCTGAAAAATATGAAAAAACGAAATTAATTAAAGATTAAAAAGGTAAAAAATTACAAAACGCCCTAAAATTGTTTTGCTAATAACTTTAAAACTGTGGGTGATAGAAAAAAACTGGTACCATTTTTTAATTCAGCGCAGCAAACTGCTTCAGAATCACAACTCAAAATAAAGAAATCGATTTTCATGCAGACCGGTGATAATCGGAAGCGACCGTGTAGTGAAAGATCTTTGCTGAATTGTTATTGAAGATGTGTATTGAACTACTTTGGTGGTATTGCTACATGAAAGACTGGTGCTATATTTACTCAACAATCTTTGCTACGATGATAAATACTAGAGTTATGCCTTGTAAAGCCTACTCGACGTTTTCTATTAAGCGGAAATATTAAGAAAGGTTTGTTTGTTGGGGCCAAACCTACTTATTTGGATATTGCGTTTTTATGTATATATTTATAAGTTAAACTTAACTACTACTGGTCTGAAAACAATTACTGCGAGAAGTATATAGGAAGATTGGGGTAGATTTGAAAGAGGCTTTTATTGTGAAGGGAATTGTGAAGGTATGGATGTTTAATTTAAATATTCTTAACATGTGTGCACACACACACACACACACACACACACTATATATATATATATATTAGTGATGGGTCGAATAACCGCAACCGCAACCGCACTACAACCGCACAAAAATTCACAACCGCAAACGTAACCGCAACCGCCGTTCCATAAGTGCGGTTGCGGTTGTAAAAGCTTAGTTAATTTTAATTTTAGGTTAATTAGAAATATTTCTTTTTTTAAAAAGAAAATGATGGGTCTCCTTATGCGTGCTTAAACTTCTCTAGTCCAAATGTTTTGAAGCAGGTTCAGGAAGAACTAGCAAGACTGTGTGAAAATGTTGATGTGACAAACCCTCAACCAGTCAAAAAGCAGCCAAAAAGAGCCCGAATGACTGATTCTCCTGAGCCAAGTTCTTCAAAGTCGTCACTACTGGACTCGATGAACGCATTTTTGAGTTCAAGCAGTGAAGAAGAAGAAAGTTCACCAAGGATCAACAAGAAGATGCGAGTTCTTCTAGACAACTATCACAAAGAAAAAAGAATTGCTCCCGACTGATCCTCTTCAGTGGTGGAAAGATAACGAACTAAAATACAAAGAACTTGGCTGTATTGCAAGAACATATCTTGCTTGCCCTTCAAGTAGCATTCCAAGCGAGCAGCTCTTCAGTGGAGTGGGAACGATGTACGATGAGAGGCGTTGCCGCTTGAAAGGTGAAAATGCAGCAAAAATATTATTCTTGAAATTCACACTGCCTGTCATTAAGTTTGACATCAGTTTTTCAAATGAATAATAATCCATAACTTTCCAATGGGTGGAGGCTGGGGAAAGTGGTAGGTGGGATGAACAGTGCGATGGGTCCTCGTCCCTCATCCTGGTAACACACTTAGTGCAAAATATGGTTTTAATTAATTTGACCTATTCTTTCATAATAGCTATATAAGTTTAGAATATACTTCATTTAAATAGTATTTATTTAGTAAATACCTTATGTTAAACACAAGTTTTGCAACACACAAATAGCGGTAGCGGTGTATTGCAAAACTTGTGTTCAACATAAGGTATTTACTAAATAAATACTATTTAGTATATATTATGTACCAAGTGTGGCTAAATCGCACTATAGTGGCTAAATCCAGTTAATAATTACGCATTTTTCCTAGTATATGATAACCGCAACCGCAACCGCGGTTGGAAAAAATTCGACAACCGCAAACACAACCGCAACCGCGGTTGTGAGAAACCGACCACTCGATCCATCACTATATATATATATATATATATATATATACTAACAATAAATCAATATTAGTAATAATGTTTAAGTGGATGTTTAGAGTAGGTAAACAGATTTGATTACGCAACAATGAAAGAAGACGTATTGATAATTGAACTTATGAAATATAAATTGCATGTATCTGCATGTTCATCCTAATCTTTTTAAAGTCTGATATATATATATATATATATATATATATATATATATATATATATATATATATAACGGTAAACAAATAATAATGTTTAAGATGGTAATTGAAGGTAAATAATAATAGCTATGTTGGCTAAATGCGTATATTTTAGTCTAACTGCATAATGTAACTTAATAATAGTTTTTGTTATATGGACTATAGTCTGCCATTAAACCTTTTCATTTCATTTCAAATGTAATTGATTCATATAAAATCAGTTATTAGTAAGAAATTCTCTCCTACAGAGTTCTCACTCGCAAGCCTGTGTAATTTATAGTCAATAATTGGTAACAATAAAAATAATAATAAATATTTCTCGTTGCAGTTAAATCACTAGAAAAAATTACCTGCGTTTAAAAATGTTTATTAATTAGTTTGGAAAATCTGTCAGGATTGTGAACTGAGTTACCAATTATGATTAACGTACTTAAGAAAGAAATATATATCTATTGTACAGTGCTTACAAGAAGTCTCGCGCCTCTGTCTCGTCCCAAGCAAGTCTGTTAGGTATAAAATAGGCGGTCCTTATGGCAGTGGAGGTGTGTTCGGATTGGTGCACATAATTGCTCTAACTCCATCAATGACGTCCACATTATCATTGTGTTGATCACTCTATCTATTTATATATTGAGACATACTGTATATAGATATATATAGAGTATGCAGGGGATAACGTGCCTCAGTCCCAAGTATGGTAGTTGTCTTACAATTAACAGTCCCAAGTGCAAGTTACGTGAACACCTCCACATAAACTACCCTGGACTAAAATAACATATGTGAAGCCCTTACCCACAAACCATTTAAAAAGTGTGATTTAAAAGCTCTCTGTCTCTTTGTGTGTGTCTCTCTGTGTGTGTCTCTCTCTGTGTGTGTCTCCTTCTGTGTGTGTCTCTGTCTCTCTGTGTGTGTCTCTCTGTGTCTCTCTGTGTCTCTCTCTGTCTCTCTGTGTGTCTCTGTGTGTGTGTCTCTCTCTCTCTCTGATCACACGGCATGGCAATGTATCCATATAACGTTAATAATAACCGAAACTCGAGAAAATATACTCTCTGCCTTCCGCACTACTCCAAATCCTTTTCTCTTAGTGACCTCTTAATACAAACTAATCTCTCATATTTTGCGACTTTTTAACTCTGGTAAGATTCAATTCCATTCCTATAGTGTAAGAGATACTTAAATTCATGTGTGTATTATGCCATATGATGTGCGTAATAAATAATCAGTTTTAAATAGTTGGAGCGTTCAAGGTCATCTGTAATAATCTATAGACTACCCCTCAAGCCCACTCTCAACACTTAGATTCCCCTAAGAAACAGGCGTCTTCAAGTAACATGAATGCGTAGAGATCTAAGGTGTTAGATTCCATATTATGTAATTTATGTGCTAGGTTTAAGAACGCTGGCATTGAAGGGTGGAAGGAAGGGACAGTAAAAGCGATAATAGGTTTAATGAAGGAAGTGGAATGAGGATGGAGGTAAGCGTTGCTATGTCGAAGGAAACGAGGTTGGGTGGGGAATTACGAAGGGAGGAGGAAATGTTAAACACAAACTCAAATATTTATTTTAATGCCCTAGACCTAGAAAGACAAAGAGCAAAATACCTTAAACTAACAATGAATTGACAGAAACAGAAGAGTCTGGTCTTAGACGCACTGATAGGTTTAACGTATGTGGCTAGAGGCCGCCACTCAGAATTACTACTACTACCTAAGTCATAATAAAGTTATTTACTATGACAGATTAGTCATGAGTAGTTATGGAAATAAAATATGATTTTACTGTTGATGGCTGACTATATTCAGTTGGGATATAAACTATTGCTGACAATCTTTGGATTCTTGGTTTTTAAGACGAATTTTTTATGCATATGTTCAACAAAATAGGAAATTGGCTGATTATTATTACCATTCGAAGGGTTGGTACCCTTCACAACCGAAATCAATTTCAGAAGGGGTGCATGGTATCCTCATTTCCTTTATCGTCCCAGCACGCTTCACATAAGCCATTTACACAAAGATGAAAAGGCCGTCTGTGCACCACGAGACGACCCAGGCAATGCGGGGAGCAATGGTGACATTGCATGAATATGGTGTGCCAATAAGAGAAATATCAAGACGACTAGACGTTCATCGAAGCACTGTGGAACGGTGGATTCATCGGTATGAAGCAGAAAACTCAATCGCTACTTTGCCGAGGTCTGGTCCTCCGCGTTCAATATCTCAAGAGGAAGATGCTGCGATTGTTAATCATGCCAGAGAGCATCCGTTAGTTCCATCGACGCATATTTACAGACACCTGAACCTTCGTTGTAGCGCAAATACTGTGAACAACAGACTTCACGAGGCAGGGTATTTTTCTCGCCGTCCAGCTATAAAACCTGCATTGACGATTGAGCATAAAGAGGCGCGGATGGGATTTGCCTTGCAATACTTGCCGCAAGAGGAAGAATTCTGGAGAAAAGTTGTGTACTGTGACGAAAAAACATTTTCAACAGATAGTCATGGTTCCCTGCATTGTTGGAGGCAGCGCGGAAAACGCTATGAAGAAGGAAATGTTTTCCCGAGCAAACGTAGTGGTCACATCAATCTCGGTGTGTGGGGCTGGATGTCTGGCTATGGTGTCGGAGAATTGACTCAAGTAGATGGACGCTTTACTGGACAGCAATATTGCCAGATACTGGAAGAGGTGCTGCTACCCAGTGTTCGTGCGTATCTGGTTCCAGCACAGGAACCATTTTACTTAATGGAAGATAACAGTCCCATTCATAGGAGTAACGTTGTGAGAGCGTGGTACGAAGATCACCCAGAGATTATTAATCTAATTCTGCCACCACGTTCTCCTGATTTGAATCCGATTGAAAACCTTTGGGCAATAATGATTAACGAATGGGAGCATTTATTTTAATTTTATTTAATATTTGTATTTAACTTCATATATTACAAATAATAAACAAAGAAATTGTTATTGATTTAAAACGTGATTAATCTGAGTTTATATTTTGTGATGTTCGCATTTTGTTAACACGTGAAAGTGGAATTAAATTTGAAGAGGTATTTGGTATTGGCTTATAATACGAGTCATTGTGTGTTTTGAGGTTGATGCATACTGTCGTTAGGCTTATTAAACCGTTTTTCAGATATTTATTTTGTTTTAATTTCTAATGTTTAAGAGTATAAATTCAAATTTGAGTGTCAAACTCTGTCTTTGTCTGCTTTTGTCTGTGTTTGTTTGTTTAATTTTGTTTGTCTCATGAAAGACCTTGAAAGAACCCCACAGGACAGGAGGATTTTTCTCGTGAAGGAAGGCGATGATGAACCCCTTTTTTTTTTCAAGGAGGAAGGTGAGGATGAATCTTTTTTTTTTTCAAGGAGGAAGGTGAGAATTATTTTTTTTTTCAAGGAGGAATGCGAGGATGAATCTTTTTTTTTTCGGAAAGACCATGAAAGACACCTTATAAAGGAGGGACCGTCATGAAGGACGTTGAGGGGGAAAAATTTTCAAATTGATCCATGTCTGTCTCCCCAAATGCCATCATACTACTAGGGTGACTCTGCTAATTTCAATGGGGCAGCGCAGAATTGGAGAGTCACTGTGACCGGTTGGTGGAGTGTTATCCTGATGAAATTGGGACCCACTTGGTAGCTGAAATGGTTCAATTCGCATCATATGCTGCTGCTAAGATAGATGGTTTCCGTAACAGGGCTCAAAATCATGATTGTAGCAGTGAATTGATCATATATCGAATGCTTTTGCAACATGGAGTGAAAGACATCTTTGCTTATGTGGAACTGGCCTTTCGAATGTATCTATGCCATATGATCTCAAACTGTACTGGTGAACGCAGCTTTTCAAAGGTGAGGCGGATGAAGGATGAAGCTAGAGCAAAAATAAAGCATGAACTGCTGAATATGCTCTCACTGATGTACATATATAGAAAGTAACATTTTGCAAAAACCTAATTTCGATGATGTAATTCGAGATTTCGCAAACCAGAAAGCTCGAAAGGCAAATTTCTTTGATTAAATATGAGAGAGTACACAAACTGACAAATTCCATGTTTTATTTTATGTTTTCTAGGCCCTAAAGTAAAGTTTGTTTAATACGGTTTTGTTTAAGCAAACGCCAAATACACTGTGTTAAGGTTCTTTTATTTGTGTCTCAATTAGCCTAAGCACCGTACATGTAATTCGTGTAAATGTAGTATGTACTGTACATGTATTGTCAATAAAAATGTATAGAAAAGGGCCCCCAAAATAAAATTAGCCTCAGGCCCCAAGTACAGTTAATTTGCCCCTGCGCGCAGGCATATTACAGTATATCACAAAGTGCTTCGTAACAAGCAACTGCGCAGTCGCGTGACTCCATTTTGATGGAAGTGAGGCCCCCATAATCCTACGCGAGATGCGCGAACGTAGTATGATCGAGTGACGTCACTACACAAAATGCATAAAAATTTCTAAATTCTACAATTTTTTCGTTTTTTAATTTATTAATAATTATACATTAATAATTATACATTAATAATTATATAATTTATTAATAATTATACAAATTCTGAATTTTTCACTCCCAACATTTATTCTTTCTTCCCTTCCTATACGAGTAAATCGTTCTCTTCCTGTTTACTTCTCCCAATACTCCCTGTTACGAGGCATTTATACTGTCGTCAACAAATAGAAATTCTCAGGAGTCAAAACCTCCGAATAGCTACACTATATTAAATTATTGTGGGAAACCACTCCTCTCTTCTCTTCTTTCCTTTCTTTGCTCCTTCCTTTTTTTTTCATTATTAAAACGGAGCTAGTTGAAGAAAGGCTAATCAGGATAGAGTAGAAGTAGTAATGTGCCCTTTGTCAATATATGTAGTAGGAGTCGCTTGTCTGATCTGGTTTCAGAGCTCTGGGAATTCTCAGATGATACCTCATTGGCAAGGTCGGATAAAGGTTGTGAGGGTCGTTAGGCTAATAAGAGTGAAGGGCCTATATATGTACTATATATTGTATATCATTCATAAAATCTTCAAACAAATACAAATGTATATTTATCCAAATTTAACAACTAACAAAAATCAAAGCTATATACATTAAAATTTTTTAAAAAACAGCAAAAACAGTACACAATTCAAATAGAGAATGATTTCTTCCTTTCTGATTTTAAACTGTGATATCAAACAAAACATCCCCCTTTTTCGACATGCCGAATGATCATTACACCAGGCCCAAATTCCAAACGGCTGAAAAATAATTTCGGCAACAGATTAACTCTTTGAAGCCAATCATGCAAAAATGGATGAAAATCATACATACATATCGACAATAATACACCATCATATATAACAACATACTGTATATAAAAAAATCTTAACTAAATCGAAAAAGCTCTTATTTTCCACCTCCAAAGATATAATTATGCAGTTATATATGATATTACTTAACCAATCTTGTGACAAAGATTTAGGGTTTATGATATAAATTTTGAGCCTAAACTCGAGGGCCTAAAAAATATGAAGGTCTAAGGCTACAGCCTCATAAGCCTAATGGTTAATCTGGCCCTGCTCATTGGTAGAGAAGGGAAGCTTGATGGGATCTCTCGGGAATCAAAACCTCTGAATAGACATTTTTAGCTTCGGGGTTACTTGGGTACACACTACACAGTGTAGTATTGTTAGTACGTGTTAGGAAAATTGCAGTATATTTAATTTAGTTAGCTAGAGGAACCTTTAGTTTTATATACAGTAGTAGTAGCGATGTTCCCTATTGTAATAAATGCAGAAAGAGGCGTATTAGGAGGAGGAGGAGGAGGAGGAGTATTTACTTCATTACTATTCACAATCATGCTAACTGATATAGATGATGAAGTTACCAATGACAGAAGAGTAACATCCTTTGCTAATGACACCAAAATTAGTAGAAAAATAAGAAACCCAAAGGATATAGAATCTCTACAAACAGACATGAAGAGAATCTACAATCAGTCTGAAGGCAACACTATGAAATTTAACAATAAGAAATTTCAACTATTAAGGTATGGCAGAAGGGAGGACCTAAAATCCATTGCATACTATATCTCAAATGGGAAAGAAACTCAGAGAATCTCTAAAGCAAAAGATTTAGGCGTTATAATGTTATAATGTTTAATGTTATAATGTTTCAGACCAACAAAGACCCTAGGATCCACTCATGGCTGGTCTACCTAACTGTGTTCGTAATCGTGTATTGTGTATACACATACGAGGAAAAGTGTAGGTGTGGCTGTAAAGACTGTACAGTAATGTAGAAATGTGTGTGCACCCATTATGGGTCTCCCATTTAAAGGTGTTTGTGGGGCAAGTGAAGATCATGAGTTTTTCAATACCTCACAGTACTATGGGGGGCACCGCTCGGCAGAGGAATCTCTTTAAATGGGGTGTGTAAGGACAGAGAGTATCCCCTAACCCAAGACGCTGCCTCCCTATATCCCACAACACTTGTGTTGAGCTGTGGGATCTATCCCCACAAAGCCTTAATTTTACTACCTTAAACTATACCCTTTCTATCAACATGCGCGTCCAATCGATTCTTAAACATGTTTATAGACGTGCTACTAATTACTTCTACCGGCAAACTATTCCAGCTATTTACTATTCTATGCGTAAAAAAGTTTTTCGCAACTGCTGTCTCGAACCTTCTACTTGTCAACTTACACCCGTTATTTCTAGTCCTATTATATTGAGATATTTCGAAAAAGCTATCTCTATCTACGTTATCAAACCCATTCATAATTTTGAAAACCTGGATTAGATCACCCCTTAACCTCCTAGTCTCGAGTGTAGTCAATTTTAACTCTTTAAGCCTATCCTCGTACGACTTTGACCTAAGAGACGGAATCATCTTAGTTGCTCGTCTTTGAACTCTTTCGATTTTGTCTATATCTTTGCGCATATGCGGATTCCAAAATTGGACCGCGTACTCCAAATGGGGTCTAACTAATGATTTATAAAGAGGAACTATAATATCGCGCGATTTGTACTCAAAATTTCGAGCTATAAAACCTAACACTTTGTTCGCCTTATTGACCGCCGCTGTACTTTGTTTCGCTACTTTTAAATCACCAGTGACTATAACTCCTAAATCTTTTTCCTGCTCTACGCTTGTTAAATCTTTCCCTGACATACTATACGCAAAATTACCGTTACGCGAACCTATATGCATAATTTTGCACTTATCCACGTTAAATCTCATTTGCCATGTGACTGACCAATCAACGATTTTATTCAGATCTTCCTGAATTTTACCTCTATCTTCGTCATTAATCGCCCTACCACCCAGCTTCGTGTCATCCGCAAACTTTGAAACTGTACTGACTAGGCCGACATCTAAATCGTTAATATATATAAAAAAAAAGGGGCCCAATACAGAACCCTGAGGAACGCCACTCGCTACATTAGCCCAACACGACTCCGCTCCATCAACGACCACCCTCTGTTTCCTGCCTCGCAACCATTCTTCTAGCCAATTTATTACTACACCCCTGATTCCATGAGCCTTAGTTTTTTCAATCAGTCTTTTGTGCGGCACGGTGTCAAACGCTTTTTGAAAATCTAAATACACTACATCAACCGCCCGATGTCTATCGTAAACGTTAACCACGCTTTGGAAAAATTCTAAAAGATTAGTTAAGCAAGATTTGTTTCGCCTAAAACCGTGCTGCGTATTTCTGACCAGATTATGCACTTCTAAGTGTTCGACTATACGATCCCTAATTATTGATTCCAGTAGCTTACCTACAACAGACGTTAAACTGATTGGCCTATAATTTCCCGCCGCACCTTTATCGCCTTTCTTAAAGATAGGTGTTACGTTTGCTAACTTGAAATTATCTGGTACGCACCCCTCAGAAATAGACGCATTAAAAATCTTTGTTAGCGGCACAACAATGCTATCTTTTAATTCTTTTAGTTGTATGGGATATATGGAATCCGGACCCGGTGATTTACGCGTTTTCATTTTATCAATATAGCGCATTACTTCCCCTTCACTAACGACAATATTATCCAAAATATTACCATTATCAAAAGGTATTATGTCTATGACCGTAGGGATATTCGTTACATCTTCTATAGTAAAAACTGACGTAAAAAATTCGTTTAGCAAGGTAGCCATTTCCTTGTTTTCAGAGACTAGATCTCCATTTCCATTTTTTAATGGACCTAAGACACTTTTTACTGGATTTCTATTATTGACGTATTGAAAGAATCGCTTGGGATTTTCTTTACCGTCACGAGCTATGGAGATTTCAAATTCGCGTTTTGACTTTTTTATTACACTTTTAGCTTCACGCCTTAGAGATATGTAGTTGTTTCGTAACAACAGATTATCTTTATCGGACTTGTATAGCCTATAAGCCCTCTCTCTACTCTTTATAATGTCTCCTACTCTAGAAGTAAACCACAAGGGCTTGTTGTTTACTTTCGCACGCTTAATTTTGTACGGTACACATTCCTCATTTATAGTCCTAAATACCTTTACGAACGATTCCCACATTAGTTTTGCGTTGGAGTTCCCCATTACGTTTTCCCAATTGACGTGTGAAAACTTATTTCGAAATTTACTAAAGTCTGCGTGCTGGAAGCTAGGAATTTTAGTCGAGTTAGTTGGTTTCGAGTGACTTACTGAGAGGATAAACTCTACCATATTGTGATCGCTATTGCTCAACGGTTCTATTACTTGAAGATCAGTAATTAGCCTATCATCCGTAGTTATTACTAAATCTAAAATACTGTCCAACCTCGTAGGTTCCCCAACCTTTTGAATAAGAAAGCTATCCTCGAGAAAATTAACTAAACGATGACGACTGATGACGTGAAATTTGTAACACAAAACAAGAGAGCAGTAAAAAAAGCAAAAAAGAACTAGACAGATACTGAGAATCTTTAAAAGAAGGGATAGGAATATAATGATTCCTCTCTTGATAATAGTGATCATACTCTAGTTGAAGTATTGCTCAGTCTTAACATCCCGATATAAAAAAAGAAGACATTAGTCAAGGATCCAGGATTTATATCGGGGGGGGGGGGCAAACAAATCTATTTAAAAGATTAACAAACCAATGACAAAAAAAAGAAAACAGAAAAAAAAAATATATATATAGGCTACCTATTCTTTAACCTGACATACTGAAGTGAACACATGCACAGTTGACAAACGTATGAAATACAGTACAGTACAGTGTTACATACTGTATATCTAGAGGCTAGAACTAAATCACACCAAACAAGTGCAAGGTATTGTACATTCAGAGTTGTGCTTAGCGGCGTTAATTTAGCGCCGCTAAGTTTTCATTAGCGGTTTTACAAGCGCCGCTGTTTTCTTAAAACGTTAGCGAAACAGTCAGCGCCGCTATATTTTTCAGGCAAATCAACCGCTAATCGCTATTTTTTCTCGAGCTTTTTTGTAAAAAATACTAGTAAGATCTGTCACTAACTCGGCTGTTGTCACGAGTTCATAACAATACTAAGTCACTATTTACACGCGACGTTTTTCACGACTCAAAACAGGCGACTGTCGGATTATGCATGCGCAAGAGAGACACGACGAGTCCATCTCGACAGTCGCCGAAATAGGAACTGTTTCTTTTCCACGACTCACAGCTAAAACATGATTGGCTGTGCTAGACACGTGATCATCAGTATGGTTCGTATTGAGCTTCGGAAGATTATCAATTCAGCCGTCATGGTAGATATTAGCTTGCATAATTTCATACCACTCATCATATACATGAACGAAATGCTATTTCAAAGTTATTAGACTATATGGCGGGGAATTGTTTTTAGTATTATAAACACAGATTATTATAATTGAGGAGACAAATTGTGGCCTGAAACTAAAGTGGAAAATTTAAGGCTAAAACCATATGACTATTACAATATAATAAGGAGAAATTAATATGGGTCTGGAAGACTGGAACTAGGCCTAGGGTGTAATATGTTAAAGCTAAACTAAATATTGAGATTATAATGCAATAAGAATAAATTAATGTGTGGCACATATTGTGTTTCTGTAAATTATGGATGTCACAATGGATGTCGACTTAGATAATTATTTGTCATTCATCCTATCTTTAGCCTGAAACACTATATCAAAATCAATTAAAATATGAAGAGAAAATTTTTCTGTATGACATTAAGTTGAGAATAAAGATTAGTACAATCGTGCAATTTAGATTCATATCTAGTAGATAGAGCTGATGTACCCAAGATAGACAGGACATGATAATTTCTAAGAAAAATTTCGTATCTATGTGTTTGTGTATATATGTTTGAGTACGATTTTCTTTTGTAAACCTTGTCCGGATCGTCGCGGTACAACATCCAGCAGTAGTCTGCTAGCATACTTTCGTTCCAGAAACCTTGGTAGCGATTTTCCATTGACTGGATGTCTTGATGGAAGCGTTCCCCCTGTTTGTCACTCACTGCGCCAAGGTTTTCGGGAAGGAAATTTAGATGCGAATGTAAAAAATGTATTTTCAAGGACATGCGACAGCCCATTTCTTGATATGCATCGAGCAGTTTCTGAACTCCATCTTTGTATGCGGGAGACTTGTGGTTACCCAAGAAGTTTCCACAAATCCATTTGAAAGACTCTATGCTTTTAGTTCTAACGCATTAAGGCTTTCTTCAAAGCCTTTATCCTGCAGAACCTCCCTGATTTGGGGCCCCACACGGACTCCCTCTTTCAATTTCGCGGCACTGATGTTTGCAAATTTCTCAACAAAGTATCAAAACTCTCTCGAATTTGCCTTACCCATCGCTTTCACAAAATTTTTCATTAAGCCGAGCTTAATGTGGAGAGGTGGCACGAAAATCTTCTTTGGATCAACTAAAGGAACACGCTGGACACTGCCCGTTCTTGGCTCGTATGTGTTTCTTTGATGCTAGTCACGTCTGATGTAATGATCCGCAGTAGCACGGCTGTCCCATAGGCATAGGAAACAACAGTATTTCGTGAACCCTCCTTGCATGCCCATTAACATACCAATGACTTTGAGATTACCACAGATATTCCATAGATGAGTGCTGTATTGGATTGCTTCGAGTATTATATTCATGTTATCGTACGTCTTCTTTAGATGAACGGAGTGGGCGATCAGGATGGACGGCTTTAAATTCCCGTTATGCAGGAGAACCGCTTTCAAGCTTCGCTGAGGAATCAATGAAGAGGCGTCACTCACTCAGATGGTGACAAGTTCTCGAAAAGTCCACTAATATCATGGCAATAACAGAGCAGACCGTCTACTGTAAAGAATGTCGCCAAATCATGGTTTCGTTTTCGATAGTGACACACTCGGACGTTCTTCTCAAGTAAGTGTTTCTGCTTGAGTCTCGAGGAGATAAGTTCTGATTTCTCTTTGGAGAGGGCTAGGTCTCTAATGAGGTCATTCAACTCGTTTTGGGTAAGCCTCTCCACCTCCGATTGCTCTTCGTCAGGTGTGTAGTCAAGATCTGCCGAAGGTCCCGCACCTTCGTCGGATTCCCTTTCGTCTTCTAAAGAATCGAGTCCATGCTGTGGATGTACCGGAATCGGCATCGTGTCATCGTGAGGGATCGGTCTGATCGCGGAGTCTACGTTCGAATAAACGATGTTATGCTTGTTCTTCACGGAGAATCCAGTTATGTTAACATTGCAAAAGTAACAATCGCCATGATGGTTTCTCTGCTCCCTCCATATCATGGATTTTGCGAATGGCATCGACTTTTTCCTTTGGTTCAACGAGTCAGGTGATCCATTCGAACAAGCGGTAGAGATAACATGTGGCGTCCACGCTTTATCTTGGTCGCTTAGTGGACAGCCGAAGTATAACCAGTAAGTTTTCCGAAGATGCATCGTGATTGTACGTCGTTGTGATTTAGTCGCAAACAAGCCGCACACTAACAGAAATTGTCGGGGTGATTTTTACACTTTCGAGGCATGATGGTCGATGAGTGGGTTGATGTAAATCACCTAAAAAAATAAAATGTGTAAGTGGGCGACACAAAAAACAAAACACAACACACAACTAGCCATGTGACTGTTACGCCAAAGAATAAAAGAGTGTACATGTGCAACGTTTGCAAATTTGTGGCCAACAACTGCTCCCACCTAAAATACCACAAGACAACCTGCGGAAAGCCTAAGCTGCAACGACAAAATACTTCGCTACATGTATAAAGGACGCATATTGTATATATAGTATTATACAGGGTGTCCCGTAAGTCTGGACCCATAGGGATTTATAATATATTTTTTTATTATGTTATTATTATTATTTTATTATTATTATTTTTTTATTATTTTTTATTATGATTTTTATTTGTGGGGCCACTTGAAAGCCAAAGTGTACGAGGTCAAACTTCAGAACATTTTCCACCTTAAAGCACGCATTGTGGAGGCGTGTCAAGAAATTTCTGCGACTGTGATTCAGAAAGTGCTGTCGCAGTGGAGATTGCGTCTTCAACTATGTGTGCGACACAACGGCGGCCACTTTGAACAGATTATGTAATAAATTTTTGGACTATTTTGTAATTTTATTATTTTTCCCTATGGGTCCAGACTTACGGGACACCCTGTATATAATATTTATTATATATATTATGATCGGTCTCATCTCGAGAAATAGACGTGCTAGAGGAAAAACCGAAAACAGATTTGGAATCAGCGTCCCAACAGCTATCCAGCCGATTCATAATTATATCTGATGAAAAATACTTGTTGGCCAATGATATGTGCGAATTTGATACATAAGTATACAAGCAAATAATATCCACAGCTGTTTATGCGTCACAATTACAGCTTTAAGAATATATACAGTAAATAAAACTGAACATAAATTTACAGCAAAAATTAATTATTTACACAGAAATTCAGTTTTGTGCCGTCGCTACCTATATACAACCAACGACCAATGCTAGACGACGTAACGGTCAGTCACCCTCACTCACTCAATCTAATCTTGAAGAACATCAACCAGTTCCATGCGAAGTGGATGGTTTCCCGCAAAGTTGTCTAAAATAATGTTATAATCCAGATCAATTTGGCGAGGAATCATTAATAGAACTAAACCAATTAAGCTATTTTCGCCGTTGTTGATCTCTTGTAGGTGTTGAGCGTGCCTAAGTGACTGAATGAACACTCGCACTCACAAGATGTAACTGGTATGGTAGCAAGAAGACTCAAAATCGCTGTGACATTTGGGAACAAAGTGGCCGGTGTATGCTTGAGTGTTTCCACAATAGAACATGTTTTTGGAAGTGTCCAGGCAGTCCACTTTGCTTCCCAGCATTGTAATTTGGTTTGTCGTGACAAAGGTGCGGGAATGTCAGGACGGGGGGAGCCATGGCCTCCTGGGCCACCACCTAAATTCGGGCCCGGCAATATAGTGATTCCCTTCTTAATAACATTGGTCATACTCTAGTTGGAGTATTGCTCAGTCTTAACATCCCCGTATAAAAATGAAGACATTACCTAGTCAATTGGCGGGGATTCAGAGAAGCTTCACAGCCAAGCTCAATAGATGCAGATAACTAAATTTCTGTGGAAGGTTATGTGAATTAAGCTTGTATTCGCTGGAAAGAAAAGAGAGCTACACCATTATTTATATTTTGAAAATAATGGAGGAACTAGTCCCTGTTCTTACTCTGAACTCAATAACCACTCAAACAACAGTGGGAAGTAGGAAAGAAAGAATATGTCGTATTCCCAACCTAAAGACTAGACAAGGAACATCCTCAACCTGAAGGAAAATAGCTTCGTTGTGAGAGGGACAAGACTGTTCAACCAGTTGCTCAAGGTACTAAGGAACACGAGTGGTGTTGCGGTGGACATTTTCAAAAGAAGACTAGACGCCTGGTTCAGGATAATTCTGGATGAGCGGCAGTGACGGATTATCATTGAGGCAATTGAGGATGAAGCCTCAGGCCCCCATGCTTGAGGGGCCCCCCAATCAACTGAGTTTCGATAATATAATTCGAGATTTCGCAAACTTAATTCGAGATTTCGCAAACTTCTTTGGTTAAATATGACAGAATACACAAACTAACAAATTCCCTGTTTTATTTTATGTTTTATAGGCCCTAAAGTAAAGTTTGTTTAATACTGTTTTGTTTTAGCAAACGGCAAAATACACTGTGTTAAGGTTCTTTTAAGTTTGTTCCTCAATTAGCCTAAGCACCGTACATATAATTCGTGTAAATGTACCATGTACTGTACATGTATTGTTCATAAAAATCTATAGAAAAGGGCCCCAAAATAAAATTAGCTTCAGGCCCCAAGTACAGTTAATCCGCCTCTGATGAGCGAGAGTACCTCGCTATGTGATGCGAAGTGAAGAGCACAAGAAACCAACTCTACTTCACCAGGCCAACTCAAGAGGAGGGGCAACAAGCCTGACCTCCGTGAAGTGAGGAGTCATCACACGGAACACCTGAAAAGTTGAAAGGTATCTAAATAATTCCAATGCGAAAGATGTCAATGTAAAGAGTAAACTTTTAAAAGCAACTCTCTCGGCACAATGGCTCCGGCACTCAACGGAGAAATAATGCAACGATGAATTAATGACTTCTTGTACATAATAAAGAAAAAAAATTTAAATTCTTTAGTTTCATTAGAGTTTTCTATTTATTCTTTATTTTCTTGACTTCTTTCTTGGGCTAACCTAGAGTGGATCTTAGGGGCTTTGTTAGCCCGTAACTCGGTACCATTGCCAACGTTCCATTCCATTTTTACTGCGATACCAATTTTTTAAGTTTGAAAGTTGTACTGAGATTACAACAGTGAGACATGCATGGTTATAGGCGAGTTGATAAAAAACTTCACCATGATAAAAGTTCATTGCAGGGAATGCTTGGGTATGTTTAACGAGTTGCGCAATTATGGTTGCGTGATAAATATAAAAATGTAGGAACTACAGCATCTTAATATTATATTTGTTATCTGATACATAATACTTTCATTTACACTCGCTTTTTAATATTCTTTTACAGTTGCGGAAATAAATTATCCAAAAATTTTCAGAGCACCCCAAAATTATTAATTGGGTTGAGTATATTTTTCGGGGAACTTTTTTCCGCAGCTGTACAGTATATGACATGTTTTGACACAAATGTTACGTATTCTTCAAAGAACCATAGTGAAATAAATATTCCTTGAAGTTACAGAGAAAGGATTAGTTTTAGTTTACTCAGTTTTAAGTTACTCGTTGGGATGATTTATTTGCGGGGTTTAAAGTTAAACGATTAAATTTCATCTTACACAAACGTTTTGTTACATAAAATTTGTAAAATATGACCTGAAATAACTTCTTATTTATTTATGACTGATGTAAAGTACTGATTGTACATGGGCGTCCGCAGGATTTTTTCCAAAAGTAGGGGTAAGACCACAACCTACGAACTCAGAGAGCGTCGTTTTTTGCAAGGTGGTTTCCCCAAAGAAAGTCTTGAAAATCAGATACCCGCAAACACTATTCTGTGGCATTTTTAATCTTATTTGTTTGTGGCAGTGAACGGAAAGATGACAGTAATTATGACACAATAATTATTGCCTTTCCCTAAAATCCTCCTATTTTTCTCTTTTCAGAGTTATTAATAGACTAAAATAAAGTATTTACATCTTAATAGTATTAATTTTTTAATACTATTTAAATATTATTTCATTATATAGGAATAATATAATGTTTAATATGAATACATACTGTATTAAAATGCTATGCCATACCATGATTTGTGCGAGTTTTGAAATTTTCTTCTGAAATTCTTGTCCTCCTTTAAGAACGTCGCATGATTATGTTACTAATTCCCTTCACAGCCTGTAAAGACAATGTTTTTGTCACTGCATACATACACATGTGTGTATATATATGTGTGTGTGTGTTTGATCGAATTGCTGGGAATTTAGCTCGAAAAAAGTGGGACATTCAGCAAATTGAAATTAAGTTTTAAAAAATTCATAATAAACATTCAATAATTCACAGGCCTGCGATGGGAAAACTTTTTTCAT
The DNA here is from genome assembly GCA_023014485.1 of Bathynomus jamesi. NCBI lineage: Eukaryota > Metazoa > Arthropoda > Malacostraca > Isopoda > Cirolanidae > Bathynomus > Bathynomus jamesi. The sequence continues at coordinate 110,444 of JAJOZX010004351.1, read as the reverse complement.
AATTTTAGCTGTTTACAATGTATTTTTGTGTGCTGAATTCGAAAAACACAATAAAAATGTCATACGACACAAAGTTATTTCACAAATTCGATTTTTTTGTGAAGCGACTTCGAGAAAATGCCAGATTTCCGGAAAGCCTTATTTAGCCTTTATTAAATTAAATTCAAGACTCTTATTGTGTTCTGGGTACTGTAGTAAGTTGTGAATCATGGCTAGTCGTGGATGTGTCAACTGTCCCGACAGCTTCTGCTACATATGCGGGGAATTTGTGATCAAGAAACATCAAAGAAACGTAACAAATTTTATTAGGCAAGTGTACCATGCCTACTTTGGAATGAAACTAGGAGGCCAAGACAAACCATGGGCACCACACAAAGTTTGTTTTATTTGCGTAGAGGATCTAAGGAAATGGTGTAAAGGCAAAAAGAAAGCATTCAGATTTGGTGTGCCAATGGTATGGAGGGAGCCAAAAAATCACTGTGATGACTGCTATTTTTGCTCTTGTGATGTTAAAGGCTATAACTCAAAAAATAAGAAAGCCATATTCTATCCAAATCTTCCATCAGCTTTTCGACCTGTTCCTCATGGGCCAGAAGTTCCAGTTCCGCTTCCACCAGAAACATTGGAAGATTTGCCTAGTAATTCTGGTTCAGATACTGATCATGAAGAGTTTCAGTGTGATATAGGAAGTCAAGACCCCCAGTTGTTCACTCAATCTGAACAAAACGATTTAGTGAGAGATTTGGGATTATCCAAGGAATCTGCTGAACTCTTAGGCTCCAGATTAAAAGAAAGAAATTTATTATCAGCTGGAACATCGATATATTTGTATAGAAGAAGAGAAAAGAAGTTTATTCACTACTTTTCACATGAGGGCAATTTAGTTTACTGTAGTGATATTGATGGTTTGGTACAGGCATTTGGCATTGAGTACAAAGCGGATGAATGGAGACTTTTCATCGACTCTTCTAAAAGAAGTCTAAAAGCTGTTCTTTTGCACAATGGGAACAAGTATGCCTCTGTACCTGTTGGTCACTCGGTACATCTCCAAGAAAGTTATGAGAATTTGGAATTGGTTCTTACAAAGATAAAATATTATGATCATCACTGGATGATTTGTGGAGACCTTAAGGTATTGTGCATGCTTCTGGGGCAGCAGGGAGGATATACTAAGTTCCCATGTTTCCTTTGTGAATGGGATAGCAGAGCAAAGAGTCAACACTGGGAGCAAAAACACTGGCCACAAAGAAGATCTCTAGAACCTGGAAGCAAGAATATTTTGCGTAAAAATCTTGTTAACCCAAAGAAAGTACTTCTAGCACCTCTTCATATAAAACTAGGCCTTATGAAACAGTTTGTTAAGGCATTAGAAAAAAGTGGAGAATGCTTTAAGTACCTCTGCAAGAAGTTCACTAACCTGTCAGAAGCAAAATTAAGAGAAGGTATTTTTGTAGGCCCAGACATTAGAAGACTGCTGTCAGATGAAAACTTCTTGTCTACGATGACTGAAGTAGAAAAAGAGGCTTGGAATTCCTTCAAAAGTGTGGTTACTAAGTTCCTTGGGAATAATAAGGACCCTGAATATGCACTCATTGTTGAAAACATGCTGGAGAAATTCAAAGCTTTAGGATGCTCAATGAGTATCAAAATTCATTTCTTGAATGCACACTTGGACTTTTTCCCAGAAAATCTAGGTGCAGTAAGTGAGGAACAGGGAGAACGTTTCCATCAAGACATTAAGGAGATGGAAAAGAGATACCAAGGCCGGTGGAACGTTAATATGATGGGGGATTATTGCTGGATGCTGCATCGTGAAAATCCGGAAGCAGCGCACAAAAGGAAATGCAACAGGCGCAGCTTCACTGGCAAAAGAAAACGGGACTACTAAGCCATTCCACTAAGTAAAGATGTAAGTATCCAAGTTTTATAGTTTTTTAAAATAAGTATATTCAGAAATGGTCAGGAAATAGGTTTCATGTGGTAATTCTTCACTACTTATTTTATTCAGTAACGTATTACAACATAAAAACGTCATAGCAAATTGTGAAAAAACTATACGTGATGGAGCAAATCTGAGGCCGTTTTTGGATTTAGCACCCCAAATTCCTATAAAACTAGCATACAATTTCAAAAAAGTTTTTAGGACCCTCAATTTTGCAGGCCTGTATAATTAAAGTGAACGTTAAAAATGTTTATTATTAACTTTATTATAATGTAAACATTTAATACTTCATTTGTTGAGTTTAATAGAGCTGAAGACTGACATCCCGAAATAGGTGGGACCATCATTGATTTTTTTTATGCTGGTAACGAATGTCGAAGGGAGGTAAAACTATTGTTTCAGTTGATTTCAGTACTATTAGTATTCGGGTGTGTCAGTGATTGTGCGTGTACTTACTACGTGAGAGGTATATGTCAAAGAAAATTGAATTTTACTTTTCGAAACATATCAGGTAGGTATCTCTTAAACTTTTATTTGAGCAGGAATAAAAGCGAATTACTTTGGGTACTTTTGTATTATCCTCCCAACACTAATTTTTTTTTATAATGGAAGGAAAATAAAGTACGTTAGCAAAACACTTTTAATTTTTAATCGTGATTCTGAAATTACATCATTAGTTATATGAATAAATATTCTTAACCTAACCTAACCTAACCTAACTTGAAGCCGGCTAACTACGGCTAACGCCTGCGGCGGGCTGTTTTTAACCTAACCTAACCTAACCAAACCAAACCAAACCTAACCTAACCTAATCCCAACACTAATTTTTTTTATAATGGAAGGAAAATAAAGTACCATAACCAAAACCAAACCAACATTATATAAAAAAATTAGTGTTGGGAGGATAATGCAAAATAACCTTACTTTGCTTTTAGGCGAAGGCTTCACGAGCGACTTTGTCGCTGCGACTTTGTCGCTGCGACGATGTTGTAACGACATATCGCAAAGAATAGGTACTATTGTTTCCTATGCGACACGACGAAGTCGCATGGAGGATTTGCTGTATTGTTCGAAGTGCGGTAGGCTACACAAATGACTTTGTCACAGCGTCATTGCCACGTGGCACTGAAAACGAAGCAATCACAGCGATTTGTCGTAGCCCCTGCAGTCATTATGAGTAGGCCCTATATAGACAGGAGGTAACAAAAATCCGGAATCCTAATGGAATTTAGGGTACTACTTACCTTTCCGGGTCCCGACAATGACCCAACCTTACCTTTCTGGGTTCCAAATCAAAATCTGTAAATTAACTTCAGCAACATATATTTACATAAGGATATCGTCATTCAATTAACCTCCTACTTCTACTAGTTAGGTTAATTGAATGCCCGGTTAGGTCAACTGTACGTCTTGACGATTGGTTAGGTTGTCGTGATATTTTCGTTAGTTTTAATTGTCAAAAATGATGGGTTATAACCTACAAGATCCGAAAGAGGTTAGAATGAATGGTTTCATTCACCGAGTACGTATCTAATATACTATTTCAGAAATGAAGCCTTATATATATATATATATATATAATATTATATATATATATATATATATATATGTAACAGTTTTTTTGCGCACACCTACAGGTCGCTACAATTGGTGTAGAACAATGCGGTTTTCACCATTCGATGCGTCTTTTATTGTGCAGTGCCCATGCTAAAAAAAAATTCCCTAACATAATTCCTTCCCTCCTTTTAGGGGTACAGTTCTTCCCATGCCTGTACACGCATTTTTTTAATTTTTCATTTTTAATCATAATTTTGGCATAAAATAAGTCAATATTTACTAAACATTTAATATCATTCGATTCACAAAAGATTTATTTATCGATTCAATTTAAAAAAAGTATATATTTTTAAAATTCATAAAGAACTTTTTGCAAAAACTAAAAACAAACATGCATTTTTAAAATTCAATGATTTTTATACAAAATATTTTGATATTTGTTATAATTTTAACATTTTTCGATTCACAAAAGATTTCTTTATCGATTCAATACAAAAAATTACATAATTAAAACGGGCAATTTAAATAAACACGAGTTTAAAGTTAAACGAGCCACACTCGAAATTATTTACCGTGACTTTTGTGCGTTTTATTACTGTGGCTTTTGTACAAATAATTTTACGTATACACAAACAATTTGATAGGATATTGATTTATTCTATTTTTTAGTTGTCATAGAAATACGTTAATTAAGTTATCTGATTAGATGCGCTTTTATAGTTGAAGATCATTTTTAGAAAATTATTTATTTTCCCCACTTTAAAATATTACAATTTCTATTAGGTATCCTAATATCATTATGCCTGTCGCTGTAAGTAAGAAAATAGCAATTATTTTCCATTTTATGAAAATTTCGGACCCCCTAGGCCTACAAAACCAATTTTCCCCTTTTCTTTATCAAAAATTGTTGATTTTCGGAAGTCTTTCGGTTATAAATTTGTACCAGTCTATTGTTTATCTATAATCTATATTATAATAAGAGAGCTGTCCGTCTGTCCGTCCGTCCGTCCGTCACACTTTCAGAAATTGTGAGAAAAAATTGTGAGAAAAAAATTCAGAAATTGTATTACGGGCGGCAATGTGAAGCTCAAGATTTTCATGACTGTGTTCTTTTCTGTAGTTTAGCCTGTCTGTTTGTCTGTTTGTGAAATTTATCCCGGGCAGTAATGGGGGAAGAGTGGGGGTGGGGGTAATGGGGGATGGGTAGGGTAATGGGGAGGGGTGGGGGTAATGGGGGAGGGGGTTAGCCCCCGAGTTTCAGGAATGGGGGTGAGGAGGTTTTGGGAGATACCAGATTCAGAAATGTTGACACAATGTGAAGCTCAAAATTTTCACGGCTGCGTTCTTTTCTGTAGTTTAGCCTGTCTAACCGTCAGCGAAGCGACGGGAACTGTAATAGTAATAATAATAATAAAAAGGCGTGTGTGTGTGTGTGTGTGTGTGTGTGTGTGTGTGTGTGTGTTCCAGCCATCAGCCATAACTCCAAAATGGAAGCAGTTACAAACATGAAACTTCACACACATATTGATTAGGTCCCGAGGTTGTTGTTGTTGTTTAGCCGATCAGCCCACCCTGATCGAGCAAGCCGGCGGCATGTAGGTAACCGATCGCCCTCTTCGGAGTGGACCAGAGGTTCAGCGCACTAGTGATGTTGTGTTGTGTTCTATGTTGTGCTAGAGCGGTACAGTCTGTCATAATGTGTTCAATTGTTTGTGGTGTGTACTGGCACAGGTGGCAGGTGTCGTCTATGGAGTTGTCTAGTCTGTGTTTATATGTTAGTAAGTTGGGGTGATGTCCACATCGGAATCGTGCTAAGTTAACTCGATCCGATCTGCTCAGGCTGATCTCTGACCTGTTAATGGGTGGCGGCTTCGCACATAGGACCGCATTCGGACCGAGTCGTGTCAGTGCTTTGTGGGTTAGGTGTGTGTGTGTGTTTTCTGTACTGTGTGATGTCTGTGGGGCGTGGTATGGAATGGAGTATTTGGTTATAATGTCTCTCTGGGGTTACTTTAATGGTGCGAGGTGTCGGTGCGTGATTGTACATGTAGTGGCAAGGGTGTTGTGGGTTAGTTGTCGCTGCTGCCATGAATTGTGTTCCCCTCATGTCTAAATGTTCCCTAACTTTCAGTATTTTTGTTTCTGTGTGCAGGTGTTCTATTGGTGTTGTTTGAGTGCATCCTGTAATGATACGAAGTGCGTTGTTTTGTATTGTCTGTAAGGTGTTTATGTGTGTGTTTGAGATAATGGGTGCCCAGCATGGGCTAGCATAGTCCATAACTGAGCGAATATATTGTTTGTATATGAGTGATGTTGTTTCCTGCTGGTGTCCAAAGTTTGTGCCTGTTAGTACCCTAAGCGTGTTAAGTCTTGACGTACATTTGTTTTTAATATCCTGAATGTGGTTTGCAAAAGATAATGATGTGACCCCAAGTATTTTGGTCCTGTGATTGTGTGGAATGTTGATGTTGTTTAGTGTAAGCTGTGGAATTACCTGGTGTTCTTTTGTGTTGCTTGTAAGCAAGGTGATGGTTGATTTTGTGGGCGCTACTTTGAGTCTATTGTGTGTGAGCCAGTCTTGTATACTGTTTATGTATGTTTGTAGGTTATTTGTAGCGGTGTCGATGTTGTTGTGGGTGGATGTTAGAGTGATGTCATCTGCATATGATGATAAGGTAAGCTTGTTATCTATGGGTGTTGGAATGTCATGCATGTATAAGTTGAAGAGTGTTGGTGAGAGAACAGAGCCTTGAGGGACCCCGTTCGGAAAAAGCTTGTTTTTGGATGACTTGCCATTAAATGTGACATGTGAGTATCTTCCTGAAAGATAGTTGCTCAGCCACCTTTTGGTGTTATTGTGCAGGTTTGTGTTGAGTATTTTGTTTATGAGAGGGAAGCGTGGGATAGCATCAAATGCTTTACTAATGTCTATTGTTGCTAATAGTATACGTTGAGCTGGTCGTCTGGAGTTGATGCCATCCATGATGTGCTGCGTGAGGTTAGTGAGTAATGTCGTGGTTGAGTGGTGAGGTCTGAATCTATGTTGAGTAGGCGATAGTGGAATGTGTGGGTTGGTGATTTGTAAGATTAGTCTTTCTGTTACTTTGGAAGGTGTGCATAGTAAAGTAATGGGTCTATAGGAAGCTGGTTCTGTTGGATTTTTGTTTGGTTTGAGTAGTGTAATAATTTTACCTTGTTTCCATATGTCAGGAATAATACAGTGTTGGTATGAATATGTGCTGATATTTGTGAGAGCTAGTATTCCTTGTGGGCCCAAGTGTTTAAGGTGTATGTTAGATATGTTGTCTGGTCCAGTAGCCTTCGAATTCTTAATGTTTTTGATGATCTTGGTGGTCTGGTCTGTATTGAAGGGTGTAATGGTTGTGTCGAGTCTGTAGGTTTTCTTGTGTCTGGCTGTTTGTCTGTCTGCGTGTTTCTGGTTGTTGTCTCTGTTTAAGTGACTTATCTTTGCGTAGTGATTAACTAGAATGTTAGCTTGTTGTGTGTATGTTGGGATATTATTTTGGCTGCGACAGATAGCCGCGTGTGAGGTGTGAATGCCGCTGTTAGAGTGGGTAATGCCGTTTATAGTTTTGTATAGCCTGGATGTATCTGTGGAGTGGTTTAATGTTGTTATGAATTCCCTGAATGTTTATGTTTGTTTTTCTTTGAGTTTGTTGTTTATTTCTGTGTTGAGCTGTTGTATCTGCTGTTTTATGGCTTCTGTGTGTGGGGTTTGTGTGTTATATTTGAGGTTGTTACGTTGCCTTATGAGGTGGGCTATTTCTCTAGTGTAATTTGGGTTGTATTTCCTAATGTTGCCCTTCGGTATGTATTTGTTTGCATTATTGATGATCTGATTAAATGTCTTGAGTGTTGTATTGATGTTTATGATGGGTGTGCTGTTTAATGTGGTGAATTGTTCCTCAGTCTGTATTTTGAACTGTTCCCAATCAGCTTTCTTGTAATTTCTGTAAGTGTGCCTAAGGCTGTTGGGGCAGAGTGTAGAATGTGTTGTAATGATGATGGGCAGGTGGTCTGATGACAGTTGTTTTTCTGTTCTCCATTGTGTATGTGTTGCTAGTGAGGGGGAACAGAACGTTATGTCTGGGGAGGAGTTTGAGTATCCTGCTTGATGTGGTATGTGTGTATGTTCTTCTGTATTGTTAAGAATGAAGAGGCTGTTTAGTTGTGTGGCTATGTTGGCGCCTCTGGTGTTGCTTTGGTTGTGCAGGTACCAACTAGTGTCTTTGGCGTTGAAGTCTCCTCCTAAGATGACATTAGTGAGAGAGGCCAGATTGTGTAACTGTAACTAGGTCCCGAGGTTGTGCACGTGGGTGTTAATAAATTAAATAATTAATTTTAAAACATTAAATGACGTCATCAAGATCATTACGAAACCTATGGTAAAATTATTGAATACCCGGTTAGGTTCATTGAATGCCAGGTTAGGTCATCTGTACGCCCTTGACGATTGGTTAGGTTAAGTCGTGATATTTTCGTTGGCTTTAACGAAAATATCATGACTTAACCTAACCAATCGTCAAGGGTGTACAATTAACCTAACCGGGCATTCAGTTGACCTAACCGGGCATATATATATATATATATATATATATATCGTTCAACATCCACCCCGGCAACGCCAGGTCGCTCCGCTTCATTACTATTATAATTTAGCAAAAATGTGTCTGCCTGTCTGTCCACAGAAAAAACTTACGTTTCTGAACCGATTTCGACCAAATTTCGTATGGTGGATGGGGATGATGAGTAATGAACGAAAATATATGTGTGACCAGCCCCTCCCCACCACCACCACCACCAATTACTGGGCCCGAGGGCCCCCAGCACCGCGATAAAACTATAGAAAAGAACGCAGCAATGAAAATCTTGAGCTTCACATTGTGTCAATATTTGTGAAGCTTAAGATTTTCATGACTATAGTTTTACTGACCAAATAATTGAACCCCCAGTAATTGTGGGGGTCGCAGGCCCCCAATTACTGGGGGTTCAATTATTTGGTCAATAAAACTATAGAAAAGAACGCAGCAATGAAAATCTTGAGCTTCACATTGTGTCAATATTTGTGAAGCTTAAGATTTTCATGACTATAGTTTTATTGACCAAATGATTGAACCCCCAGTAATTGGGGGCCTGCGACCCCCCACTTACTGTCGGTTCAATTATTTGGTCAATAAAACTATAGAAAAGAACGCAGTCATGAAAATCTTGAGCTTCACATCCGAGTTCATCGTATCAAGATTTGTGAAGTTTTAGATTTTCATGGCTGCCTTCTTTTTTGTAGTTTTATTGACCGAATAATTGGTTCGCCAGTAATTGGAGGGCCGCAGGCACCCCAATTACTGAAGCCCAAGGTGAGAGGAATAGGAACGATATCCAGATAAAGGGCTATTGATGTTCAAAATAAAATACACCGTAGGCCCACAATTCGGTTTGGGTCGAAGGTCCAAGCACCGCAGATCTAGCAAAATCGGCGCGTAGCGGCGATCTTTTGCTAGTTACTCACAATTGTAGGTTTGCAATAAATATATGTTGGGACCTGGAAAGGTTATTTTAGTCGGAATATACGTCGGGACCCGGAAAGGTAAGTAGTATCGAATTTAGTTTAATTTCATTAAATGTTCAAAGAGCATTACATGGAGAAGGGGGGGTAAATCTCTAGGAGCGCTCCATTTTTCAATATTAAACATACTCATAAAACATATACCATTTGAAAGCTCACATTTTTATGAGTCTAAAAATGTAGTAATCCAAAAGTATCAATAGCAAATAAAAAGTACTGTAACTAGGTTTAAATATAAAACCCTATACCGATCAATTTGTGATGCGTGATCTTTACGGGGGCTTTGTCCCCGTACCCCCGAGACCTAAATTATACAAATGATAATGTAATAACATATTCATGTTAGGTTAGCGTAACAATTACCAAAAATACCATCTTACAACACAGACTGAAGATTTATAACTTAGCCAACCTTTATAATGTAGTTAATGACGTCACGCGTCAAACATTTAATTAAATCGTTACTTTTTATTTGTTATTGATACTTTTGGATTACTACATTTTTAGACTCAGAAAAATGTGAGCTTTCAAATGGTATATGTTTTATGAGTATGTTTAATATTGAAAAATGGAGCGCTCCTAGAGATTATCCGAAGGGGGCAGTTATTTCTCTGATCCTGAAGATCAGGGCCCCCCCAGCCTTCTTTAGTTAGCCTTATAAAGCTAATTAAAGAAAGCTGGGGGCCCTAATCTTCAGGTAATGCGATTTCTTAAACCTGATACTTTGGAAGGTTTGTTTTTCTCTCTTAACTGATGTAAAAGCATATTTTTCTGCTGAAACCCACCAGGGTAAATCTTGCTTTTAAGGCAGCACACCAACAACGTATCCTACATTAATAACACTTGTATCAATAATTAATCGATAGAGCAGAAGAAATGGATCACCTGAAGATCAGGGTCCCCACCCTCAATTACAAAATATCTTCGTTAAAACTAACAAAAATATCACAACTTAGCCTAACCAATCGTCAAGGACGTATAGTTGACCGAACCGGACATTCAATTTATTATATTTGGTATTGTAAAGCAAAAAAACAAGAATACATTGGGGGCCCTGATCTTCAGGTGATCCAAAAAAACTATATATACACCTTACAGCTATGAATTTTTCATAAAAAAAATTACAATTTTAAGAAATGTATAAAAATTGAATGCATTTCGTACAGTGGTTGCGATTGTAGTAGTAGTAGTAGTAGTTTTCATTAATGCTTATTTGTTGCCTGCTCCGACCTAGTTTAGTCGAATTATTGAATGCTCGGGTAGTAGGGCGGGTCGTACTCAGGTGACAACATGAATCTGAAGGAAATCCTACCATCAGGGGTGTCTAAATTATGTGTTTTTACATGGGGAATTCAAATATGAGCTTCTTTTTTGGATAGGATAACTCTAACCTACATCATTTTGTATTTCTAAATTGCCAATTTTACCCTTTTGAGCCCCTTTATAATATATTAAAAGATATAAGGTAAATTATTTATATTGACAAGGCCAAATCAACTTTACATATATTTATTAATAGGTGAACTGCATGTATATTAGGGCGGCTCGTTTTTACACTTTTTTCGATATTTGATTGGGGGTAGTGCGGAAAAGTTGCGATTTGGAGAGAAAATAAAGTGTGTAAAATTTTTTTGATCTACGTCAATACCTTCCGGTGGCGGAGAGTCCTTAAAAATCGAAAAATAGGCCTAACGGGATAGATTGGAAAATGGTTTTAAAGACTTACAAAATAAACAATAAAAATTTCAGCACAATCTGTTAATAACTTCCGGTGGCGTCTTAGCCGTTAAAATATCCAAAATATTGATTTAAAGCAAGTTTTAACAAGATGTTATACAAATGTTAATTCCGGTATATTTCTGTGCAAACAACCCTGAGAACACTATTATAGGCTTGAATAAATTAATAGCAGTCATTGAACAATGAACATTATATAAAAATTATATAAAATTATATAAAAAATTTATGTGTTTTTAGGCCTATTTTTCGATTTTTAAGGACTCGCCGCCACCGGAAGGTATTGACGTAGATAAAAAAAATTTTACACACTTTATTTTCTCTCCAAATCGCAACTTTTCCGCACTACCCCCAATCAAATATCGAAAAAAGTGTAAAAACGAGCCGCCCTAATGTATATCACTGGATATAATTACAAAGATCATTCTCCTGACATCTTGAACTTTGCCAGGTTGCACAAATCCTGCTTTGACTCAGACTTGGACATCAGCTTCCTGCTGGTCTCCTGAGCCCTGATCCCTCCATTCCTCTTTTCCTGCGAGAAGTACTTAGCAGAAGCCTCAGTCACCATTTTAACAACCCTCTCAATGCTTTGTGTGTGGCAAGGCCAGTTGCGCACCTCCATTGGGGTGTTGATGAAGTTTTTCACCTCTGAGGTGCTTAGAGAGCAGGTGAGAGGTGGCTCTGACACACCTTCTGGCCAGCTGATCAAGTCACCGATGCTGGAAGCATCACAATTGATGTCAGGTGTCCTTCTGCTCCTAACAGAGGAGTCCCCCAGCTGAGTGTCCGCGTCCCCCTCTCCCCTGATGGCCAGGATTCTCTCCACCCCTTCAATCCTCTCGTTCTGATCCTCAGAGCAGAGTAGTGTTTGGAGGATGACTTCACTGTGGGCATACCAATCAGATCTTCTCACAGTTGGCATCACAATATCCAGCACCTCCTTTCTCTGGGACTTGAGGCAGTCCAGCTGAAAGAGGATGTGCCTAGGCCCTTCGATCCAGGAGTGCTTGACCTTCACGTTGAACCAACATGGGTAATACACTCCAATGATGAATTCCACAATGAATTGCAGAATCTTCAGGTTCTTTCCTTTAAGTCCGTGCTTTGACACCCAGAGCCTGAGAAGTCTGTTCGCTGTGGTGAGCCAGCGGCTGTGGTTTACTGGTCCTATCTCTAACAGAGCCAGCCCTGCAGGAAGTACTCCATCCCTGACTGCACAGACAATTTTATAGCCATAGTATTGATCAGTTGAGAGATCTTGAATGACCTTGTCACGAAGCTTGATCAGTGGAGGGCCAACAGAGATTCGGGTGAAATTTGGATTGATATCAAAGTCTGCAGCAGAATCAAGGAGCTTTCCTATTGGCCCGGATAATTTTTTGTCTGACAGAGTAGGGCCATCAAGGTCAACAATGAGATGGCGCAGGGAAAGTTCAACAGTGTGCAGGTTGCACACCAACCAGACCAGCTTTCTCCCCAGGTGCAGCTCCAGCTTCCGCATTACTCCAGCTTTCACACCAGTGTTGACATTTGTTGAGTCTCCTCCAATGGCCAACAAGGTCTTATCATAACCCCTCTCTTTCAGCCAGGCAAACAGGACCTTAGCAATCTTCTCCGCATGTGACTCCTCTTTAGTTGCTTTCTCTGGGGTAAAGTGGAACAGATAGTAGCTGCCAGGCTCACTAACAACACTATAGTGTTCTTCCTTGATCTTTGCGGGAAAAGATTGGTCACTGCCCTCAGCTTCCATCATCACATTGGTCAGGTCAATCCGCCCGTCAAAGAGGATGCAAGAGATCCCCCCCTCCTCCCTGCACTTCTTCTCGAACTGTTCCCCAGCTCTCTCATCAACTTCTCCTGTGCTCTCTTGACCTTGCTCTTATCAATCACTTTACTTGTATTGTCTTCTGTGATGATTCCTGCGTCAATCAGAGCTGCTGTTGCTATCGCTGCAGTTGGCCTCAGCCCTATGCCATACCTTACATAGCAAAGGCAATGTTTTGAATCTCATCATAGTTTTCTGTACCTTTGCCGAAGCTGCTGGCTCAGGGTCAGTTTGAGGGAAGAGCTCAACTTCAGGAACAAACTCATCTTCATCACCACTACTCTCCAATTCCAGATCCTCATCACCATCTGCCAAAAATCTCTTAACATCCTTCCTAGCTGCCTTCTCTGCTACTGCAGCACTTTCCTCCTTGCTCCTTCTCCTTTTCTCTGCCTTCCTTTCCATCCACTGCCTTTTCAATGTCCTCACCTGTCTCTTGTGCTCTGGTAGATCAGGACCCCCTATTTGGTGGGGTCCCTTACTTCCAACCTTCTCTTTCTGTCCCTTGACGTAGGCAATATCTTTCACAGGAATCTTTTTCTCTCTGCTGCAGGAACAGTTAATGTGGGCTTGGATAACACAGCCCTCACAGCCTCCCCCCTCACAACTGGTAATCTGACACTTGCAAGTCAAAATATCAAAGAACTTGTCTAACTTGACAATGAACCTCTCTTTGGCATCAAGTTTGCCCTTCCCAAGAGAAAACTTCACTGCCTGATTCCAGACCTCCTTGAGCTTGGACATGATGGTCACTTTTTCATTGATAACAGGTGGCTTGAAAAGAGCATTAGCTTTGCTCCACTGACAAATCAGACCAGGGTAGATGTCACTCACCAGCTTGTCCACTGGGTAGTTCCTCCTGTCATCTTCACTTTGCTTCCTCAAGTAGATGCCATACCTCAGGATATCCCTCACAGTTGGCAGTTCAGACACCAACAGCTCCCGGCCAGTGCCAACAAGATTACTCAGATGAGAACTTGATTTCGTCCTTGTTCTGACTTGAGCCATTTTCTTAATGAGTTCACACTGAAATAAAAACAATAATACAACAGTTAAGTATCCACTACAGACAGGTATTAACTCTTTTCAGCGCAAAATTCTTGGTTAAAAAAAGAGCTGAAATGGGCAAGAACAAATTTATCTGCAAATGCTAAACACATTATGCTTTTTTGGTTTCAAATGTTATAAAATGCTAATTTATCTGTTGTCTGTAATGCAAATAATTTGTTCATGTACTCTAAAAAAACTAAAGAAACACATCCTAAAAATATTCTTTAGAACATTGAAATAGGCCTCATACTGCTCAGTTGTACTAAAAATGAACCACCTAATTTTAGCTCAAATCAAAGTTGTTAATTAAATTTTGCTCAATGTATCACTATAATATGCGTAGAAATAGCTTTTTCTAAAATATAACAGAATAATACTCACATGTGAACAGTAACAAAAAAAATATCAGTAGATAATCACTAAATCCCCTCACTGCAAGCCGAGGTGGTAAAATAGCTTCATAAATCATGAGTCACTTCAAATATTTCACAAAACGTTTAGAATGTTCTGAAACGTTACATTCTAGCCTCTGAGAAAGGTGGCTCAGAAAATGGCCTTATGCGCGCCAGAAAACCGTCAAAATATTTCATATACCAAACTGTATGATAATTACAATTAAGTGGAATGGCACACCTTTTTATTTGAGTATTTAAATATTATTATTATTATATGAATTACATTATATGTGTTTGTATGAATTAGTTAGAACAATGCTCTATGAGAGATAACGTGAGCAGCCATGGTAGAAAACGTGAGAAGACATATTCTGGGGTAACTACAATAGTAAAATAATCAACAATTTAATAATAATCAACTGCAAAATGATGTAGGTTAGGGTTATCAGAATTAAATATTTTCTTCAGAATTGTGTTCTATACACCAAAATATGTCATTTGAACACCCCTCTCCATTGATTTAAAAAAAATGCATAGTATGACCCGCTACCTACTCGGGTAGGTGAACTGTAAGTCCTTGAAGAATGGTTACGCTTAGTCGTGATATTTTTGTTAAAACTAACGAAAATATCACTTAACCTAACCAATCGGGAAGGGCGATTGACATTGGGGGCTTTTATCTTCAGGTGATCCGAACTTTGTTTACCACCTCTACTATTCCAAATATTTCGAATAGAGCTGGAAGAAAACTGGGTACTTTTGCATTATCCTCCCAACACTAATTTTTTTTTATAATGGAAGGAAAATAAAGTACGTTAGCAAAACACTTTTAATTTTTAATCGTGAAATTACATCATTAGTTATATGAATAAATATTCCTAACCTAACCTAACCTAACATGAAGCCGGCTAACGCCTGCGGCGGGCTGTTTTTAACCTAACCTAACCTAACCTAATCCCAACACTAATTTTTTTTATAATGGAAGGAAAATAAAGTACCATAACCAAAACCAAACCAACATTATATAAAAAAATTAGTGTTGGGAGGATAATGCAAAAGAACCGAAAACTGTTTACTTCCTCTTTTTGAGCGCATTTTCCCAATCAACCATGAAGTGAAATCACTTTTTCAAGCATCGCATACAGAAATGTATTTGTACAAGTTCAAAAAAATAGGCGATAAACTAAATTTTCACGATTCCAGATTTTTCTTCATTTTGTTTGAATATTTCAACCTCATGCACATTTCTGATCCATAAGAGATACGAACTGAACCTGACGTGTTAAGAAAGTTTATTTTAATGACCAACACAATAAAAAACTAGGTTGCTGGTTGCCTATTGCCGTACTGATTTGTTCTTAATACAGAGTTACAGAAATTTAAGGTTTGATAATTAAAATGTTGTATAAACCTCCTGATTATAATTTGAGATGCTGAATTAACTTATGAATAAGGGGATTCTAAAATGAAATTGGGAGGCATTTGTTTCCAGCAAGTATATTGATAACGTCAAAAGTTAGACTAGTATTTAGTCAAACGGAAATTAATATTGTATTTTAAGAATAAAATTCAAGAATCTATACGCAGTTAAGAGTATAGCCCCTAATTACTAACTTAACTTAACCATCCTTAATCAACCTAACCTAACATATTACTAAGATGTTATGAACTTGTCACTGAACTGAGTGTGGATTCTTGAAATTCACCATTTTAAAGTTCATATGATACGTGGATGATAAAAATACCCAAGAAATGGTTACAAATTCTTGTAAGTTCACTGAACCCTGACAGTATAAAACAATTAGGTTAACCAAGTAAATACAGCATTAGGTGATTAGCTTGAAGGTCCCAGTCTATTAGTCTAGAATCTAGATTATAGATGGCAATCTGAGCTGAAGCCGGCTACCAGCAGTATCTTATCCCAGCAAATGTATCTACGTAAATTACACTGGTCAAGAAAGATTTTGGAACGTGCTAAAATAGATGATTTTAACTAATTCGAATACGCTGACTTCAAAAATATCACCAAAACGCTAAAGTTAAGAATAGTAAACAATTTAAAAAGAAAATAAATAAATTGCTTATTAGATTGGACCACAGATCAGACAGAGGTCATAGCTGATAGCATAGCATTGAACGCAAAGTTGGCAGATGATGAATTAGCTGCTTGCTTCAGGGAAGTTGTGAAGGGATTCTTGGGAAACATGAAAGAAGATACGTACGAGAAAATAGTATCAAACCTATTGGATAACTACAATCGTATGGGCTGCAGAATGTCTTCAAGAGTCACTTTCTGCACTATCATTTAAACTTCTTCCTGAAATCTTGAGCGCTGTCAGTGATGAACATGGCGAGCGATTCCATTAGGCCATTTCTACGATGGAGCAGCGTTTCCAAGGTAGATGGGACCCACGAATGATGGGTGACAACTGCTGGTTCCCACAGAGAGAGAGGGTGAGTGACTCAGAATACAAAATAATCAAGCTGCACGCCAGTTTTTGCAAAAAACACAAGTCATTGGAAAAGGGTTACAAGTTTAATAATACCTACAGTTAGAATATAAAACTTTGTCGCTGAAAATAAATTTAATACTGATGAATATTTAATTTCTTTTGGAATTGCCCTATGATAACATACTTGCCAACATTTTGAAAAGCAAAAGCTGTGGGATTTGTAATCGATGCCAGGGTGTCCGGGAGCATGCCCTCCCCCATCCCAGGAAATTTTTAAAAATCTATCCTCAATGATACTCTAATGCATTAATGAGCATAAAAGGTTTGGGTAATTATGTGTTTTAAGTAACTCAGTCATTTTACACACCAAAATACATTTTTCTAGTAGTATTTGATGTGATTTGTTCAAATATGACCTCCATTTCCGTCGGAAATGAGATCCAACAAAGTTATAGTCCAACAAAGTTATAGTACTTTGAAGTTTGGCTCATTTTCAAGGGAAATGGAAGTCAAAATCTAAGCAAAACACATCAAATATTACTAGGAAAATGTATTTTGGTATTAATTAACCTAACCTAACCTTACCTAACCTTACCTAACCTAACCCTGGCTAACCTAACCTAACCCTGGCTAACCTAGCCTAACCCTGGCTAACCTAGCCTAGAGTATATTAAATCCTCAAAATAATATTCGCACCGTTCACATGTCATCGCCACAAACATCTATCAAAAACTAACAGAAGTAGACTAGCAACTTAAAAGGCCTAAGAACTTAAAAAATCTAGCTCATATATCATGTTCTCATGACGTCACCAATCAAAATATTGGAAGGGCGGGAAAAAAAATGCAAAAATGTCATAATATTCAAATGTACATAATTTGTTAAGTACGCATCTGCGAGCATAGTGACTTATATGAAAATGATGAGAAAATTATGCTTTAATATTTTATAATTATATTTGCTTTTGATATTCTGAGTGCGATAAAACTCATATTAACCAAGGTTTGATATTATTTGCATGCTGTTAGTGTTGATAATGTGAAAATCGGTAGCTTGTTGGGAGTGAGATATGGCATGCGGGGTGGAGTGGTACACGGTACAGTATTTTAATTTTTGGTTAGTATACAGAGCCCTGGTTTGATTAGAATGCTTAATGGTTCACCATTGTTCAGACTACACATTAAACTCGGTCTATTTTCTGTATGATGCAGCTTGTATGTACTTATATCGGAGGTTAATCCTATTGATTAGGCTACTGTTAAAAATAGACTGCGGACAGAAAGGGCATGTGCCCTCTAATTCTGGATAATTTACCTTTGTGATAAATGTTCATAAACACAATTTGCAAACTTATTTCAACAAAGCCGCAGCATCGGGCGTGTTAAATTAACTTACTCTACTTCCTCAGGGAGGGATTGTATTTGTCCATTAAATATGCGTACGAAATATAGGCCAACCCCTTTTGGAAGTCTTGGAAACGGGAAACTAGCCTATAGGCCCATAGGGGAAAAATTCGCGTACACTCCTCACGCAGTGACAAAACTTTTTTATAATGTTTATTTGTTTAGTTTACTTTTTTCCATAGCATGCGCAACATAATTTCTGGGAGTCAATATTCGAACAAGGGGAAGTTGTCCATGTGTTGCTGCGGATGCAGTTTGCGAGCTGGAACGCTGACCATCGGATGGTTTTGTTTGGTGAGTAAATCTCTCTCTAAATCTAATACGGACTTAACCCTTTAAGCCCTGAATTTTTTGTAGGGTTAAGTTATGAATGCGTGTATTTGAAACGTTAGCAATTGGCATCTTCAGTCCTTAAAGGGTTAAGTTGAAGTACTGGAACTTCAGCGACTCTGTATCGTGGGCACAGTGTGAAATTTAGTAACCAGTCAGGAAGGCCAGAAATTGGCACGGTGCCCAGGCCATCCAATGCGGATCACTGTACTAACTCCAGTATTATTTTTACCAGCATCATGCGGGTTCGAAACTCCCGACCTAAAAGTGTGTTCAATTCGCGTATAGGGAAACTGTTACCCACTAAGCTACGGATGATGGCCAGCGTAAGGTTTATCCGTAATAAAGATATTTATAAAATAGAAGAAAATTATGTGAACAATTAAAAAAGTAAAAATTTTTTAACGCATCAAATTGAATAAATATTAAATGTGCAGTCGTAATTCTGAAAATGGAGATGGTCACGCTTTTCAATATAGGTAGCTTCTCGACTGGTCTAAATGAAGGGGGAAATTAATTATTGTATTTATTTCAATTAAGCAGTTTTTATCGAAGTAAGAGAATTTGTGTCCACACTAAAATTACTCGACACGGTGGCATTTTTTTTTTTTTAATTACAGGTTATGGGCTGTATGTGTGTAATTATTTAAATATTTCACCTTGAGAGGTGGGTGGGTGTAGGTATTTGCCAATATATTCCTCGCAGAAATACTGTAATTCACTGAGGTACGTTGTTGCCACTTTACAACACCGCTTCCCGTAAGCTCGGCGAAGTTGCGTAATGGTAGGAGAATGAATGAATGTTCTCTGCGTCCAGGTGCAGTAACGATTCATCGTTCAGATCCCACGTAAAACTGAGAATTCCCCTCAGTCGCGTGACATTGGCCGTTACGATGAAGGCTGAACTGACCCAAATATTAATGACAAATTGGTAGTTTTTCTCAATTGTTCCCATTTACTGTAAATTCGTAAACGTAACGTATCGGATGTCGTGTATATATTTGCAGATATTACTCGAGAGTAGATGGGTTTGCATAGGCCTATACGGTGCGTCCTTTTATATTTTTCTGCATTTTAAAAAATGTTTGAAAAAAATATCAAATTTTATCATTGTTTTAGGTGTAATTTAATGTAATGAAAAGAGCCTATTTTACTGTACTTCCAGGATTTAACTCGTCAGTCCAAAATGTCTTAAACTCGTTTAGATTTTGTAATTTTTCTTTTCACTTTACCTAATTTACTGATTACCTAACTTCTGCCTTGTATAAATATTAATTGCAATGTCAGTCTGAAAAATGCGTCCTGCGAAAGGCAAATCTATTTTGGGTGCATAATGAATACTGAAAAGAAGGGACGAGAATAACACACAACATTTAGCGTTAAATATTCGGTTAAAAAATAAAGTATTTAGCGACAGCATTTAACATGTAGCCTTATACATGTTAAAAGGCGCCGCTAAATACTTTGTCACAGTTCATAAAATGGTAACCATTTTATTATTATAGACTAAAATATTCTTCACGCATCACAATTTGTAAAATAGCCGAAATTGCTTTTACGTGCTGCAGACAAGAGCCGTGTGTCACTGGGCGACGCTGGGCGAAACTTGGAACTCGATGAATAAACTCGATTCAGCGTCACGCGGACATAAAGCTTACTCGTTTGAACAACATTTTGTCCATATAAACTTTGCTCCAAACCTTTTTGTAGTGAACGAATTTGTTCAATGTTAACAACAAATTATTCGTGACGACGTTCTCTATCCTTTGGTCTAAAGTGCGTGTGGTGGTTTCTTTCTGAAAAAAGTTTTTCTGCAGAAGAGCTGTCCGGGAAGTGCTAGTCTAGTCGGGTTCAAAAACGTGAATGAACAATAAAAGCCTTGTCTGAATGGACGATAAAAGCGGGCCACATTGTGGCCAGTGTGGTAACACTGCTTCCCGTCGATCAGTAAAGTTGTGACGTTTGGTCAGGGTATTAAGTGAATAGAGGACCCCACCCTTTGCACAGATTATGTAGCGAGCCGTGGTTCGAATTGGATATAAAGCTGCATCTCCCTTCTGTCATAAAATTTTAGATGTTGCGAAGGAGCTAGGTTAAACGAACCCCATCAAGTAATAGTTGTATAAAGGTAACAGCCAGGAAGCTCGCTTTCCAACAATGTTTGGGTGAGAGTAGTCGAAGGGTCGCCTTTAGCCCGAGTATTAATACGGTAAACAGCCAACACAGCCTAACTCGCTGCTATATTTGGTCTATCAAATTTAATAGGATATTGATTAATTACGTAGTTAACTTTTATTTTATTTGTGTGACTCCTTGTAGAGACATTGGGTCTGGAAGTAGTTGGATGGGAGACCCTCCTCTACGTCCATTGGCACCGCAAACATTTTTCTTTATCAAACTTAGTCATACGTAGATCTATTTCACTTTTTTTTTTTTTTTCATTTTGCAGATTTCTTCAATCCTTTGGATCATTGACGTAGCAAGAGGTTAGTTTGCTTAGCTTCTCTATTTAATTAGTGTATATTCAGAAATAAGAACTATGTAATATTAATTTCCACTATTAATAGCTTGTACATGTACTGTCTGAACTTTGATTTCAGTTTAACACAATTTTAACACAATTTTAACACCAATGATAATTAATGTAAAACTAAATGATTCAAGTTCCATAAAAAAAATCTATAGTTATTACTGCAAATAAATGTATTTAAAACCCATTACCAATTCTACATTGTGTGAACCACCAGGATTAAAGTACGATCTGAACTTCACATCAGTGTTTTAATAAAATGGAGATTTCCTTATTTTAAAGTAAAATTATACTCCACTTATACTCCACAACTTCATACTCGCCTTAGTAAATTTCCCACGAGTCTAAATATTTCGTGTACCATTGTAGTATTTTTCATTTTCGGAGATAATACAATGTTATAGCAACTGTACAAGTTGTATTTTTATTTAATATTTTATTCTAATTCTCACACTTAATGAAAGTTATCTAATGTACAGTAAAAGTTTGGGACTGTGTGCGTTTGTTCAAACGGACCTACACCCATCTGATTGACGAGACCATAACATAAACACTAAAAACGAACTTCTGCTAACTCAACGTAACTCGCAAAGGGCCACAATATAGCCTACTTGTTGAAAGAATGTGAAGTCTATTAGATGTAATCCAGGTTCAGATGGGTTAGCTTACCCATTTTGACATTTTTGTATTCCGATTCACAGCTTTTCCTCCCTTTTAACGTATTTGATTTATTGCAGCAAGAGGTTATTCGGTTTCATACGTGGGCATAGGAAGCCTCATCATCACCATCCTTACTGCTATTTTCAGCCTGATTGGAGTTTACAAGGTATACGTCGATCTTTGCTGAAACGAATTGTACAGTTATGCAATTTAAATGACTGACTTTGTTCATTTGTTCCCATTATGTATAGAAAATATTACATATGTTCTATTAAGTATATTGGTTTCTTGTTTTTCATCTTAATGATTTACAAATTACTGAATTTTAGTTTAAACGGGAAATCAGAGGGGGGCCAGGAGGGCTACTTGGCACGGGCCTCAAGCTCAAAAGGGGACCCCAAATTTAGACGCTTGTTAAATTTTTGGTCATTTGTTAAGTTTCGCGCTTGTTTTTTATGTGCCTCCCTATCGGACCCAAATGTGACTCTTAGCTTAGAGGTGCAAATTTAAGCAGGTAAGAGATGTGATTTGGTAAAAGACAAATTTTTTAATTGATATGGATTTTGTTATAAAAGTGTTAAAAATGTTAATAAATATTAATAAATATTAATAAAAATATATCTGTTCTAATATTTGAATTGGGTCTTGCACATCGATTTGAGTCACTGCTACTAATTTGTAGCCTCTTGGAGGGGTTTCTTTGGCAGTTCAATTATATTTCACTTTTTTTGGTGGGGTTGGCGCCTAATGATGGTCTTTTGTTTTCATATCATTTTTTATTTTTATTATGGCCAGGAGCCTCGAAAGCTGGAAGTGGCCCAGGTCTCTCCGAACCTCCGAGAGGGTCCGAGCACAAATGACGAGTTCAGTATATAAATTTTTTAAAACGTACGAT
Source organism: Bathynomus jamesi (assembly GCA_023014485.1). Classification (NCBI taxonomy): domain Eukaryota; kingdom Metazoa; phylum Arthropoda; class Malacostraca; order Isopoda; family Cirolanidae; genus Bathynomus; species Bathynomus jamesi. The sequence goes on along the minus strand of JAJOZX010004351.1, from coordinate 88,080 downwards.
TGGATAGTTCAATCATATGTATATATCTATCGATGGTGATATTCCAAAATTTTTGAGTAGCAGAATTTTTACAGGAATCGAGAGACTAAACTTGTGTATAATAAAGGAAACGTTTGAGCCCTTTGGAACTTAGTATGGGAAGGAAACGGATGTGGAATCTAATTTGTTCAGTTGTTTGCCAACCCTAATTAATTATTAAAGCAAAAATTTCAAAACCAAATTTGGCGAAGGTGATGACACTTAGGAGGTTTTGGAATATCACACGGTATGTATCATTTGATACATCTGGGTAAATACGATGATGGAGACTTCCTTTTGCTACTTTTACCATTAATACATTAAAAATGGTCAACTTTTAAAAAAAAAATTTTAGAGCAAGATTCGGCTGGTATGGGTATCTGTTTACCTTATGATTGTCAGTACGATTTCGGATTTAATAGTGACAATATTATTTTTCGTTGGACAAGAATGGATCGCAGGCGCAGTAATGGCTGCTCTCACTCTCCTTAACCTCTACTTCGTACTGGTTGCAAGGTCGTACGCCTATGAGGTAGGTTGAAATACTTGGTTAATTTTTTATCATACAATTTTTTTAATGGGTAAAAATATTAACTTGCCTGGGCAAGTGAATGTTTAAACATCTTTCATATTTGCACAAAAACTGTTCTCCTTAAACTTATTTACGGGAAAAAATGAAAATACTTTACAGAACTTGTTTGAAATTTAATTTTTTTATTTTTAAAACTATTGAAGAAATTTCTCGTTCGCGAAATGTCCTTATACTGAATGTATATAATGTACAAATACTGCAGAAATACTTGCCAATAAAAATTGAAAGTAAAAATTGAAAGCTAACTCTGTTAAATGGTATACTTGTATAGTATTTCCACACTTAGTCAGGGAAATTTACTGGATTTAAAACTTACGAATCTCTTCTAAATACTTGTTCATTCTCAATTTTGTTAAACTTCTCATTTTTAAAAAAACTTGTTTAGATTTAGCTCAATCACATTCTGCTTGAAGTAAATTTGGAAAGTACCATAGTAGAATCCCATTGTTAAATTAATTAAAAATGGGTCCATATTCATTCCATTCTAATTTTTCCTTTCGAGAGTTATTATTATGGAATATATCACGGCTTAGAGGCAGATTTTAAGTGTTAAAGGTCCTTAACTTGGCAATTCTATTTTTCCCAATATAAATTAACTTTTTAAAAGTATTTTGAGCATTTAATTCGCATTACCTTGTAAATGAACATGGGTCGAAATAGAGTAAATCTTGGTATTGTGCGGCTAAACTACTACAAAACTGGAAAGAGCTAGTTCTCCTTTCCCAGTTTTCTTTAAATATTTAAGTACACTCTATTTGGCGATGATATGATGAAGAAAAAATCAATAAAAGTAATCTAATTAAAAAATAACAAATCCTAAAACATCTTAATTACCTCTCTGATTTCCGTCTAGATGGATTACTTGTTTCACATTTGAACACATGATAGTCGCCCAACGTAATCTTCATTCCATTAGTTTAAATTATAGACTTTATCGAAATTTCTGAATTTGCACAATAGAGTGGGTATTAAGGGATGAGACACATTTACAGGATGGCATAAAAAAGTTGAAAGGTTAAATTCGAATGCGGTAATAAGAGCATAGAGGACGAACAAACGGATGTACAGAATGTAATCTTTATAAAGAATGCTTAGATCAAATTTGATGTGTGCGGGTTTGCATGGAATGATGGAGAAGCGAGACTGCAAGGTAGAATAAAGTGGTGAATACGGTGAAAGGAAAGACTGAATGATCAAATAGCCTGGAAAGAGTTGGTGTGAGTAATGGTATTAGAGATGGTAAGTATTATGTTAAGAGGGGTAAAAGGTCGAAGTAGATAAAGACTTGGAAAGATGAAGGTGTAGTATGTGAAGTTCTTCTGGGAAGAAGTGAGGAAAAACGACTGGCAATAGGAAATATAAGAGTGACAGTGTTGGTGAAAGATGAGCAAATATACGAGAGATGCAGAGTAATTTGGTAAGTGATTGAAGAGGAAGCGAACGTGAATGATTTTAGTGTTGTGTGTAGTAGTATGTACCAGGGAGTGGAAGGCATTGAAGCAGATTTCCAACTTCGTCTCCACCGAGTACTTTTTTCAAGTTATTTTCTAAATTTGGCTAAAACTTGCATAATCAGAATTTCGCTGAATGATGGTCACTGATTTTTAGGTTAGAAACAGTTTCGAAGAACAATGTTATTTTTTCTTTAAGAAGTTCGGTATCCAAACCTTGTACAGTACAGCCAAGATCTGAAAGAGCAACCTTAAGTAAAAAAAAAACGTCTAGGAATCTGGGGGTCCTATTCTATCTTACCTTAGGCTTGGGGTAGTGAATTGAAGCGGGTCTGCTTTAGGCCTCTGTTAGCATAAATTAAAAAAACTATTGTAGTCTTCTTAAACGGCGCCTTTGCACGATGCAGCAATCCTGTATCTAGACTACCAGAACTGAATTACAAAAGCAGTCTATATGGCCACAACGTAACTGTCACTTTCGATAATAAAGTAGGAAGGACGCTGCGGAGTCCAAAATTGATGCACAAGAGCCAAGAAAATGTTGGCTCTAACATAAATGACAAATTTTCACCGAGTTTGCAATTATATGATTGATAGGTATACAGGGTGTACACAAATTATCTTTACAACTTCTCTCTCAAATAAAAATACTAGGAAACGAGGTACACATACCGTTTTTGCGCCATCTGTGAGAGAAAGTAATAGTTTTACAACCTCGCACATTCAACATGGGCACCATTTGTCACAAGTAAAACGTCCAAACGATATTCTATCTGCATCCATGTACGCTGCAACATTCGAACGTTAGCTCTTGCAACAGCAGCAGCAATTCTGGTCTTTAAATCGTCGATGTTGTCCACTGGAGTTGTGTACACGTTGTCTTTTACATAACCCCATAGAAAAAAGTCGCAGGGTGTTATGTCTGTGATCTGGTCGGCGAAGAGATGTGGGGCCCCCTACGGTCAATCCACCAATTTGGGAAATTTGTCGAGCGAATTTCTTACCAACAAGCTCCAATGTGGTGGTGCGCCATCTTCTTGAAAAACTCATTAGGCTGCAGTTCCTCTAGCTGTGGATAGACGTAGTTCTCAAGCATATCCAGATAATTGGTGGTTGTTACTGTCGCCTCGGCGAAGAAATAAGAAAATACCGTTTGGACGTCTTAAGTATGACAAATGGTGCCCATGTTGAACGTGTTTGAGGTTGTGAAACTTTATTACTTTCCCTCGTAGGTGGCATAAAGACGGTATGTTTACTTCGTTTCCTAATATTTTTTATTTAAGAGAAGTTGTAAAGATAATGTGTACACCTTGTACTTTAACGAAATATATATAAGGTATCCCACTCAATCATTCAGATTTCTTAAGCGCGCAAGAGTGGGAGTTGAGAATTTCAAGGGAGACTTTTTCAAATCGGTCTATTCCCAATTCATGCCATTCTCATCCACGGCTTTCCCACTTTAGTCCAAGTTGGATTAGGTTAGGTAAGTGTTAGACTAAATTAAGTTAGAAAATATTAGCCGTTCCCATGGGAATGGAATAAGTTTCTCAAATTAAGAAACCCTTTTCTCAAATGTGGCTTTTTCATTTTGTGCATTTTAATTTGCGGACCACGGGTGGGAATGACGCGGAGTGGGAAGTAATCTTTTCTAACAGATACTGTAATACCTATAGTTAAACCATTACTGGAAACTAGTGAGGAAATTACAGATTGTAAATTAGGTGAAAAAGTTTTAAATGTAATCTTTTCTTATTTCTAGGCCGAAGTCGCAGTGCCATCTGGAAACCCAGCATAAGTTTTAAGACTGGACTTCAAAATTAAAAAACAAAACGAAACAAGAAAAAAACGCAACCAGTAAATTACTAAGATGAGCAGAATGAATGAATGAATGAGTGAATGAAATAAAATAGGTGGATTGATAGAGGGGTCAAGAGTTTTGTAGTTTAATTAAGGAAATACAAAATATGTACAAATGCCATACATATTTTTATATTTACTAAATATAATTATAAATGGTGTATTTCAATAAATGTTCTTAGTCATCTGAAGTGGAGTTTTTTTATATAAACATAACCAATGATTGTTGTAGATTGTATTTAAAAGCATGTTGATTTAGTTTGTTAGGATTAGTATCATTGTTGTATTGGCCAATAAATAATTTGTATTCTGACCATTATTGCTGATTGAATTTTTAGTTGTCTCAATAAAAATTAATGCTTCATAGTTTTCAATCTTGGTTTTTGTGAATAAAACATTATCTAAGATTATAATCACAAGGCCCAATATGTATAGTATAATTAATTGATAAAACGACCATTCGTATGATGATTGATTAAGCGTTTGAAATGTTAATTATATTTTACTTAAACTGCATACAGAGTGTAAATTAAAGAGGTAAAAGTATCTTGTTAAAATACTTGTAACATTTTCAGTACGTTTTTACTTGGAGCGTCCCTCCTTAATTTATCATATTTATATACCTTAATGCATACTCTAACTTAGCATTAGCGCTCCGTTTTCGTTCTAATATAGGTCCTCCCCTTGGCTTCTCTTGTTCACATCACAATAAGAAAGCATCTTTCGGTTCATTAGGAAGTTCAGCCACAATCATTCCAGCCAAGTCTAAAGGTATATATACAGTATATATTTATATATATATCCCCCTCGATTAGATACTCCGGCTTGCCGGGTCGAGGGGGCTCGCACACCTCGTGGGTTGTTGGGGTTTCTCAAATCCTCGCGGGGTGTGGGCGAAGTTACCTAGTTGCGTTTTATTTTTATTTTTTTCCCTCCCCTTTTTTCCGCATCTCCCAGAATTTCTTTTGTTTTGACCCGGTCTTGGGCGTCTGTCAATTGTAGTATCCCCCCCCTCTCTTTGTATTTTGCAGTCTTGGGGTCATCGGGTACACCCGCTGGGGGGCATCGCTCCGTGGCTGAGCCGTGCTCTCGGGACGATCCGACAACACCCATTGGGTAAGTTGTGAGAATTTCCATTAGGTAGACTCTTCGCTCACATTGCTACGGGGATTAATTCAACTGGTAGATACGTGAGAAGGGCGGGACTAAAACTCACAAGCTCACCCCTCGCATAGATGTTACCTACCTATTGAAACTCACGAGATTTCGGCGCCTTTAGAGCCCAATCTGCGACCTTCATTCTCGAGCTTATTGCCGATTTATCCCTGAGGGGCCGCCGTAGGCACTGGGGAGTAGGCGTCTCCCGCGCGACTAGGCGTTAGTTACGACATTGATGGAAAATTTTTGGCCGAATCATAGGCCCTATCAGCGCTACTTATACGTCAACGCATAGGTCATCGAGGGGTCCGGGGCCGGGCTGGGATCACCTCGGCCTTCCCGTTTCATAGGTGCTTCTTGACACGGCCAAACTTCGATAGGAACCCGGGGAACCGAGACTTAATTAAACGGCGACAAGCGGCTACTTTACGCGGCTATATGCCTCGTCTACAAAAATCTACAGGTTGTCCCGTACCACGTTTGGACTTATCGGCGAACCCTCGACTCGGGGGACCCTATACTGGCCGGAGATACGCGATCCCCGGCGGGCCTATCCATAGGCTAAATTCCCAAAGTGGTCTGTACAGACCCCCAGGGGTCTGTAGGAAGCTTCCAGGGGGTCTCTAAGCTTTTGGAAAAATAGTAACATTAACTACAGTATATGAACTATATTAACTATAACTATATTAATATTTAGGGGTCCTTGGGCTAAAAGATAGGTGAAAAGTTTTTCCCCCTACTAGCCCGAAACTGGAATCATAGGCGAATCCCGAATCCCCGAGGTGAAACGGTCGGTCACGTGTCAAAACTCCACCTCCAACATCGGTAGGGGATGGGGGATCTCCTTAGCCCCCGCACCCCTTCGTAAATTGCTTCAAAACCAATGCGGAGGCGAACTAACCGGTGGTTCCCTGAGAGGGACATAGGCCCTATACCCAGGGACCACCCGTAATTACCGTTTTAGTCCCACGACGTACGGGCGCCCGGACCGCTGCTGCGTCTGGATTGGGTCTTTGCTAGGCCCTTAACGGACAAATCTCCGTAGAGCCAATCTGCTGTTTTTAAAACGACAGTCAGGTTGGGGGGCGGGCTACCCGGGACGTTTGGCCTGCGCCTTGAAGGATGCGGCGGCGGATGGTGCATTGCCTTGGGTCCGAGACTGTCCTTTTTATAATGCTATTGTTTATGGGTTCAATTTCAAAACTTCAATCTCCTCCTGTTGACGACTGGCCCGTCCTTGGATTTGGATAAGACTTCTACTTCTGGTCGTTCAGCGGCCTCTGCCTCCGCTGGATTGACCTTAAAGTCGTATGGCCCCCTCTCGTCCTCTGCGGCGTCTGGCTCTCGTGGCCGGACTCGTGGTGGCCGTAGGGCGGGGTCTTCGCGGCCCTCGTTCTCTCGCCCACTCTCGGTTACCGTCACACATGGACCTGTCTCTGCTGTCAATTTCTGTCCGGTGGACAGGTTCCTTGTTCTCCGCCCTTCCGGGCAACTCGGAACGGGTGTTTCAGCGTCTTAAGACGGTGGGGGTTCCCTGTCGTTATGATATCCGTCCTCTGAAGGATGGGTCTCTTCTTTTGAAGCCCCGTTCTTCGGGGGTGACTGAGTCCCTTCTACAGTTGCAGGTGCAGGATGTTCTGGGTTGCAGAGTTTGTGACTCCCCATCCGCAACTGAATAGCTGTCAGGGCACCATTTTCGCTTCCCGTCTGCTGTCAATTCTGGTTGGCGAGTTGCAGGAGGATCTTTCCCCCCTAGGGGGTAACGAAGGTCTTCCGCTTTTTGTTGCGCCGGAATGGTGCTCTTACCCCGTCCGCTCGTCTGCTCCTGACCTTTGACTCCCTTGTGCCTCCGGCCCAGGTGTTCTGGGGCGTTGGTGATCGCCGGTCGTGTGAGTTTTCGGTGCGACCGTATGTGCCTGACCCGGTTCGCTGCTTTGGCTGCAACCGGTTCGGCCATGTTAACTCTGCGTGTCGCCGTGAGGGTAAGCTATGTGTCCGCTGCGGTGGGCCTGCGCACCCTCCTCCATGCACGAAGCCCCCGCGGTGCTCGAACTGCTCGGGGGCCCACCCTTCCTCCTCTCGGGACTGCTCCGTTTTCAAGTTTGAATTCGAGGTGCGGTCCTTAAGGACTACCGAATTCCTTAGTGCGCGGGAGGCGCGCGATAGGGTCCGGGAGCCGCGGTGGGAGTTGTCCTAAGCTACGGCTCTTGGCTCCGGCGGGTCCTCGGGGCCCCTCCCGTGCTACCCCGGCGCCTACCCGAGTGGTGACCCCCTGGAAGTTCTGGGGGTTGGTGGTCCTCCTAGCGCCGCGGGACCGTCTTGTCCCTCTGCCTCACTTTGTCAACCCGTCTGATTCCCTGCCTACAAGTGCCCCTTCTCCCTCTCCGGCCTTGGGGTCTGGATCCTTGCCTACCCGTCTCTCGGGTGGGGAAGGTGATGCCTCGAAGGGGAGGAGGAAGCGTCGCCGTGGTCGGAGTCCTCCAGACCCGATCATGACCACTGCTCGCCCTGCTTCTCCTTCTTCACCGGAGGGGAAGCGGCGCGCCGCTCCTAATCCGCTCGGGACTCCCCCCCCCCACCCCAGACGGAGCTGGTGGGGCGTCATCTCCCGGTGCCCAGACTACTGTCCGGGTGTCGGTTGCGGTACACCGCCCCATGACACCCTCGATTACTGCCTCGGTTCCCATGGTGGACCCGGTCGAGAGGGGCCTGGCCCTTCTTCATGGAGTCTCTCTCCCTTCGGCTCCTGCTGAGAGTGGTCGGATCTCTCTCCTGGATCTACCTTTCCCACCTGTAGTGGATCTTTCCTCCTCCTCCCGTCAGCACTTGTCTGGTGTGACGAGCCTTCGAACATCTGGTTCTCCTTGCCCCCCCCTCTGGTGGGGAGTCGTGGGTTTCGGCTTGGCCCGTCTCGTCGTCTCCTCTCTCCTCCTCAGGGGAGCCCCCTCTGAACTCCCTGTCCCATTTTCCCACTCTCGTTCTACTACGGGTGAAGCAGCTGCGGAGTCGGTGGCCCCTACCCCCCCGTTCGGGGTGAGTCGGGGAAGCCGATTCCGTCCCTGGTTACGGACCGTTGAGTTTGCTGCTCAGCTTGGTCCGTGGCTATTTCTCTGTTTTCTCTGCCTTTTATTCTGCCCTTCCCCTTACAGTTCCATTTTGCATTGGAACTGTAGGGGGCTTTTAGCTAACTGGGAGAACCTTGCCTCCCTGCTGGAGAGCGAGCGGCCTTCGCGTTTGTCTCCAGGAGACTATCCTGGCTGCGCGGGGCTCCGCCTCTCTGGCTACGTTGGTTTCCCTTGCACCCCGGATGAGCACACACACGGCGGGGTGCGGCGATTTATGTTCACCATTCGTTACCCTCGCGCGGTGTGCCTCTTCGTACTTCTTTGCAGGCTGTGGCTGTGCGGCTCTTCTTAGATCGCCAGTACACTGCCTGCACGATCTACATTCCTCCTTATGACCCTCCTTCTCGCGACGCGGTTCGCGAGTTGGTGATGCAACTCCATCGGCCGTTTCTCCTCCTCGGGGACTTTAATAGTCGCGACCCGGCTTGGGGGGATGTCCGGTAGACAAATGTGGCTGGTATGTTGCTCTCCTTAATGGAGGAACTTTCCTTTACTTACCTCAATTCTGGCGGACCTACCTATTCTCACTAACCCAAGGGTTCATTTACCTGTATTGATCTCTCCTTGGCGTCCCTCGATGCCCTACTCGATTTTTCGTGGAGGGTGTTGGGGGACTCTTATGGCAGTGATCATTACCCAGTCTGTTTTGAGCCGGTCGGACTGCAACCGGGTATCTCGTCTCGACCGAGGTGGTGCCTGGCGCGGGCTGACTGGCCATCCTTCAGAGCTCGTTCCGTCATTGCCCGTTCAGTTTTGGACTTTGGCTCTGTGGATGAGAGCTTGGAGTTCTTCGAGCGGGTGGTGATGGGCGTGGCGGAGGACTGTATTCCTCGATCTTCTGGTAACCAGCGGACGCGTAGCGTCCCGTGGTGGACTCCAGCATGTCACCAGGCGGTGTTTGAGAGGAAGAGGGCAACGCGCCGCTTCCACCGCACCCGGCGCAAGGACCACTAGATTGAGATGCGGCGGGCGAAAGCCTTCGCCCGCCGGACTCGCAAGTTGGCCCGTCGGGCCTCTTGGCGGGCTTTTGTATCTGGCATTTCCTAATCTACCCCTTCTGCTGATGTGTGGCGGAAGGTACGTAGTATCGAGGGGAAGCCGGTCCCTGTTCGTCGCCCTGTCCTTCAGGACGGGGACGGCTTCCTTTCGGATCCTACTGCTGTGGTCGATCGGCTGGCTGGGGCTTTTGCTGCGGTTTCCCGTTCGCCTTCAGCTGCGGATCGTCCTTTATCGGATATTACGTTCCCGCCACCTGGGAACGAGCCTTATAACCGTCTCTTTACGATGCGGGAACTTCGGGCTGCCTTGGCAACCCGTCGTCCTTCCGCCCCTGGTCCTGATTACATTCCGTATGACTTTCTTCGGAATCTGCACCCGATGGCCCTACACTTCTTGCTGGATCTTTTCAACCGGATGTGGGTTGATGGGTCGTTCCCTTCCCGTTGGAGGGAGGCGATTGTGGTCCCAATACCTAAACCGGGGAAGGATCCGGCGGAGGTGGCGGGCTATCGGCCTATTGCCTTGACGAGCTGCTTATGCAAACTCTTGGAGAAAATGGTGGCCGTCCGACTTTCATTTACACTGGAGTCGCTTCGGTTATACCCCCCGACCCAGTATGACTTTCGTCGGTTTCGGGATACTCTGGACCCCCTTCTCCTCCTTGGTCATGATGTACAGGAGGCCTTTTCCCGCCGGAATCTTGTTCTGGCCGTCTTTTTCGATGTCCAAAAGGCCTATGACACGACTCATCGGGGAGTTGTCATGGACCGTTTGAAGTCTATTGGTTTTGTGGGCTTTTTGCCCACATTTATCCGTAACTTCCTCTGCCGTCGCACTTTCCGCGTCCGTAAAGGGGCGGCCCTATCTGGCCGGTATGTTCAGGAGGAGGGGGTGCCTCAGGGGTGTGTCTTGAGCGTCTCCTGTTTCAATCTGGTCATGTCTGCGCTACCGCGGGCCCTCTCGCCCTCGGTGCGTTGTTCCATCTACGCCGACGATCTGGTTGTCTATGCCGCGGGGAAGAGTCCCCTCCTCGTGAAGAGGCAGGTCCAACTCGCAGTCAATCGGGTTGAACGTTGGGCGTCGTCGGTGGGCCTTACGCTGTCTTCCTCGAAGACTTCGTGTGTGGCCTTCCTTCCGTCGAGGAGACGGGGCTCTGGCGCCGTCCCGGCCTTTAATCTTACACTCGGGGGTTAGCCTCTGGCCCTCGTTCAATCAGTACCCTTCCTGGGTATGGTCTTCCACAGCCGTTTGAGCTGGGTTCCCCACCTTCGCAGGCTGCGGGAGACTACAAGACGTACCCTGGATTTGCTGGGACATTTGTCTCATACTACATGGGGCGGATAGGCGGACATTCCTCCGTTTGTACGTGTCCCTGGTACAATCAAAATTAGATTATGGGAGTGTGGTGTATGGCTCCGCCTGCCGTACGGCCTTTCGGATACTGGACCCGGTCCTCTCTAGAGGACTGCGCATGTCATCTGACGCCTTCCGCTCCTCTCCGGTTGATAGTCTGCAAGTTGAGTGTGACATCCCTCCCTTGGAGGATCGGAGGTCGTTTCTCATTGCCAAGCACTATCTCCGGAGCCTCCGTCTTCCCAACTCTCCTCTGTTCCAGGTGGTGGAGAGGGCGTTCTGCCGGGATGGGGGTTGGTATTTCACCGACACGGTGACCTCCCTCCTCGATGGTATGGGCACTCCTTCTCCATCCGTCATACCGATCTCTTTCGAGGGTGTTGCACCTTGGGAGAGCACCCCTGTTACATGCTGTAGGGCGTTGCGCCCCGTTCGCAGGACTGATTCCGACTGCCTTGCTTCGGTCTCTCTTCCTTCAGCATACAGCGTGTCACTCTGCATGTGTTGCGGTCTTCACAGATGGCTTGAGGTTGTCGGGGGGCGTTGGGGCTGCAGCTGTTCCCCAGTCGTCTGCCCTTGCTCCCCGATGTACCCGCCTCCCTGATGAGGCTTCCGTTTTCACGGCGGAGCTCTATGCCATTCTGAGCGTTCTGGAGGTGGTGCGGGAGCATCCGGATGGGTCGTTTGTCATCTATTCGGATTCCCGCAGTGCCCTGGATGGCTTGGAATGTTTCGACTCCGTCCACCCACTGGTCAGACGTATCCAGTTACTGTGCCATATCCTTGTCACTACTGGTGGCAAGGAGGTGGTATTTTGCTGGGTCCCTGCACATGTAAATGTGGCTGGAAATGAGGCTGCAGATCAAGCTGCCCGTTCCGCGTGCCGACTACAGGTTTCACCCGTGTCCCTCCCCTTTTCCGATTACATCCCTGGTTTTCGCAGGTTTTTGCGCTCCCGGTAGCAGAGTCGCTGGGATGGCGCTACAAATAATTGGGATGTTGGGCCTCTTCCTTCCATCGGTCGCGCCATAAGGAGGTGGCTCTGGCCCGCCTCCGTATTGGTCACACCCACATGACGCATGGCTATTTGATGGCCGGGGATCGGGTGCCCCGATGTCCCAATTGTAACGTTCCACTTACAGTTGCCCACTTCCTGGTGGACTGTCCGCTTTACTCTGCGCTGCGCGCTGAATATTTTCCCTTTTTGGTGAGCGTCGGGCCTTGTGATAGGCTTGGCGCTATTCTATCTGAAGGTCCCTACTTTTCGGTAACCGGGTTGTTCTCCTTCCTCCTTCGTTCCCGACTTCTTTACCGGCTGTGACTCCGCTATGATTGATTTTTCCGTATCTGTGTCCCCCCCCCCCGTCTATTGTTCATTTTCGTTCGCTGTTCCATAGTCTTCGTCCTGTGTTCGCTCTGCTATCCACCTTTCTTTTGGTGGCCATGAGCGGTCATACTTTGAAATAAAAAAAATAATTATATATATATGAAAATTATTTCACGAAAGTAACACGTGAAAAATATTTATGATGAATGAAACCACGAAGGAAAGGAAACACAGAATGGTGCTCAAGCGCTTTCGTCTAATGACATCCTCAGGAACACTGAAGTACATAAAGAGTTACAGCCTATATATAGGTTACAGGAAAAAAAAATTATATGTATATACAATAAACGGAGAAATAAAAACAAAAATTAAAAATTAAAGGATTGTGGGTGGAGCATACAAATTTGTAAGGAAAAACTCGATTTTTAGCACAAGATCAAATGAATTGTTTCCAACCAATATTAAAAAAATAAAAAATACAAATTTATACTGGAAATCTGCCCGGGTTTTAGCACTCTGCCCTTCTTGGTTAAGGTTCGATGCATATAAAAATAAATTGAAAAATAAAAGTTATTAGAGTAGCATACAAGTTTACCAAAGATTTAGCGTTCTACCCTTCTTATCTAAATCTGTTCTGATGGAATTCAAAACAACAGGATCGAGTTGAAAAAGACCTTTGCTTATGTTGAAGTTATTTGTAAGTTGGATAATGGCAGACTCAAGAATATTTCTATTAACAATGTTGCTAGAGTGAAATGAAACTGAAGCATTATTCCAATCAATACAGTGGGATAACTCTGACAAATGGACAAAACGGGCACTGGACGACTGTCCTGTTCTAACGGAATATTGATGCTGTTTTATACGTGTGTGCAAATCCTTTCCCGTCTGACCTATGTAAAAGGAATCACATTGTTTACAACCAATTTTACAGATAATGCCTGAATTATTGGTAGGGCTATTTTTCACTATGATATTTTTCACAATATTGTTATATGAAAATACTACATTAATATCCAAAAGTTTAAGTACATTAGCAATGCCTAAAAAGCCCTGGAAAAATGGAAGTACTAAAATATTCTTTGACAAAGTACGAGTGTTATTATTCACACGATAGAAAGTTCGTTTTGCCTTGTTGAGACAAGATTCCATAAACGCAGATGGATAACACAGATCACTTCCAATACCGTTGATTTTTTCTAATTCGGCATCGATGTATTCCGGACTGGCGATCCTAAGGGCGCGGAGAAACAGTGTAATCTCCCTCAGTATTTGTTTAACATAGTTAAAGGCCTTGTTTATAGTGCGGCGAATAGTAGTTACGAAGATAACTTTCCTAAACGTTTTCGCAATAGCCTCTCACAATTAAAAAAAGATGGGGAGCTCCATATTACTAAAGCAGACAAGGCTAACACCATAGTTATTATGGACAAAGTGGACTACATCAAAAAGATGAACGAGCTTCTCCAGGACCCCGCCACATACAGCAAACTTAAGAAGAACCCGCAGGATGACGTCATCAAATCATTTAATAGTGGCTTGAAACGCATTCTCAAAGATCATAAGGACTTAATTCCGCTTTTCATGTCCACTTCACCTTCTCTTCCCTACCTTTACGGTCTTATTAAAACCCACAAACCTGGCAACCCTATGCGCCCTATTATTAGCTCGGTGGGCTCTATTACTTATAAACTCTCCAAATGGCTTGTCAAAGTCTTGTCACCCATTCTCGGAACTATCTCTGATTCACATGTAAAAAATTCCATGGATCTTACTGAAAAATTGAATAATGCACGTACTGAAACTAACGATAGATTGATCAGTTTTGACGTTTGTTCATTGTTTACAAAAGTGCCGATTGACGATATGCTTGACTTTCTCTCCCAAGAATTACATAAGTATGACCTGCCACTACCTTCACACATTGTTTTGGAACTTATTAAGCTTTGCATCAAAGACTGTAAATTCACTTTCAATAACGAGTATTATCAACAAGTTTTTGGGATGGCCATAGGCAACCCCTTGTCGCCCCTCCTCTCCAATATTTATATGGAGTTTTTCGAAATTACTTACATTCCGAGAATCCTGGGGGTTGGCATCCCTTGGTTGCGGTACGTCGACGATATTTTGTGTATCTGGCCCATGAATCGTGACCTGGATAACTTCCTCCTTCAGTTAAATGATCAAGTCCCCTCCATTAAGTTTACTTTAGAAGTGAGACAAGACAACTCAATCCCGTTTTTGGATGTGCGTGTACATAGGGAAAGCCCAGGTTTTAAGATTAGTATCTATCGGAAAAAACAAACAATTTGTCCTACGTACACTTTTACTCGGGACATGACACCCCAACTAAGAAGGCCATTTTTTCTTCAATGTTTCTCCGCGCCCTTAGGATCGCCAGTCCGGAATACATTGATGCCGAATTAGAAAAAATCAACGGTATTGGAAGTGATCTGTGTTATCCATCTGCGTTTATGGAATCTTGTCTCAACAAGGCAAAACGAACTTCCTATCGTGTGAATAACACTCGTACTTTGTCAAAAAATATTTTAATACTTCCATTTTTCCCGGGCTTTTTAGACATTGCTAATGTACTTAAACTTTTGGATATTAATGTAGTATTTTCATATAACGATATTGTGAAAAATATCATAGTAAAAAAATAGCCCTACCAATAATTCAGGCATTATCTATAAAATTGGTTGTAAACAATGTGATTCCTTTTACATAGGTCAGACGGGAAAGGGTTTGCACACACGTATAAAACAGCATCAATATTCCGTTAGAACAGGACAGTCGTCCAGTGCCCGTTTTGTCCATTTGTCAGAGTTATCCCACTGTATTGATTGGAATAATGCTTCAGTTTTATTTCACTCTAGCAACATTGTTAATAGAAATATTCTTGAGTCTGCCATTATCCAACTTACAAATAACTTCAACATAAGCAAAGGTCTTTTTCAACTCGATCCTGTTGTTTTGAATTCCATCAGAACAGATTTAGATAAGAAGGGTAGAACGCTAAATCTTTGGTAAACTTGTATGCTACTCTAATAACTTTTATTTTTCAATTTATTTTTATATACATCGAACCTTAACCAAGAAGGGCAGAGTGCTAAAACCCGGGCAGATTTCCAGTATAAATTTGTATTTTTTATTTTTTTAACATTGGTTGGAAACAATTCATTTGATCTTGTGCTAAAAATCGATAGTTTTTCCTTACAAATTTGTATGCTCCACCCACAATCCTTTAATTTTTAATTTTTGTTTTTATTTCTCCGTTTATTGTATATACATATAATTTCTTTTTTTTCCTGTAACCTATATATAGGCTGTAACTCTTTATGTACTTCAGTGTTCCTGAGGATGCCATTAGACGAAAGCGCTTGAGCACCATTCTGTGTTTCCTTTCCTTCGTGTTTATATATATATATATATATATATTATATATATATATATATATATATAATATATATTACCAAAAGGTATTCAAGTCTAAGCTAGCATTATGGAGGAGAGAGAATTTGTTCGTGCATGCCTCTAAGTTACAAGATATTGCTTTATTGAAATCATATAATTTTTCCAGTAACTGAACGGCTTGTCTTCGGGGACACTTGCACCAGACCTAGCACCGGATATGTCTTAGAGTTCCACAGTTTACATCCTTACAAGCTGGAGCATCATTAGGGATAAATATATTGCTTAACAATGAATCGGATTTATTACAGTACTGTTGTTTTCCCTCGTCATCAAGCCTGGACCAGTCTAACTTCGCTTTACGTGTATCATTTCCCTGTGACTATCAGGATACAATCAGTCGAACTCAAACGGGGGATATGATCAGAACTAGTATAGAAATACAAAATTGCTATATTCAGAACTGCCTGGTTTGCATCAGGTGTGCATATACGGTGATCCCGCCATGAGGCAGTGTGTCAACTACCACCGACATAAGTAAAGCTATCACCAGGAAGATTACACATGGATGAAAAAGGCAAGTTATTATTTACACAAAAGGATGCAAAAAACTTCACTTTTTTCTACGTGAAGGTCAAAATATGAAAATAAAAACCCACTCTAATAGACAGAGTTTATTTCCACAACAGTTTCAACGCCCACTGGCATCCTCCTCGGGTGGATACAAAAACACGAATCCACCCGAGGAGGATGCCGGTGGGCGTCGAAACTGTTGTGGAAATAAACTCTGTCTATTAGAGTGGGTTTTTATTTTCATATTACACAGAAGGCTTTAAAGTGGTCACCAAAGAGAATTATCATTAACCACATTAGTATTGAGATCACCAATAATAGCTACAAATGTTGCATCCAACTCGTCAGTTATATTGCTGACCTGCCCCAGTTTAATGAGGTGATCTTCATTATCAACTGCCTGCAAAGGCATACAAGTCAGGTACACAGAATTACAAACTTTTGTCAATACAAATTTCTGTTCCAGTTCCCCATTTCACTGTTTTAATTCACTAATATAGATAGGCCGACTGGTATATCTTGTGACAATCTAGCGGCCTCCCATACCGCATGAAAGTCACTGGACAGACTGTTCACGTCCTTTAAGTCCTGTTTCATAGCTATGGTTACTGCAGACAGAGAATATCGGCATTCTCAAACAGTTTAAGAATTATGATTCCGTCTGTGTTTACCGTTATTGGTTAATGTATTGAGAAGATGCAAGGGTTCTGCCATCCGTCTCTTGAGAGCACATTCTCTGCATGTTGGATAACATCAACACCAGGTACAGCACGAGACCCAATTGGATT
Organism: Bathynomus jamesi; assembly: GCA_023014485.1. Classification (NCBI taxonomy): domain Eukaryota; kingdom Metazoa; phylum Arthropoda; class Malacostraca; order Isopoda; family Cirolanidae; genus Bathynomus; species Bathynomus jamesi. The sequence goes on along the minus strand of JAJOZX010004351.1, from coordinate 71,425 downwards.
TTTCTCCATAGTACGAGGCATGTCCCCATAATTACCCTCTCCAAAACTTGTGAGAGGGTACGCAGGTGTTTTTCTTCTGTTCTCATAGAACCTCCGTACGTATTCCCGTTCCGGCCATATTGCTGGGTCCATAAATACTCCTTTATCTCTATCAATTGGTCACATTCGTACTATCTCGGGCTTGCTTTACACAAACTGGACCAAAAACCACAAGTATCCGCAGGCCTGTATTTTAACTTATTTTATCAGAGTTCACTTTATTTTATTAATTGAATCTCGCAAATCAAAGATCCTACTTTTCTAATTTACGCTGTTAGTTAATTTGAACATTATTAATCTACTTCAGTGGAGGTAATAATTATATATATATATATATATATATATATATATATATATATATACCTTTCCTTTCAACCTTTTAAAGGTTCCGTGCGATGATTCCTCATTTCACGGAGGTCAAGCTTGTCGCCCCTCCTCTAGTTAGCCTGGTGAAGTAGCGAGTTGGTTTCTTGTACTCTCCACCTCACATAGACAGGTACGCCCGGCTCATCGGGGATTGTTCTGAGTAAGGCGTCTATTCTTTTGAAGATGGCCACTGCAACACCATTCGTGTTCCTAGGACTTTGGGCAGCTGATTAAACAGTTTTCGTCCTCTCACAACAAAACTATTTTCTGTCAGAGTTAAGGATGTTACCTCCCTCCCCTTTAATTTGGGAACACTACACAATCTTCCTTTTCTACTTTCAACTGTTGTTTGGGGAGTTACAGGGTTCAGAGTAAGATTAGGGACTAGTTTCTCCATTATTTTCCAAGAGTAAATGATGGTGTATCTCTCTCTTCTCCTTTCCAGTGAATATAGGTTTAGTTCGCGTAACCTTTCCCAGTAATTTAGTTCTTTGCACCCGTTGATCTTGGATGTGAAGCTTCTCTAAATCCCTTCTAGTTGTCTAATGTCCTCTTTTTTTATATGGGGATGTTAGGACTGAGCAGTATTCCAATTTGGGTATGATCAGTGTTTTCAGTAAAGGAGTCAATATATTCCTATCCCTTCGTTTAAAGGTTCTCAGTATTTGCCCAGTTATTGTCTTTGCTCTGTTTACTGCTATCTTATTTTGTATTTCAAATTTCGCATCATCAGTCATTATAAACCCTAAATATTTTGCTCTAGAATTTCTCTGAATTTCCTCTTCATTTGGGGTATAATATTCCATGGATTTTAGGTCTTCTCTTTTTCCATACTGTAACAGCTGAAATTTCTGTGTTAAACTTCTATATCTTCTAGGTTTCTTATTTTTCTACTGATCTTTGTGTCATCGGCAAAGGATGTTACTGTGCTGTCTCTGGTAACGTCCTCATCTATGTCAGTTAGCATGATTATGAAGAGTAGTGGAGCTAATACTGTTCCTTGTGATACTGAGCTGAGGACTTCTGATTCTGATGAAGATACTCCTTGGACTGTAACGACTTGCGCCGCTCACTAAGGAAATTATATATCCATTTCCCTACTTTTCCTGTTATTCCCATATATTTCAGTTTATGTATTATGATTCCATGGTCACACTTGTCGAAAGCTTTGACAAAGTCTGTGTTCAGTATATATATTACCTCATAGTTTTCATTACTTTCAAGTGCATCAATAATGTTGTTGTAATGTTCCATTAGTTGTGATAGGCATGATCTGCCTAGTAGTATAGCCGCAAAAGGGGAGAGTGCAAGAATGTTGCAAGTTATTATGTAATATTGTAAAGGGGGGTGGGGGGGGGGGGTGTTGCAAAAAAAAAGAAAAAAGAAAAAAAAAGAGTACTGGCCTTTGTTGCCAACCGGGGTTGCAAGGGGCATGCAACTTGGGGGCGGAGTTCTCCCCCAAGCTATTCCCCCCAAAGGGCCAGAGAGAAAGGAGAGAAAGGAGGAGAGGTGTTCACCTGGCAGGAGCCAAGTGCATATTAAGACTTCAGCCGAGTAGGCGTTGTTTTATAGGCTCCTAATCAGCCAGAATCAGCCAGTTGGCTGAGCCAAGGGGGAGGGGTACACCTGAAGGAGAGAGAGAGAGAGAGAGACACCTGAAGGAGAGAGAGACACCTGAAGGAGAGAGAGAGACACCTGAAGGAGAGAGAGAGTAGTGGCCTTTGATTGCAAGGCATGCAACTTGGAGGCGGAGTTCTCCCCCAAGTTATTTTCGTTTACCTAACCTAAGAGGCCTCTAAGGGGTTTTCCCAAAGGGCCAGAAAGAGAAGGGCCAGAGGTCCTTGCTCGGCTGGGAGCCGAGCTTGAATGATTCTTTCATCAGCTTCTCGGTCTTTTATAAACCTCTATTCTGGCTGAGTTGCCAGATAGCGCAATGTATTCCAGATAGCGCCATGTGTCCCAGAAAAACATATATTAATCATCCATTGTGTACCACAATATATATGACGGTAGTTAATCCAATTAAATTCTGTTTATTAAATAAATAATTTTTACACACTCAATCTTTATTATTATTAAACCTGGAATTGCATACCTTTCCAGTTTTTTTTTGCAATGCTCGGATTGTTCTTGCTAGATATATATTATTATGCATCATTTTAATGAGAAAGAAATGTACTTTAATATTATGTTTATTAAATTCTCCTAAAATAATTATATAAGACCAAAGTAATGGTCTGACGTTGGAAAAAAAAAGTAGAGAGAAGTTTAGTCTTGGAGGCTTCTTAGCAAGACAAGTCTCCCATCAAAATTAGTTTTCTTTACCTACTTTAGCTTCAAATTTTATGGGTAACTTGCATATCTGAAAAGAAAATGAGTTTCACTGCCTCAATGAATCATTACACACGATGTCAGTATCACTCACTTCAAGACATTATTGTATAGAAATAAGGTAACACAAGTACTACAAGAAATAAATAAAAGAAGTACCCACAAACAAATCTGTAGTGAAACAAAAAAAAAAAGCAAAACAGGCCGCGTGACCCTGAACATTTTAATGAGAAAGAAATGTACTTTAATATTATGTTTATTAAATTCTCCTAAAATAATTATATAAGACCAAAGTAATGGTCTGACGTTGGGATGAATCCAATTAAATTCTGTTTATCAAATAAATAATTTTACACACTCAATTTTCATTATAAACATTCGAATATCAGTGGGGAAAAACGAACGGAAATGAAAATTTATGAAACAATTCAAAACAGACGATCGTCATTCCCCAAACCCGTATATATATATATATATATATATATATATATATATATATATAATATCTAAGTTGTATCATTATGTAGAACATTACAGTATTCGCATGAAGGAAGGAGAGGTTGCAACCTCTACTTGAATAAATGTATTTACTTAAACTGCACAAAGATTATTCTCAAATCACTATTTCATCTTATCTCATAAATAGGGTTTCGTCGTGGTCAATGGGGTTCCCCCCAATCCCTGATAAGTATCCCTTCACTCCATACGAGATGAAAATTTATGAAACACACGAGCCTCATTCCATGCGAAAAAAATTGAAAAATACGAGAATTTGCGAAAATTCATTTAAAAGTTGAAATTAACCAAAACACAATCCGCTAGAGGAAAGGAATTCCGAGAATCTGCCCAACTCGATTGACCATAATTTACCTTTCTACCAGTCAAATCGATCAAAACCTCACCTCACTCCGACTCTTAGAAATACACACAATTATATTAAATAGCAATCAGCGAAAGAAATAAGGTAGGCATACCTGAATGTACTAATAATTATATATATATATATACAGGGCGTCCCAAAAAAATGTATACACACTTTAACAGCTGATAGCTCAATTGATGTTTCTTTCTTTCCAAGTTAAACCCATTAGAATTTATAATGGCAGTCAGACTAAGCTTTGAACAAAGGAAATTCATTCTAAAATGCTACTGGAAGTGTGAAAACGCAGTTGAAGTGCAAAGACAGTTTAGGAGGGAGTTTCAAACAGATCCACCAACGCGACTTACCATCACTCGAATTAGAGATAAGTTTGAAGCCGATGGAACTGTTCAGAATGTCCACAAGAAGCGTTCCGGAAGACCACAGACATCGACAAGCCCCACAAAGCAAGAAAGAGTACTGGAAACGTATCACCAAAGTCCAAGAAAATCTGTGCGGCAAGCGAGTCGTGAGGTAGGAATTTCAGAATCGTCTGTCCAACGCATTTTGAAGCGCTGTCAATGGAAAAGTTACATTCCAAGATTAGTCCATGCTATTAATGAAGATGATCCGGACCGAAGAGTGGAGTATTGCGAGTGGTACTTGGCACGATGTGGATGTGGATTGGACGAAGGGGTTTCGTAGAATACCCTCCGCGTTCACCAGACCTCACACCACTAGACTTTTTTTATGGGGATACTTAAAAGACAGTCTACGCTATAAAACCTGCAACAGTCGCTGAATTGAGAGCAGCCATTGAACGAGAATGCACACAAATACCAAACGAAATGTTTCGTGATGTTTGCGATTCCATTGCTTCGCGTTATCAGCAGTGCCTGGACCAGAACGGACGTCAGTTTGAAAACAGGCGTTGACAAAACAATTAAATAATGTCTGTAGATTCTATTACATCCATTTTGAAAATGAAATGTATTTTAATAAACACTGCCTTTATAATTATTTAAAGTGTGTATACATTTTTTTGGGACGCCCTGTATATATAATATATATATATATATATATATATATATATATATATATATATAGAAAGAGAGCGAGAGTTTTGTTCAAATAAAGGAATCCAAATAATATTTCCATTTACTCAGTTTTTCCCAAAATATTATTTAAAATTAAGTGTACTAATTTAAATTTACTTTCTTTTTCCAGGTTAACTATACCCACAATTATAATAAATAATAATCGAAAAATGGCAGAGTTTGTTTCTAGTGAGAAAAGAAAGCCAATGCTCTTAGTGAATGGGTTTAGGTTAACTATACCCACAATTATAATAAATAATAATCGAAAAATGGCAGAGTTTGTTTCTAGTGAGAAAGGAAAGCCAATGCTCTTAGTGAATGGGTTTTATATGTAAGAGACCTAACCTAACCTAACCTACGAAATACATCTCGTCGATGGGGTCGTTGCTTACTCTTCCACATTTCAACATAACAGGATTATTGAACCGGATTTAAAATAACAGGATCATTTGACCCGAGGCAGTAGTATGCCCGAAAAACGTGTTAATGCATCATTTGACGAGTCAGTAGTATGACCGAAAAGCATGTTAATGCATCATTTGACCCCGAGTCAGTAGTATGACCGAAAAGCATATTAATGCATCATTTGACGAGTCAGTAGTATGACCGAAAAGCATGTTAATGCATCGTTTGACCCAGAGTCAGTAGTATGACCGAAAAGCATGTTAATGCATCATTTGACGAGTCAGTAGTATGACCGAAAAGCATGTTAATGCATCATTTGAAACGAGTCAGTAGTATGACCAAAAAGCATGCATGATTTTCTCTTTAGTAATAATAACAACTAGCTCGAAGAGTGACAACGGATAAAGTTTTCACGTCACCTTAGATCCACAGTTTAATGTGGAAACTGAATGCTATTTTTAAAATATAATTAGGCTATATTTCTTTATTATAAAATAAGTTAACAATTATGTTAACACAAGAAAACAATACTATTAACTTGTAAGTAAAAATATAATATAAGGGACTACCATAGAAATGTAAGTGCCTATAATTCAAGAAACACGATTTTATATATATGTTACTCGTCCGGTCCCGTTATAGCGGATTGGTACACGTCATAGCTCCACCCAGCTACATCGGCAGCCAATCAGGACGAACATCTGGTCTTTTGGGCGGAGCTTGGCGATTGTGCATATAAAAGGGGATATTTTTCAGTTGGGAGTAACAGTAGCTATTTTCGCGTCAGTGAATAATCATTCCCTCCACCATGGACCTGTACGTCTCCCCAGACTTGTATGAAGAAAGTGACGCTGCAGCATTAACCGCAATTAATCTTTTTAACGCGATTGACCGTGACGATTTATTTTCAACGCAAACCGTTGAAGATATTTGCAGTGACGCTCCTTACAATCCGACGCAAGGGACTACCATAGAAATGTAAGTGTCTATAATTAGATTTTATATATATATATGGATGGGGTGTAGTATCTCGTCAAATAAATACTCGCCAAAAATTTTTTGTCAATCAATGTTATTTGGTTATCCCCATTATGCTAAAATCGAAATTTTTTATGGCAATCAATGTTATTCCTCGAACCAAAGATATCTTCACATAATGGGGATCTGTCTGTATACTCTGTATATGTTTTAAAAGAATGAACATCATTCCTTTAAGGTCCGATGAGGATTTGACACGTGTTATACAATCTTTTGAAGAATCTCGGAATACGGGTGATATACTGAACAGTCAGCAATGTCACACATCCTCCACCATGGACCTGTACGTCTCCCCGGAATTGTATGAAGAAAGTGATACTGCAGCATTAACCGCAATTAGTCTTTTCAATGCGATTGACCGTGGCGAATTATTTCCAACGCAAACCATTGAAGATATTTGCAGTGACGCTCCTTACAACCCGACGCAAGGGACTACCATAGAAATGTAAGTGTCTATAATTCGTTTTTATATATATATGGAGAGTTGTAGTATCTCGTCAAATAGATACTCGGCAAAAATTTTTTATGGCAATCAATGTTATTTGGTTATCCCAATTATGCTAAAATCGAAATTTTTTATGGTAATCAATGTTATTCCTCGAACCAAAGATATCTTCACATAATGGGGATCTGTCTGTATACTCTGTATATGTTTTAAAAGAATGAACATTAATCCTTTAAGGTCCGATGAGGATTTGACACGTGTTATACAATCTTTTGAAGAATCTCGGAATACGGATGATATACTGATCAGTCAACAATGTCACACCGAAATAATGTAAGTGTTTTTCGATCTTTTTGGGATAAGAAGACACAATATATTTTCATAAATTTATTAAATGAAAGAAATCAGTACAATAAACAACTACAGAATATATCGTTACAAATATACGAACAAAAACATTATAATATACAACGAGTACGTACAATTGGAAACGGTTTTTTATCTGTCTGCATACCATTTCATCGTTTCGGCGAGTGTGACACGGGTCAAATAAATTTAAAAAATTTATAAATTCTTTATCATTTGACATATGCATGAGAAATGAGACGCAGTACATTCCGCAAACATTAGTAAAATATCCTTGCATGCGAAATGGGTTCCATACAACTTCGGGAATATGTAACTGAGCGAGAAATTTTACAATAATAGGGTCACTCCAGGGTTGAGTACCGAGTGAATCAAAATAGTACAGGCGCTGTCTATTTTTAAAATAGACAGCGATCCAGTGAATCCCTTCATTACCGATGATGTCTGTGTTCGACTACCGCATTCTCGTGTACTTGGCAAACTCAATGTTTCATTCTTCGCAAACACGCCGATAAATTTGGAACGTGTGACTCGTTCCATTACCTTCTGAAGTGTATTAGCATCCATTTTAAAAGTCAGTGATAACGCTCCTAAATCTATCTACTTCTATTAGGGCTTGCGATTCGAGATATACTAGTACACTAATAGGAGCATCTATAGGCTTGGCGAATTCCAGCCGCACTGAGATGTTTCCGCTCTGCTGTGGGGTTAAATGGGTATTTACGCTAGCAGATAAGTCAGGTGTAATGTCAAACGGATAAAGGTTAAATTGATCAATGAATTCTTCCTGCGTTACCCCATTACCAAGCTCATCACAATCACCTGCAATATGGGTCAGATTACTATAGGCTCTGGCCGTACGCGGAGGTATGTGTCCATAATGTGAACCACAACGGGCTTTGCACCCTCTTCTTGATCCGCAGCCAGATTTAAGCAGATCTCAGGACTCGTGCGGGTGAGCTTTATTTTCATATCCACCCCGTTCACAAGCAACTTCTCCTGGAAAGTGAAATCTGTGTGCAACCGTCCAAAACACTCGTATATTTTCTTTTTAGAATTTTTAAATTTGTCCTTTATACTATTTTCATCTTTAGTTTGATAATATCCCTCCGCACTTAAAAAGGTAGCCTTCGCTTCTTTGGAAAAGTTGAGGACATTTTCCAGATAGGCTCGTAGATGATAGTACCCCGTGCCTGCCGATATGTTGGTCTGATTTAAATATACGTCACACTGGTTGAATATGGAGTGTAGAAAGTTTGTTTCAGGGTATACAGCATATTTGTCATCGCAGACCGTTCCATCAGAATGGGCTATACGTAGCTTAGCGTACATGTGCACACAGCTTGGATCAAAAAAGTAAGGGCCTGAGCTGGGTATCACGAATTCTATAGGTGCACTCGGGGAACTAATTGTGTTTAAAGGGTTAATTGTAATAAAGTCACTGTGCTCAATAGAAACTTGGGTTGGAGGTAGCTCAAAAAGGGACAGCTCCGATTTACAGCATTGTGAACTACATGGGTGGATGAAGCGTGCCATGGCGAAATAGTGACTCCTCTCTCGACAAGTGGTAAACAAACTATGATTCATGAGATCAATGTCCTTAGCTTATATCAGTCAAAAAAGTGGTCAACCATAGGTTTCATTCGCTTACAGCACTTCTTTTTTGATAGCCTTTTACGTTTAATACCACGTGACCCCTTCTTCTTCTTCCGGGCAGCCCGCTTCTTCCCGCCACCACGCATTTTTCTCTTTGCATCTTTGATGATTTCGTCCCGTGTACGCTTTAAATGTTTTTTTGGAGCCCCGGCCAATATGTCTTCTGCAGTGTTAATACCTGATTGTAGCGCTTTCCTTCCAAGGTATCTGGCACCCCTCTTCAGCAAAGGAACAGCCGTACGTAGTATGGATGAAAAAATGGACCCAAGTCCACTACCACGCTGGTAACGCACCTCTCGATAGACGGTGAAAGGCTTTCTATCCATTATAACTCAGTGCGTCGAAAGTGTAGCTTCACTGTTAAGCTCCCGTCACCGAATGGGAAGTTTTCACCCTCAATCGTTCTTATATATATTGAGATATTGGTTATTAAATTAGTTGCGACATTCACATAATGGGGTCTGTCATATGCAATACTCAAACTCCTTCCTCTATGGTTGGGGATGTGAGCAATGCGCAGCAGGCGTGCCTGGGTATTCCCAACAAACTGGTGCTCCACTATATTACTGTAAATATAGCACATGTCTGGGGACCTTTCAGCCAATTTCTCCATCTTCAATTGATACATTAATCTGGACAAGTCATGCTGTGTCTCGTGAAATGTGTCTCTTTGGAAGGCTGCGCTATATCGGCCATTGGCTAGAATTTGGAACTTTCTATGGTCTTTAATACGTCTGTTAGTCTTTGATTTTAGGATTAGTGTATGTGCAGGGTTGTTTACGATTTCGTATACTAAATCATTCGTAAGGTTTGAGTTTCTTAAACTTACGTTTAAGCCTCTCACAACATCCTCGGCCGAACCATATTGACCCGGTCCTAGTCTTACTTCTGTACTGTAATACCGTGCAACCTTAGTCCGAGCGATACGCATAGTTTCATCCATAGCTACCCCAGCTTTTTCACACTCGTCAATGTCTCTAAGAATCGTAAAAACGGTTTCTTTATGTTCAATATTTAAAAAATGGTGTCCAGCTGAATTTCGCATATCCCCACCTCATACGAATCACGACCCAATTCAATGTGCTTGTGGAGCTCTGTTACAAAGTTGGCTAGTGTGTTGTTGAGTGTACAGACAGGGACGAGGAGGACGGGAGTGTGACGTAGAAATGGTTAGGAGCCATGTTGCATACTATTTAAGCTTCATTATTGCATCAGCTTTTATATAGGTGTTGAAGCTTTCTGGGTACCCTAGCCATTTCACCAGGTACATTTTTCTCTTTCCTGAACCTTTGCTTCCTAAAATTTTCTCAATTTTAAACATTTTTTTCCTAAATTAAACGCAACTTTCTGCAATTCCTCGCGGTAAAAGCCTCCTGAGATTTCTTCTCCATTCAAATCTTCAATGTAATACATCATTATCTCACCTTTAGGTCTCACAGCCCTAACTTTAAAAATCTCGCGTGTCCATCCTTGCTCAAAACCCTTTGCGAATTTGTTCCCGAACGCGACAGCCTTACATAATCATTGATTTTGAAACGCGCAGAGTGTGGTGGTGGTGGTGATCCATCTCTTCTCGGGAGCGTACCTCTTTCTAAAACTTCGTTAGGTGTTGTCCCAATCGTGCGATGGTGTGAGCGGTTGTAGGATGACGCCAATGATTCCAGAATGTCTAGAAATCTGTATGTGTTTTTATGTGTAAAATAACGGTGCATGCGTTCCTTTATGGTGCGCTGAACTCTTTCAGCTAAAGAAGCCTTATGTATAGAATTGGTTGTGTAATAGCTGATATTAAACTCTGTCAACATGTTCTGAAAAGCACGGCCTATAAATTCCTTCCCCATATCCGTACAAAAATAGCCAGGAACCCTGTTTTCTTTTAACATTAGCGTTTTGGTGACTTTAGCAACTGTTTCAGGTGATTTATTTTTCAGAGGAACTAGCCACAGATATCTAGAGAATACGTCTATTATGAATAGAATGTAGCGGTAACCATCGTTATACACAGAATATCTTTGCATGTCTGTTAAATCTGCTTGCCAAATAGAATCAATCGAGGAAGCCGTTGTCTTGGCTGTTTTAAACCTTTTTCTCACAGGCTTATGAAGCGTATAAGCGTCCTGCTTCCTCAAAAATCTTTCAACATCTTTTTTTCCTACTCCGTAAACACTTCTGTACAATCTATCTACGCCGCCGTAAGAGGATGGGGTAGAAATGTCATAATAGCGTTTAGTTAATACGTTAGCCATTTGCGTATTTTAGAGGCACGTGGGTAGGGTTGGTTTAACCTCTTCTTGCTCCTCTTCAAAGGTGTTACCGCCGGGGGTGACGGCGCCTTCAATTGTGTCACAGGCAGTGGCGGTCCTAGCTTACATGACGCCCTGGGCGAACCTCACCTTCAGCGCCCCCCCCCCTGTTCGCCAACACACACACATTCGAATCCCCCCAAAATAAAGGACAGACATAACTCTTTCACAAAATAACTTTTTATTGGACTAATTGTTGGAACTTCAGAACCAAAACAAAGACTCAAATTTCTGAATTTTACAAATCCTTCATCACGTAAATAGAATAACTCACTTAAGAGAATGTAATTATGATACTATGAACAGGAAAAATACAAATTAAATTGCACAACTGCCATAAATAAACTAGAGAATCAAATTTCTAAATTGTACAAATGCTCTATCACATAAATAGAATAAGACACTTAAGAGAGGGTAATTATTATGCTACACTTTGAACAAGAAACAAAATAAATTGCACCACAGCACAACTGCCATCTAAAGCCTGACTCTTCTTACCTTCCTTGATGCAAAGTCATGAATTAAATCATCATATGAAATCTGCTCAGCAATTGTATGATTTATACTGATGATGGCCAGACCGGTAAGGCGTTCCTGTGACATAGTTGACCTCAGGTAGGATTTGATGAGCTTCAGCTTTGAAAAGCTCCTCTCTGCTTCAGCAACAGTGACTGGAAGAGTAAGACCAATTCTGAGAGCAGTCCACAAATTTGGATATATTTCAGAGAGCTCCCTTTCATGGATAAATGTCAGCAGTTCAAGCAAGGATATGGTCTTTGATGGCAAGTCAGGCAAGTTCTTCAGCTCCTGTGCAAGCTCTCTGCCATCCAGTCAGATTGTCCCTTAAAGTGTAGTGTAGTACTAAGGTTCACACATTGTTCTGTCAGCTCCTCAAATGTGAGATTTTGGAAATGTGTCAGCACTCCAAACTTCTCTCCCACAATTTCCAACGTGGAAAATCTTTCCTGAATGGCTGATGTTGCAGCATCAACCACTGCATTGAAAAATGTCACCTCCAGCTTCTTCAAAGCATCAATCAAGGGCTCATCAGATGCTTCATAGGAGAAGTGCCGCTTTGTGGACCTCAGCCGTTTTTGTTTTAACACAGCCTCCACATTCATTTGTTCACAGATATCTGTGGCTGCCATTTGTGCAGCCACAAAACCTGTTGCCCTGTAATTGCGGAGACCTCTCTCTGTTTTTTTTAGGAGATTTACTGCAACATCAACGTGCATGCTAGGAGACTGCATCTGCTTGCTCTCATGCTGAATTTGGCACAACAGGTCATGCCACACCACTGAACAAATGGCGAAGCGGTATGACCCAACCTCCTCTGACAGAGATTGAGCCTCGACCTTTATTACAGAGTCTTTGGTGTGGTCCCTCACCTCGATCAGTGCATCTCTCACTGCAGCTGCCTGATATCTCAGGGGCTCCACACTCTTGATCTTGCTTTCCCACCTTGTATCAGACCACATCTTCAATGTGATGTTCACATGTTTTTTCAAAATGGCCCATCGTTGTGTGGAGGCTGAAAACAAGTTGTAAAGCTTCTGCAAGATGCCAAAGTAACTTGTGGCATCAATAGATCCCTTAGCAGCATCGGCCACAAGCATATTCAGAGAATGAGCCCCACATGGAACAAACAGAGCTCTGGGATTAATTTCTAGGAGCCTGGATTGAACACCCTTGTTTTTTCTCCTCATGTTGGCCCCGTTGTCGTATGATTGTCCTCTACAGTCCATGAAAGGAACTTTTAGCTCCTCCAGTCTCTTCAGAATCAGAGATGCCAAATGTTGACCAGTGGACTCCTCTGCCTCCAAAACCCCATGAAATGTTCCTTTATATGGGGCTTCCCCTCCAGTGACACAACCCGAATCACAACTGACAACTGTTCAGTGTGGCTGATATCTGGAGTGCAATCTAGAATTATTGAAAAAAACTTTGATTGTTTGATGTCGCTCACCATTGCTGAAATGGTCTTGCTGCTCGACAAATCAATGAGTTCGTTTTGTATGTGGTGGCCGAGGTAGCTGGTGTGACTGGAGGTCCCTTTTTGGACACGGTTAATGTGCTCTTGTATTATAGGATCAAATTGTGCCATCAGTTCAACTTCTTTCAGAAAATTGCCATTTGATGGTGAGAACAATTTTTCTGTATGTCCCCTTAGTGCCAAATTCCTAACTGCCAGAGAATGCACAATAGCAGTGAGACGTGTCAGCACCGCTCTCCATCTCAACTTCTCAGCCTCCAGAAGTGCCATCTCCTGCTTGTCAATGGTCTCCCCCTTTCTCATCCTCACTGCCAGTTCTTTCCAGATTTTCATAGAATTTAGGTGTTCTGAACTGTTGTCATGTGATGTGAGCAATGAGCTTGCATGCTTCCAGTCCGAGAGTCCCAAACTTGTTAAATTTATTTTCCTCTTGGAAAATAATGTACAACAGAAACAGAAAAGGCTGTTGTTTTTTAAGGAATAGACCAACCAACTTCTGGTTATATTTTCCCCACTAACCAATGACTTCCTGAAGTATTGATGGTGGAAACTTCTTCCGTCACTGTCGTTTCTAGGGAATACAAAGTCAGATGGTACTTGACTTGGTCCCCTGGAAACCAGTTGTGTCCGAATTCTCTCAGTCAGAACTGAAGGCCAGTTAGCAGGGTCGGTGGACAGAGACTCATCCTCAGGAGGCGATTCTGCTCCAGGCATTTCTAATAGAAAGAACAAGAGCATTACTCATTAGTATACACACCTAAGTTAGATAACACATTATTCACAGCACTTTGTTATGGTGGTGGTGTTATGGAATTATGGTGGTGAAACACCACACATACCCAGTAACCCAGACCCAGTGATAATAACATTATAATTTATAACTGTTTGCAAAATGCTTTGCAGGGATGCACACACATACACATACACACACACGCACACACTCACAGACATATGTGCACACAAACTCACCTGAAGAGTCCTGCCGGGAGAAGTAGAAGCAAATGGGTCTTCATCCTCAGGATCAGACTGCATTTGTGGAGACATATGTGAGGCTGAGGAGGTAGATGGCTCCTCAGCCTCAATAATGGCAGAAGTAGACGGCTTCTCATCCTGGCTAGTGGCAGAGGGTGTTCCAAAATATTTCAAAAGTGCCCCTGCAAATAGTAAAATAGAACATAACAGACCAATGCATGAATAGGCTAGTACAATTAATTTAACATGTTATTAAGCACAATTTATTAAACTTTTAGAATAGGAAACAAATGAATAATACAACCTCCTTGGTTAATGGCTAATTATATACATAATAGTACACTTCAAATGACTCAGAAAGCTATATCACAAAATAGCAGTGCAATATAGCAGTGAAGAGTAGATGACATAGCTCTATACCTTTATCTTTTGCTCGTTTCTCCTCTTCTTCTTTCCTCTTTTTTTCTAAACTGAGCACCTGATAGCTTTGACCTCTTCTTATCCATTTGCGGTTATTTGACAGACCTTAGTGGCTTAGTGTGAAGATTCGTTCTGTAATAAATAATATACATTTTACTATTTAACCAAACCCAGAAAAATAACATTACATATGTTAAAGTATGGGCCTTTATTCCCAATAATATTAATCTGGAAGCATTTTGCATTGTTTAGGTCTTTTATGGGAAGGTTTATGGAAAATGCAATAGATGGTTTTTTATTAATAAAAATATATTTATTGATCTTTTATTATTTATTTTATTTTATTTTTTATTTTTATTTATTTCTTTATTTATTTATTCTTATTTTTATTTTTATTTTTTTTGCAGGCGCTCATGCCGCCCCTCCACAAATGCCGCCCTGTGCGGCTGCCCATATTGCCCATATGAGGAACCGCCACTGGTCACAGGCGTTGCATGCTCCAAGTCTTTTAACCTGTTCAGATTTCCTATCAACGTTTTAGGGACATTTATTTGTTGTAGTCTTGCTTTAATATGCTTCCATCCTGATGGTGACGGCCTATCCCACTTTCTCTCCAGATCATGGACAATGTCTACGATATTCGATCCCTGTACCTTTGATCCTTCCACAATGATCTCCCCTGTATCGGTCCATTGTATGGCGGGATCCTCATTCAATAGATTATAAAGACTTAAGCCTTTACTCCTCAATGTAAGTGGGAGGGTATTTTTTAATACATGTTCGATATGTTGTGTGGCTAATCTTTTTGGTTGGTCAGCTGTATCGTCGGGCTCAGATCCTATGTCGCCATGTCCATCGTCCCCCGTGCTGTGCCTAATAACCACAGGAATCTCTGTAGGGCTCTTATAATTTTCGTACTCGTGAAGAAATTTCTGCAGAGCTTCTTGGTAAGATTCTTTTCTCATCAGGTGTTTTTTCACTGTTTAATAGGGCTAACAATTCGCTTTCCATTCTTTTAAGTCTGCTTTTACGGGGATCTAGATACGTGTCTGGATTCCTTTGCAGTGAAGCGTACACCTCGTAGGGAATCACTACCACTTTCTTCATTATATTAATCTAGTCAGTAAAGGACCCAAAACTGAAAATAAGATGGGGAGAAATGACCCTCCTGTTTGTACAATAATTCGTTTTTTCTTCGCTACAGTTTGGCTTTTACGAGCGAGTGCACGTATTATGTTCTTGTAGCGGCGTAGGCAAGCCTTCTGATGGGTTTTCATTGATACATTGCAATTTATAACGTTAAGACAGATTTCACAGATGCATTTTAAAAAGTCGGCATCGATATTTTTAATAAACATCTGCTGCAATGCCCGGGGCAGTCGATGATAGATTTTTATTAATTCACGGTATTTCTTTAGTCTCTTTGTCATTCTGGAATATACACCGTTTCAGGCTCGTTTGGAAATATATTCGTTCGCAGAAGCACTCTAAACGTGTTTCGCGGATGAAGGTCGCAAAGCAAATATCCGTAACGCGTGCTTGTAGCTTCTTTATAAACTTCCAAAAACTCCTTACGCTGATTCGGGAACATTTGATTGGCTAATACCCCAATTTGTGATACATCTCTACGTTGCGCGAATAAGACTAGATATTGCGTATTTAACGACACATTGCGCATGTATCTATTTTTGAAAAATAGATTCTGATTGATGAAGAACACGCTTCTGTTAAGATGGTGGGAGAATACTGTAAATGTCTCGGCAAACGTTTTATCCATCTCCAACATGAGATCGTCAATTACAATGATTGTATGTTCATTTCCCTTTAACGAAATAACGTCATATACGCCTTTGTGGAACAAAATATCATCTTGGTACTCGTTGAACACAGATTGATACGTCGAATAGCACCATATAACTTTACGCACAAATTTCGAGAACATCTCTCCCTTTTCTTTAATGATTTTAAGCATAAACACAGTTTTACCACATCCTGTAGGTCCAGATATAATACATGTGGATGGGCTCGTGAATCTGAATTTTTCTACAGAGTCCATTTCTAACACGTCACACTCCTAAGTGGGTCATTTACAAAATATTACAAATTTTGAGTGCTGTTCCTTATATTTCTTCTCCCACAGAACCGTGAATGACGATGAGGTAGAGCATCCCATCATTACGGATGACCTCGACGACAGTGTAGTTGTGATCTCCTCCCCTGCCAACGACCCCTCACCAGCGATACCGGTAGCACGTCCAAAGCGGAGGTATGAGAACCCCAAGTCAGGTATAAAGCGCCCGAAATACGCACCTGTTGCAGCGGTAATAGATCCCCAACCCTCAACCTCTTACGCAACAACCCCCCCAGCAGCACCTCCCGCTAATATACCCCCTTATTCATCCGCCGCCTCCCGTTCTGTTAAGTCTACAATAATAGATCCCCAACCCTCAACCTCCTACGCAACAGGCCCCCCATCAGCAGCACCTTCCGCTAATATACCCCCTAATTCATCTGCCGCCCCCCGTTCTGTTGAGGATGGTATAACGCTCGAATTGGTGCGATCCGCAGCCCCCACCCCAGCCTTGACTAGAAATCGGTATAGAGTCAGGGTCGACCCTAGAGTCATGTATAGCAATGGAATTGAGCGCGGGTTACGCCGGGTTGTACAGCATATTATAGAGTTTGCTCTTCAGAATCGTGACGAGCGTGAAGTCAGGACGAGTCTGTCCTTTGGATTCGGGTCAGATGACGGTGATGTAGACGATTATTGGGTGATAGTGCCATTTAGACGTTTGGCGGCTGAAGATGTAGAATATATATTAGGACGTATAATGCAAGCAGCCCAAAGTAGTATAGCCTTCAATATGGACAACTTCACGGTAAATATTGACCATGTATACCGTGTTGCAGGTCATAGTGCCATACCGTATACTCTTAACTTCAATTCTCCGACTATTTACCGAAAGCATATAAACGTCGATCGTGGTTGCGGCTTTATAGCAGTACTCTTAGCACGTATGTTTACTGTACAAAATACACGAACTCAAAAAATTTGGTTGCCTACAGTCGTGGAGCGTGCCCGTAAACTAGCTGTAGACTGTGAACTTGAATTTGACTGTAATATGGGTCCTGAAGAGCTGAGAAGGGTAGAACAGGAAATGAATGTCCGCATAGTTGTGTTTGGGTTGGATGATCGTCGTAGGACTGTGTATGTTTTTAAAAGCTGTGTGAGAGATCGTACAAGACCCCTACTTATTTTAGGATTGTCAGGGACAACGTATCTCCCCATCCGTAATATAAGGGGGCTTTACGCGAGTTATGACAAAAGTCGAAAATATGGGAGACATCATGATTTGTGTAAGGGGTGCCTCGAGTTTGCGGATGATATAGTGAGACATTGTAAAGAATGTCACATGGTATGTGAGCAGTGTAAAAGCACCAAATGTGAAAGCCGTGTAGTTGAAGCTGAGAAAAGAGACTGTGATGTGTGTAGACGCGCATTTTTCAATAATATCTGTTTTGATTTCCATAAATCAATTGGCACGTGCAGGAAAATGAGAATCTGTGAATGTGGTATGTATCACACAATGGATAATTGGGGGAAATTTAAGCACAAGTGTGACATAATTCACTGTCCTACATGCCAGGAGGAATATAAGGCTGATGGAGTAAAGCATGTATGTTATATGAAAGATGCTAAGCCTAAAAATAACCCTTGTATAACTGTATACTACGATATAGAAACATATACGAACGCTGAAACCAAAGAGGTAATTCCACATTTACTTGTGAGCCAGACCATCTGTGATGAGTGTATGGGTATCGAATGTGACGAGTGCCCCAAATGTGGTAAACGGACAAACGTTTTTAAAACGAATGTCCGGGATAGTCCTGTGAAACTATTTGTGTCCTATATTGTCAAGTTAGCCGAAAGTTCAAAAAATGACTGTGTATATTCTCGCCCATAACGGGGCAAAGTTTGACACGCAGTTCCTTTATAAGGAGTTGCTTGAACACGAATCCTCTGAGATATTTACAGGTGATCCATTGAAAAGAGGCAACAAATTAATACAGATGCAGATAAGAGGCAATGTACAATTTAAAGATACTTTATTATTCACACCTTGTAAATTAGCAAAGCTACCCAAGGTGATGGGAGTAGCAGCTGAAGTTTCCAAAGGATACTTCCCTTACACTTTCCTCACCAGCGAGACTTTAAACTACGTAGGCCCACCACCCCCAAACATTATTTTGACTGTATGGATGAACGTGAAGAATTTGATCGATACTACGACAGTTTTAATGAAAGTAACCCTTATAATATAGCTGATGAATGTGAGCGTTATTGCGTGAATGATGTGCGCGTGCTTAGAGTATGTTTCCAGGCCTTTAGAAGGATGTACATAGCCCGTTTCAAATGCGATCCACTGCAAGTCGCAACCACCATCGCATCATTATGTTTTACGGTGTTCAAGAATAACTTCATGCCTAAAGACACCTTAGCCATTATTCACCGAAACAACCCCCGCAGTTACGGACACAAGGCTATTTACTGGCTCATACACCTACAGCAACAGACAGGTGTATACATAAAGCACGCCCGCAACACGGGTGAAGTACCCATTAAGATTAATGGACGTGTTTTTTGGGTTGATGGGTTAAGTGAAAACCGTGTCACTGGTGTGAAGACTGTGTACTCCTTTAACGGTTGCTGGTGGCATGGATGCCCCCGTCCTGAGTGCGGAATCACCGGAGATATCCACGGTAGGTCTCCTGCCGACTGTCTCGCATCAACCCGCACCCGCGATCAACTTATAGGATCACAGTTCACTCACAAAGTCTTGTGGGAGCATGAATATGATGCACGGATGGAGACAGACGAGGTGTACCGTGAGAAAATAAAAACGATCAAGCGTTCAATGGTGCTGGATCCTCTCAAATGTGGTGATAGCTTGTTTGGAGGACGTACAAATCCTTTCAGACTATACTTTCCACCTACGGAGGGCGTGAAGCTCCATTACTACGATTTCTGTTCTTTATACCCATACGTGATGAAGAGCAATCCGTACCCCGTGGGCGCTCCTGAGAAACTGGTGGGACCTAGCCTACCCTCCATCAATGAATTTTCAAAAAATTTGAATGATCGTTACTTTGGGCTCTCTTTCGTAGACGTACTCCCCCCACGCAATTTATGGATGCCGATCTTACCTGTCGTTATCGACGACAAGCTCATGTTTCCCCTGTGCGTGAAGTGCGCGGAAGAGGATAACGGCGAATGTAACCATATACCCCACCAGCGTAAGATCAGAGGCGTATATACAAGTCCTGAGTTGGCCCTAGCCGTACGCCATGGTTATAGAATACTGAAGATACATGAGGTGTGGAGGTTTCAGAAGCTACCCAACCTTTTCACACCATATATAAACACCTTTTTGAAGGATAAGGTTGAGGCATCAGGGTATCCGCGAGGAGTTGATACTGAAGATGAAAAGTCTGCCTATATTCAACGTTACCGCGACCGCGAAGGTATACAACTTGATCGTGTCCAAATTGTAAAGAATCCTGGCAAGCGCTTTAGTGCAAAGTTGTGTCTAAACAGTCTATGGGGAAAATTTGCGCAGAATACCGGCAGAGGGAGCATTCATTTGGCACAAAGTTATAGCGATGTCTGGGATTATGCCAATGCCCCCGATAAAGAGGTCATGGAGATCGTAAATGTAGGTAATACTTACGTAATAAAGTACAACAACACTGAATTTGCCACAGATACCTCAAGGGTTACAAACATACCTGTGGCCAGCTTCACAACAGCCTACGCCCGTATAAAACTTTGGGGTCTATTGCATTCTCTTGGGCGGAGAGTATTGTATGCCGATACAGATAGCGTGATATTCACAGAGAGGGAGGGTGAATACATGCCCACTATTGGGGAGTTCCTCGGCGAGCTCACTGATGAGATCAAGGATGAGTATGGGGACAACGCATACGCCGACTCTTTTGCCTCAACAGGACCTAAGACTTATGGGGTACGGGTCAGGGTGGGGGAGGAAATGAAATATATCGTGAAGGCAAAGGGTATTACGCTCAACCATGCGAATCGGGAGGTTGTTAACTTTGAGTCGTTGAAGGATCTAGTATGTTTGGACGATGATGAACAACCTCCCCAACTAATTGTAGGCACCCACAATTTTCGGGCGCAGAAGCTGGGGGGCGTGAAGGAACTTAGGGGTACGAAGGTGTGCCGTAACACCTATAGGAAACGTTACCAGTTACCTGGTACCTATGATACCGTACCCTTTGGATACCAATGATGCTTCTATTGTTAGCTCACACGTCTTGTATATAATCGTATCTATTGATTTATTACACGTATTTGCAAATATATATATATAACTTGAATATCTCGTTCATTAAATCGTATTTGTACAGTATCTATTGATTTATTACACGTATTTGTAAATATATATATATAACTTGAATATCTCGTTTATTAAATCGTATTTGTAAATATAACTTGAATATCTCGTTTGTTAAATAAATCATGTTTCAAATAGCGTTTCACTTTCTCCTTTGTGTGTGTGTGTGTGTGTGGTGTGTGTGTGTGTGTGCAGGTGAAAGTTCTAAGCTCCGCCCACTGTAAGACCTTGAGTCATGCTACTATCTGGGAGTCCCTGCGTGGTCAGTCGACCGCAGTAAGCCCGAGAGATCAGACGTGTATTCAGATCAGACGTGTATTCAAATGGCTACCTTTAATATTGCTTGCACAACGTTTACGAAATGGTATTCAGTAAAGTGCCAGGATGTGGTGGATACCGAAAAACTTCCTATTCCTCCCTCCTATGCCTCTTTTAAAAACACATTGGATTGTGCGAAGTTCCAAGATGTACAAATACTCTACGGATGTTCTGGTGAGACCGTTGAAGGCTTTCGTTGCACAGACGATGTGCTGAAGTATACTGCAGAGCTAAACTTTATAAAGTCTCACATACACCGTGAAGTAAAAGAAACAACGCGTGCAGAAGAGAAGCAGCAGGTATGGATAACACTGGGCAACACGTATTTTATTGAATGATATCTGACACTTGATTCTAGGTAATTTGGGTGCGCTGAATAAGAATTTCAACTCAGTTTGGCTCTATCAGGTCCTGATTCTTGTCGACAGCCTATGTGCCATTTTCCAGATTTTTCAAATTAGGACTAAAAAATTAAGTCATGTGTTAAATTTATTTTCAAGTTTCATGAATACAAGCAGTTCAAACTACAGTAAAATTACATTATAACGATAGAAATGACTTAAAATAAAAAAACAAACAGATATGAAGCTTTCACTGTGGCAAAAATTTTCTTTTGTAAGACTTTCTAGCGTATTTGCTTGTTGATGGCAGGTCTCTTTTCAAGCACCAGCAGTAATCAGCCATCATGTGGGAATCCCAGCGGCCTTGGTACCGTTCCTCCATAATTTTGATATCTTGGTGGAATCTCTCCCCTTGTTCGTCACTTACATCACCTAAATTACTTGGAAATTGGTCAAGATGGCTATTCAAAAAATGCATTTTTATGCTCATATTGCAACCTAACTCTTTGTAGTCCCTTAAAAGTTTTTTTACGATTTCTTCGTAGTTATCTGCCCTATAATTGCCTAAAAAGTTTTCTATCAAGTCCACGAATGAGAACCAGCCATTTTTTTCGCGTTCATTCATGACATTAGGAAAATTGCTGTCTTTAATCATTGTTCTTATTTGTGGACCGTCGAAAATTCCCGCCTTGATTTTTTCATAACTTAAACTTGGAAATTTTGAAGTTATGTATTTGAAACACGCGCCGTTCGTATCTAAAGCTTTTACATATTGTTTAATGAGGCCTAGTTTTATATGCAGAGGAGGAAATATGATTTTATCTCTGCTCACTAAAGGTGGATTAATTACGTTTTTTTCTCCGACAGTAAGTGATGTTCGTGCTGGCCAGATTTGTTTGAAATAATGTTCTTCCTTGGCTCTGCTGTCCCATAAGCAAAGGAAGCAGGGATATTTAGTATACCCTCCTTGTTGTCCTAGCAGAAAATTAACCATTTTTAAGTCAACACATATGATCCACTCGTGCTCCCTATATTTGATAAGATTTAAAACCTTTTCTATATGTTCATACTTTTCTTTTAATTTTTTTGAGTGCCCAATCGGTATCGAGCCGTATAGATTGCCATTATGCAACAACACACACTTAAGACTTCTTTTCGAACTGTCTAAAAACAAGCGCCAATCATTTGCATCGTAAGACTCAACCCCCATCTTCTTTAACAAACCAACTATGTCGCAGCAATATACTAAACTATCCTCTGTTCTAAAATATTTAACAAGTTCTTCTTCTCTTTTTCTGTAAAATGAAATGTATGTGTTTGAAGTAAGCAAGTTTTTCTCTTTAAGTCTTGAAGCTAAAATTTCCGCAGCCTTTTTTGGCAAATTTAGATCCCTTACAAGATCATTCAACTCGGCCTGGTTAAACTTTTGCGGATCGTTTTGACTTTCAAATACGCTGGGGTCAAAATCGGTGTCTGACTCCTCAAAGTGCATAACAATATTTTCAGGAACATCTTCAACTAATTCTTGAGTTGGCAGACCCTTAAATTTTGGAATGGGGATCTCATTTGAATGTAGCACGGGTCGTATCGCGGTGTCGAAATTTGGGTACTCGATACAATGTTTATTTTTCTTAGTGAAGCCCGAAGTCTTGACAAAGCAAAGGTAGCAATCGGTCTCGTGGTTAGTAGGCTCTCGCCACACCTGATATGGAAAAAAAATTGTAAAGCGTTAACAAAAGCGACGAGAGACTTGTTTTTATGAATTTTATCAAAAGTTATCACCCAAACATTTAACATTTCTATGTGTTTCAACCTTATGCAATATTTGAGATTCTTATAAACATTTTCTGTAAATTTTTGTTTATGTACCTAAGTTACAATTACATTTAGGTAAGTTACAGTATACTAGTGATTAAATTACGTAGTTTTATGAAATCATAAACTTACCATCGGAACTCCAAAAGGTATTTTTGAATCCGAACCCTTCGTCCAATGTCGCAGTCTTTCAATGCATATAGTGCAGGCTTTATGTGGAGCCCACGATTTATCTTGGTCCCCCAGTTTTATGCCAAAATAAGCTAAGTAAGCTCTTTTTACGAAGTCAGTTATACAGGGTGGGGCACGGGAACCAAGTGTTTTTGGAATAATCAGGAAAATGATATTTATTTTTGTAAAGAAAATATATTGATAGAACAACATTCGTAAGAACATAGCATTTCATGTCATAATAATCATGTACCGAAAATTATATCTGGCATATGATGTCCTTGGCCGTCGACGCATTGTTGAAGGCGTTTACGAAAATTGGCCTCCACTCTTCCCAGCAGGTCTCTGTTGATTTGGATGATTTGTTGACGGATCGCTTCCTTCAATGCATCTAATGTACGGGGCTTGTCCTCGTAGACACGTGACTTGAGGTACCCCCATAGAAAGAAGTCACATGTGGACAAGTCAGGGGACCGAGGGGGCCATGCAATGTCACCAAATCTCGAAATGAGATGGTTGGGAAACAGGGGGCGAAGAACAGCCATTGACGCTCTGGCGGTGTGTGGCGTGGCCCCATCTTGCTGAAACCACAAATGTCGACGAGCAATACGCCTTCTTCGTAACTCAGGGATGAAAAAGGTGTTCACCATCTCAATGTAACGCCCAGATGTTATGGTAACGGTAACCCCATTTTGTTCGAAGAAATAGGGACCGATGACGCCAAACTTTCCCACCGCGCACCAAACTGTAACCTTAGGGCTATGCAGCGGTTTTTCATGGAGTTGTCGCGGATTTTCAGCAGCCCAATACCGACAGTTTTGATTGTTGACGGCCCCATTAAGGTGGAAATGGGCTTCATCACTCATTACCACCATCATGTTTTCATTCTGCTCATAAAGTGCAAGCATTTCCTGTGCAAAATTCAGTCGTTGGGGGCAATCGTTTACATTCAATTCCTGCACCATCGCTAACTTGTATGGGTGAAAATTTAATTCTTCATGCAAAATCCGTCTAACAGTACGATTGCTGATTCCGAGTGCAGCTGAATGTCTCCGAGCAGAGCGGCCTGGGCTTTGCAACATCGCTTGTCTGACCCTTTCAACGTTCTCTGGAGTACGCACAGTGCGTTGCGGCCCCTTCGGTTTTGTTTTCATTATTGAGCCTCCTGTTCGAAGATTGTTAACCCAACGTAAGATTGTGTCACGAGCGGGAACAGAGTCATTTCGATGAATGTTGAATCTGCGGCGAAACGCACGCTGAACTGCTGTCACTGACTCGCCACTCCTAACAAAATGATCATACGCGAACATGCGGTGTTCTAACGTCCACTGCTCCATGATGGCACCTGAAAGATAAAGGTGAGTGTTAGTTAAAGTTAAATGCTATGAACCCAGGAATGGAATGCTACCTACCGCACGCCCCTCCCATTCCTAATGGCCGATTACTAGCTATTCAAAAAACACTTGATTCCCGTGCCCCACCCTGTATTTGCTCGTTGATGTGGAAGTGTAAAATTTCCACATATATAACAGAAGGAATCAGGGTTGTTTTTGCATTTGAACTTTCTAGTGCTTGATGACATATTGCTTGGTTGTTCTGCCAATTTGTAAAGGTATTTAAAGCCCTTAATTCATATAAATTTAAGAAAATCTGAAATATAAACACAAAAATTAGTTTAAATAGGTACTTATTATGAAATAGGTACTTACAATCTATGAAATTAAACTAGAAACACGGATGAGTAGGTACAATATAAATTACGTCTAATTAAATCAACTATATTAAATCACGATGACAAAATTACTCACTAAATCATATGCCAATTCAAAATTATGTTAATGCCCAAACTTAATTAACTAACTCAACTGACTGACTGACTGACTGATTGAATTGACTGATTAACTCTGGAAACGAGTCGCTTTTATATATTTTAGTTGTCCCTCTAGAATACTCTACAGAGAACAGGAACGCTCGAGAAAATTTTAGAATTCTATGATATTTTTAGCTTAATTTACTAATATTAAAATGGGTTAAAAATGACAAAATTAAAAATATTTTTAGGGTGTTACATATAAAAATATACATAATACAACAATACCATAACAATAGGTACAAATACCTAGATAAAAACCTAGTTGCATAATGTGTAACTGCAAAAAGACTTAGCGAGTATTGAGAAAAAACCTTTTTATGAATACGACGAAAGAGGAGGGGTGTTGAGCAAAATCAGGACCTGATAGAGCAAAACCGAGTAAAAATTCGTGCTCAGCGCACCCAAATTACCTAGAACTAACTGTCAAATCTAATTCAATAGACAAAAAGTTGAAATTTGTTCCCCAGTGTAATGAGTCTTGCTGATGGGTGGTGTGACAAGCGGTATTACGTCATGCTACACCATGTCGATTACTCATACCCTACGACTGAAAATGTGAATCTCGTGATCATGGACAATCTTAAGTATTTTTATCACTTTATTAACGTATATCATGATGAGGTTCGTAGTGAGGTTGTGGCTAGTGCCCTGCGTGAATTTTTAACAGAGTTTAGAGACGAGTATCGTTTGATGGGCAGAAAGGAAAAATATGAATATATGTTCCTCTCAAATAGTGCGCCGGAGTGTGGAGATGTTTAGTAAAACATAAAATGTTCCTAGTTCTTATCCAAACTGTCTGGTGCGTAGGCTGGTAGTGATGAAATTAATTCTTGTACCGAAATATGTACAACAATTCGACTCGCGGTCATACGAACAAGCCCATTCACGTATCATCGAGTCAGCCGCCCGTCGAACCATTCCTGCCTACCTGCGTGCCTCACACGGCTCATAGTTATCTCAGAGCTTGAGCCGAGTGGACGTGCGCTCCTCGAATACGATGGAACTTCCTTTGAGCAGCATTCTCAACGCCTCGTACGATGTGTCCGTGACGAAATCGTTGCGCGTGTTCAGGCGTAATTCCGGTACCATTAGCTATGTACTGGAAACGGAATGTAGACCGACAAACAAACGGGTTTATTTAAGTATCGAGGAGATGAATAGAATCTTCGTGATAGTTGAGAAGTGGAGTGAAGATCGTTAT